>JAVLUZ010000233.1:50000-333702 GCA_036768485.1 Mermis nigrescens | reverse complement strand
ACTCCCCCAGCCGGAAAGGGTCAATTTGTCTCACCAAAGGTACCGTTACCCTAAATCAGCATTTCCTAAGCCCACTGCATGCCGTTTAGTGTTGTGTAGTGCCTAAACAGCGCTGCAAAATCTACATAAGTGTAGCGCTGATGTTTTCATTGATTGCACTTTTTTGAGCAGCTACAGTATATAATACAATCGGAAAGCAGGTTATATTGGCGTTATATTGGTGTTTTCGCTTCAAAGTCCTTTGAAAAATTACGTTAATCAACGAGTTTTGAAAAATTACGTTAATGTTGTTTAAATTGTTGTTACTGTCGGAGCTCAAATGATTAAAAACGTTATGCATTGTAAAGGACGATGTTCTTTTTCATACATTTGGTTAACGTAAAAATTCAAACAGTTGACTATAACGACCCAAAATTTCAAACCAAGAGGATCACTATATTGAAATTTTTAACTTCTCTTTTTCAATAATTTTACTGTTAAGATACACGAATATTTGAATTTTCGCGTCGTTATCGACGATGATCTGCTATGTAAAGTGAATATCCTGGAAGTTGTTTAACGCTTTTTTCAAAGCAGGAGGCTCATTTTTTGAAAAATTACGGTGATCTTTCTTTGAAAAAATACGTTGATGAAGATTCAAGTTTGAAAAAATACGTCGTTAACTTTCTTTAATTTGAAAAATTACGTTGTTATCCTATTCTTTAACGTTTTTAATCATTTGAGCCTCCTGGCTTTCCGTAATTTTTGACTGTTATTGAAAAAGTTGGGATATCGCCCCCTCTTAAGAAAATCCTAGATCCGCCACTGGTAACACCCAAGCTATGCTTCTGAAAAAAGAAAAAATTCAAAATTTTACGTTGAGGATAGGGTAGATTTGAGCTCCTGTATCTGAATAACCAATCTACGATTTTTCTCCAAGTTTTACGGTAATGTCATTTAGCATCATTAAGGAATGGTTGAGATTTGAATGAAATTTCCGCGCTTTGATTTGAGATATTTAGTAAAGTGCATCGTCTTAGAACCGTTTTTCTAGCTATTTATCGTCAGTTTACACTGCGGTATAAAGTATAGCGCATAAAAGTTTGTCTAGGATGGTGTAAAAAATTTGCCCCACGGCAATCATATAAGCGGCAAGAGTCGCCAAAACATTTTATAGTTATCCGTCGTTTCCGGGTTTCACGAGCTCAATCGAGCCATTTGGATCAAAGCTGTCGGAAACAGGTTCTCGGAGTACCCATTATGCCAAAATTTGAGTATCGCTCTTATCCCACGTCGTTTTCACACAATTTTAGAATTTGAATACATTTATGCGCGTAACTTTTGATCTGCTGGTATTTGTTAATAAACTAAATACAATAAATGATCACAATTCATTCAGCCGGCTCAAAAATTAGTCCATGTTCCTGCCTACAGTGTGACAGTCGGTCAAAGCTGATGAGCCTGCTCACCATCAAATAACTCATTTCAGTGAAGTGTGTTTTTTCAGATGAAGTCAAGAACCACTGAATGGATTTTTATGAAATAAAGTGTTTTAGATAGACAATTTCAAAATGAAACTATTTTGCCAAAAATATAGCTAGCTTATGCCTAAAGTATGCTAGGCTCGCAAAAGTGCTCAAACTTTAATTGACCGCTACAGTATACAGGTTAAGTTTCATATTTTGGAAAATAGCAAAATAGCTAGATATTTTTGTGCTCTAAATTTCACCCCTTTTTGTTTTTCGTATTTTTGAATAGTTCGTCCTGCAATTTCAATTTAATTTTTTTACTATATGGCTGCCCCCATAAGGTATGCATTTTTACTCGCGCTAACTTCTCCATATTTTTAAATGTTTATGTTTAAGCGCATTATAGAAAGCCCAAAAAAAGCTCGTTCGAATGATATCCTATTTGTTTGGTTTACTAAAGAATTCCAGTTTTTGAATATGGCCGCCAGGAAGGCTGTCATAATGTAGCTTTTGATGTTTCCAGCTATTATTCTGTGAGTTTCTGACATATTTTAAAATTTTTTTCAGTAAATGACTAGAAAATTTATTGTTCTTCCTAATGAGCTATGTCTCATGTTCTGCATCCTTCTACTTCGTTCAGGAAAAGATCAAAAACCTCAAAATTATTCATTGTATAGTGAAAACAACGTAATCCAGTAAAACTTTTTCCACACACGCACACACACACACACACACACACACACACACAAACACACACACACATACACACACAGACGCCCTCACACAGACAGCTATAAATTAACTTTATACGGGGCGGCCCATAAAAAAGGCTACATTTTGATTTTAATATGTCGTAACTTTGACTGGTGTCAACATAAAACACATTAGGACCAGCTGCACTATGTAGATAGATAAACATCTCATTGTTTGAACCACGTTTAAAATTTTGGCCAGTGGCCAGCAGTTCGTCCACTAGCGCAATTTGTTTACATTTCACTTCGATATCGCTTAAAGCCCAGAGTTTCTGCATTGTATCACATTGTTGCGTACGTAGGTTTTGACATTTTTGATAATATGTCCTGTCACAAAAATAATTAGCACATGTTTTAACTTCCAGAGTAGATACGCGTCCTACTGAGTGCAAAAATTATGGATACCATCAAAAAGGATGCAAATTGACGCTGTTGGCATTTAAACAATATTAAAGTAGAGTATAAACAAATTGCCGTAGCGCCGGAACCGTTGACATCTGGCTAAAATTTTCACACGGTCTGAAAGAAGACACTTTTACGTATCTGAAGCAGCCAGTATTAAAGTCTCACGTTCACATCAGCCGGAGTAATAATCTATTAAACTGGAATGAGGCCTTTTACGGAGCCACCCTGTATACATATGTTCACGTTTTATTTATTAATTGTTCTTTTACTAAATAATGTTAGGTTAAAGTAATAGTCTGTAAATAGCAGGTGAAATAGGCAATGGTTACTTACATTAAAAATAAAGAGCAATTAATGAAAAACAAACAAATAGCACTGTAGAATGGTGACTAAGCGGATATCGATTGCTTCACTCATTGATCAATAATAATTTGCTACACATTGCCGATAGTAAGCTCAGTGTGAAAGGAACGATTTCAAACAAGGTTATGGCCGAAAATCCGAGCCATAATCCTAAGAACTGAGCCAAGTCCGACGTGAGAGCGTTAAACTGAAAAAGTATAAACCCGAGCTTTTGACACGAATAAATGGTCAAAAGCATTCATATAAGCGAATTTTTCATCATCATCCTTTCAGTTTTCGATACATTTTAAGGATCTAGTACACAATTTACCCCCCAGCGTTTTTAGCCGATCCATATAAGCTACAGTAACCAAACTTTACAAGGAGATAGCTATAAGCCTATTGTGCTAATCTGGCAAAATTGATTAACTCATGGTGTAAACGTACTGCTTTACACTACAGTTTACAACGTATTAACGGCATCTAAAAATTGTAAACGATTCGATGGGTTTCAAACAAAGCAGTTTTTTGTAACTCAATCAACATCCTACACTAAAAAAAGTAAATTTAAAAAAAAGTAAGTTTAAAGTAAAGTAAAGTAAGTTTTTTTTCAATTTTTTTCTTTTAAAGCAGTTAGTTTACACCGTAAGTTAATCAATTTCGTCAGATCAGTACAATAGGCTTATAGCTATCTCCTTGTAAAGTTCGGTTACTGTAGCTTGTATGGATCGGCTAAAAAACGCTGGGGGTAAATTGTATACTAGATTCCATTTTGATTCTATCAGTTCTGTTAAATTTTATTATATTGGTCATTCTTTAATAATGTTAATATAATGAATAATGAATGAATGAAATAATTTATTATTAAATAATAATAATTTAATTTATAATTTTTTCAACGGACGTATGAGGTAAAAAGAACTGTCCTTGCCTTAGATTCAAATCTAGGAATGAATTTTTTAAACATGGAAATGTTGAAATAAGTTATTTAGATGCCCGATTTTCAATAAAGCTCGAAAGGTTTTTAAAAAAGTTATAAGCATTGAACACAATTTTTAAAGCTTTTTTGACTTTTTGCAATCTTTCAACTTAATAAATTTGAAGCATATTAGATGACTGACACTAAAGAAAGTTTTTAGTCTCATTCAATTCATTAATCTACAAAGCTAAACAACTTTTAAATTTACGTCATACGAAGCCAGCATGTCGTATTGCGTGTATCCGAGCGTCTTGAAATACACGTTAATTCGAGAGACATACTTCGAACTATAGAAAACAAATTTAATAAATAAGGATACTTAGTAGGATAAGTGGATGAGAAAATGAATATGAAACTAAAATTATGAAAATATGTAATATAAATTATTAAAAAAATTAAATGATAAAAACAACACAAAAATAATTAAAGTTAATTGCGCTTGCTATTTTGTTTTGAATCAAAATAGCTTTTCTGACGGGAAACATAAAACTCAATAAAAATGTATTTATTTATAAAGTAATAACTTAAAAATATTCCATACGATTGGGATTTACATGTTTTAATATAAAGCAATACGAGCTTACTCGTCGGTTGTGGCATTGCCCTGAATGCGCGGAAAAAATTTATTAGACAATAATCCGACATACGCAGCATAGCAATTATAGGGAGGGAGATTCTTGACTTTTTATGGGCCCCAAATTCATGGATACGTGTCAAAAACATCGTTTTTCGGCATTTCTCGACGATGCTCTATCTTCCTAGAGCATATAAGGTGGAACAATTTAAAAAAATCATAAAAATCGGACAGATTGAACAAAATATAATTTAAAAAATGAGTACATGGCGCGAAGCGCCGAAAATTCGACACTTTAAGCTAAAAGCGTTAAACATCACTTTTTTACAAATTTTCTGGAAAAATTTGATAAACCGCGAATTTAGGGGGAAAGTTATAAAATTTATGAAGGGGATAGAAACTCTTCTGAAGAGGGTGATTGAAAATTCCAAATTCCCCTAAGACCATATATGATAATAATACAAAATTCGAGCAATATACTATACTCTGGCTCGTCTTCGACTTTTTTCAAATTCGAAAACGACAAGATAGGATTATAGCTGACTGTCCTAAACATCAAACAACAGCCAACTTCTTGCATGCTTCGCTTGAAAATTTGAAAGTTGAGTTCCAGATTAAAAATAAATTTGAATTCTAAGCTTATAAGCTCTTTATAGTTGTAAGAAAAATGCAGACGTTTTGTAAATTTTTTAGAAATTGTCATTTTCTCAATTAAGATTAATTTATTATTTTAAAGAGATGCATCTTTAAATAGAGAAAATTTCACCAAAATTGTGTAATTAAACAAGTCATTATTTCAGAATTTTAATTTATTTAAGTGATATCGAAGCTCTCGTTTTCTTGCAACAAAATATATAATAATGTTTTTAACTTGTAAAACTCAGAAGATTGAATAAGTGATCCATCTTTTTCGATGCTTAGAATCGACGGTCTAATTTTTCACATAATTTTTACATTTCGTTGTTTTAAATTCTATTTCAATTTCCATTTTTTACCTGCACGGAGGAGGACAATAGCACGAATTCCTTCCGACGGTAAAATTACCAAGTTTCCTAGCTTCCGTAACACATGGTTCTTAAAATAGCCATATATGACAACCGAACTTAATAATCTTATTTATATTGCTACTATATATCTATTTGCAAAAATTACGATATGGGATATTATTTTAAAATTGGATGACAGATTTAAATGAAATAACTCGTAAAAGACTTTCAGCAGCTTAATTAAAGTAATTGACCAACAAATACATAATTGGAAGCGATCAATTACATTTCAATATTTTTTCCATCTAAACTGCCTTATTTTTCACTATAAGTAATCACACTATACTAAATTTCAATAAAATGAAAGATTAGACCGAAATAAACCAAATATTATGATAATAAAAAATTAAGTCAAAATCAAAGATACAATTATTGCAAAAACATTCTAAAGATTCTAACTGAAAGCTGTAATTATTGTGGAGGTAAATGTATGCAATCACTGTATATGTCGTTAAACTTATTAAGTAATTTTTCAAGTAATCCGTTTAGACTGTAATAAGGCTGAAACATTTTCAAATTGGTTATAAGAATGAGTTATGAGTAAATAAGATAATAAAGGAAGTCATCAATACAGTAAGAGAAAAAGAAAGGAAGGCAAAGAAAAACAAAAAAGTATAACATTTTAATAATAAACTAGATTTAGTAAATGAATTAAAAGAGAAAGCAAATAGTAAAATATTAAAAAGAAAAAGTTAAAAGAGAAGCATGCTAATAGATAAAGGAAACAAAATGACGCGAGAAATAGCCCAAATGTACCGAAAAACAATAAGGCGTATAATAATAAATTCCATTTTATAATTTGTAAATACTATCAATAAAAATACTTTATTACCGCTATCATAAAGGCAGTAGTATTTATCACTCGATAGAGGCAAAGAGGGATCGCCGCATCCACAGCGTTCAAGGATTACATCTTGCTGGCAAAGTCGAAAGCAACCCTAAATTGAAGCATATCTTGTAGCCCGCTGATACCATAAGAGAGAAGTAAAACCCGTATCACATCCACTTAAGAAAGGAATCGTATTTATTGCATAGCTCTACTATATTTCCATCATCTCCATCCCTTTGTGTCAAAAAATTAAGAAAAAGATTTAAAAGACAGTCAAGCAAAGAAGTTAGCGAGAAAATTCAAGGATTCTAGGTATTTAACCTATAAAATCCTATGACTACATAGTATATGATTTAATTTATCTCCGGAACGAAAGTGCATGAGCCATAAGATAGATTTTGTAATTTGACAATTTAGCGTTAATTTTCGATTTTTTTCAAATTTTGATTTTAAATAAATCTTTGTAGTATTTAAGTATTAATTTTCATCACTTCCTTATTTACGGCTGATCTGATTACTTTTAAAACATAATTGATTAACTGATGGCGTGAAACATAATGATTAGCGATTTTTACTTCAATTGTGTAGTCCTGCGGAGCGTCTGTCAAGCAATCGCTATAGGGGTATGGCATAAGGTTTTGTTCTTCCTGCAAAATAACAAAAAATTTCATATTGAAACATATCTTATAGAGATCAAGTTGAATTTAAAGGTTCCAGCGTAGTTTTGATTTTTTTGATAGATGATAATTGCAATTTATTTAATTCGATTTTTTTAAATAGTCTTTCGGTTAGCATTTTATTTTGAGTTTCTATATACATTTTAATGATTCTATTAGACGAACGTGAAACATTTGAAAAGTTTTTCGGCCAAAAACACTCAATAGAAACAATAATATAAGCAAAAGTAAAAAAATCAATAAAGATGAATCGGGGTTTAATTCGGATAAATAAATTCAGATACGTAAGTCAGTAAAATGTCGCCTCTGAGCCCCGTGGTAACTTTTAATGCTTGAGAATCAGGAAAAATCGTGGCGTTTGGCTCGTGAATCAAGAATAAGAACCCTGGCGTAATCGATGTCGATATAAATTCGAAAATATCCAATTTAAGCGACAGAGCCAATCCTAGAAAAGTTCTTCATCATAATAAAACAATGAAAACAAAACGAGCAATAAACCTGGCAAAAAATTAAATCGGATTAAACGAGAAAAACATTTATTTCATATCTATGGCAGAAAATTTACAAATAATAAAGAGTATGTTTGTTTTTATTCAAACATAGATAATCATCAGAAGATATCTCCTGACGAGATAAACTTTGATTAAGCATTATAACCGTTAAACTTCATCAGTTAAGAATTATTTGCATTCAAATGAGAAAACAAAACCTTACCGCAATCAGTACCCGCTTTTCTAATAATTTTTCTTGGTAATTGCGTATTGAATGTGTAGCAGTTGCCAACCGATGGGTAAAAGTTTTGTTCATATTCGCTAAAAAACGTTTGGAATAAATTAGCATCTCTAATACAATTTAACTTCTAAAATTGAGGGACTGGTCTTAAAATTCTGGCAAATCTTTTTTTCCCGATTAATCAATAAGTTTTTCAATTCCAACAATAATTAAAAGATCGAAAAAAGAAAGCAAAATAGAAGAGAACATTTCGGAAATAAAATGATTTAGGATCGCAAACGGATATGGGGGCCTGAGAGTCTCGCTCCTTTGGAACTCAAAAAATCGACAAAATTAGATAGAATCAGAACAGTGAATTTCCGATATTTTTCGTTCTTTTGCGATTTTTCGAAACCAACGGACATAGCAAGATAAAAAACGTCGAAAAATTGTGTTTTTCGCTTCAAGCATTTTTTGACACTTTCAACCTTTTCAAAAAAGTTTGGGACTCTCATAATCCAGGCTGTGGTCACTGTCTATGTATGTTCAAAAAAATACCTGAATTCCAAGTGCGTGCCATTGTACGTTGAATAGCTTAGAAAATTTGGCAGCAGATAGCTTAAATTCGATAGAAATTCCCAGCTCTGAGATTTTGCAAGGTACAACAATTCTTCTTGTGCTTTGGCGATTGCCGACAACGCGTTCTAAATGATTTAAGCATAAACTTAAAAGATAAAGCGACCCGTTTAAGACAAGCAAAATATCGAAAATTAAAAAATAGTAAAATCTATCCCGGAAACTATTATTCAATTGAAATTTCAATACGCCAGATGGATTTTGCTTGCTGATTTGACGAATTCTGCACCAATACCATTGTCGTTTGCTGCTGAATTGTTGAAGGCGAAGGCACTAAAACAAAAAAATCGAGTATTCACTTTTATTCCCTATTTTTCATGAATCGTTCGCAATAGCACACTTCTAGTCTATTAATGTAAACAGAAAAAAGTAAAACTGTAGGAATTTAAAAAGAATTGAAAATTAGACTAAATTTGAAATTACATGAATTCACAATTAAATCAAACGTTGAATCCGATAAGGAAAATTTCTTCTTCGAGCAACACCATTTTAGACAGTTATCGATCTTTTGAGTAAAGTACATAAAACCTTATGTCGTTTCGTCTAAAATTTTTATGATTTTTGAAAAATCGTCAATAATAAAAATCAAAAATAATTAAGAATAAATTGTTATTTGATTCGGTCTTTAACATACAAACTTTCCACAAATAAATTTGCTTTCATTCTGCTTGCGTCACGCAATTTTACTTTGTTTTCTTAAATAATTATTATTTAGATAAAATATTAAGATGTGATTAATTTTTGATTTCTCTGTAACAAACAATGTACCAATAACTTTTCGAAATAAAATCACCTGTGGAACTTGATATAGTTGGGATCGTAGATTGATTTGATGCGGATCCATCAGCTTGAGATGAAGCAATTGATGTCGAACTAGTAGACTCAATAATGTCTAACGGAAAAAATTATAGCTGCACCAAAATATGAAAAATGCTTTATTCAACTTTCCTCAACTTACTGCACGAATTTTCTGACAAACCACAGTTCGGTGTTGCGGCTTTGTTTCTGTCTATAAAGAAAATTTATAAAACTAGTTCAAACAAGTAGCTGAAAAGATCAGAGTGTAAGTGAAATGAAGAAGTTGATGCGCGTCTCAAAATAGTTTTAAATGAATTACAAACCAATTATTAAGCATATATGATAAGCAAGAATTTTCTTCTGTTTAATAAAAAAAGAAAAATGAAATAATGGAAGAAACCAAGAATAAAAAACTAGCATCCGAAAAATTCAACATAATCAGGCACGTCGGCTATGGGGGAATAGGGGGGGGGCGCTAGTCCCTCGAAAATTTTAGAAGCGCGAGTTTGTTTGCAAGGATTCCCCAAAGGAAAAAATGAATGTTCTTGAAGCGCATTTAAAAGACTGCCAGAATATATTTTAGCTCATTTTTGAGTTAATAATCCTCAAATGTTCAAGCGCTTCGCGCCGGATTTATTGTTTTTTGTAACTTTTGCCTTCTGAAGGACACGTGCTTGAATAAGACATGGTGAATAAGACAAAAGTTCCTGGGGCTCTGCGCAGAATCGATTTTTTTGTACTATTTTTCCTTAAAATTTACCATTGAATACAAAACAGGTTAAATACTAGACCATTCGGGTCCGGACCAGGTACCCGACCATTCGGGTCCGGGTCTGGGTATCCGGCACACCCCTACATCTTACTAATAAAAAGTAGGGTACCAGCAAAACAACACTCCGATGGAACAGAAAGGACGAATATAAGTGGGATTACGCATTATTAAGGACATAAAAGGAGAGGACTAGAGAAAAGTTACCTATGTATACATGTGACAAATGAAAAAATAACTAAAAATTAGACTTCCGCTAGAAAAACGCGAAAAATCGAAGTATATTTTGCGGCCTTATGGAGGGAGTCGCATCTCTGACTTAAAAATAATTAACATGAATTGTTTATTCGTTGCAAAGAAGCGATCAGTAATCAAAAAACCGGCATTATGTACACTGTTACGCTAGTATATATGGTATGCATTGATGTGGGGCAGCAATTAACAAGATGGTGTGCTAGGCATAATAAGAGACCGGATTTTTAGGTGCTGCACCTTTTTTGACTCGCCTTGACAGGAGAATGCCAGAAAAGCATAAATACAGTGTTTTTAAAGCATACAGTCAATGGTTTGTTGCACCTAATTGCACCTAAAATAGGACTTTCGCACCTAATTGCACCTAATCTCGACTTTTGTCAATTTTGCACCTGAAACTCAATAATTTAGCTCACAAGTTACACATTTTACGTATGTTTTTCAAATTTAGCGCAGTTACTGTAGACTGTACATGGACGTTGACTTTGTTGAGCGAGCGCGAGTGCATAATTCTGTTTTTGGCAACATGCCGAAAGTTAGGAGCTGTAAATTGAATGCTTTAACCAAAGAGTTCGCTACAGAATAAATTTTTACCAATGGCGCTATTCTAAAATGTGATGCCTGTGACGTCGTTATTCAGATTGATGAAAACTTCAAAAACAACGAGTTACGCACATACGTGGGCAGCAAGAAAATTCTGGGGGGTGCAAGATTTTTTCGAAGGTCAAAAAATGGCCTTAAAAATGGTGGTATGGCAATAAAAACACCACTTTTCGACGTTTCTCATCAAGCACTATCCATTGGCATCAAAAAATTGCGAAAAAAACGAAAAAAATTTTCAAAAATTGAATTCTGGGGGTATTTTGATTTCTGGGGGTATTTAGTTTCTGGGGAGATATTCAAACCCCCCCCCCACGCCCAGGTGTGGTTACGCAGCATATTCAAAGTTTCAAGATCCAATCAAAGGCCAACACAGTCTTTTTTGGTTGCTGGATTCAAAAAAGTTGAAAATTTTACAAAATTAGCCAAGGAATTTGAGTCAGATTTAACTGTAGCTTTTGTTCAATCGGGTGTTCCTCTGTTCAAAATTAATTCAGTGCCTATGAAAAATTTCTTGAAAAATATACCGACCGCACAATTCCTGATGAAAGTCCCCTGCGTAAGAATTATCTTTTCCCAATTTACGATCGAACGATTGAGGAGATTAAATGGTTGATAGGCGATAATCCTGTGTATTTTGTTTTTGACGAAACGACGGATGCAAAACAGAGTTACGTGCTGAACATACTGGTTGGACAATTAAATGGAAATTTATCGAAGCCGATGTCGCTAAAGGCATGGATTGTTTACCACTTATATAAGTAGCTGTTTTCATGCATGTTAGAGGTCAAACTCCTAGGGAGGGTAGGGTATAGTAATTTTTTGAATTAAAATGTGGATACAGTAAACTTTTTTTAGCAAAAATCGGCCGGTACCTAACTTTTTTAAACAGAATTGATAGGCTAACTTTATTTCTTTTTCGAGTAAAATTATTTTTTTGCAAGTGATGGGCCAATAATATACGCATTTGACAAGTTTTTGCTCGAGTTGAAGCGCTCTTAGCATGTGAATTTTCAATAATATTTGCACCTAATTCCGCACCTAATTGATGAATTTTCGCACCTTTTTTTGCAACTAATCTAATTTTTTTTGCACCTGAAAATCCGGTCTCTAGTCGTAATTCACTCATGAAGATATTGACGATTAACTATGTAAATGTCAGAGAAATTTGACACTGATAAGAAACTAAATCGTTTATTACAACGCATCAAGCTTTCTCAAATTCTCTTTTTCTGAGCCAGTGAACAATGTTTTGCTAAGCCACGCTTTTTTTAAGAAGCCGCAGAATATACTTCCATTTTTGCGTTCTTTAGCTGAAGTCTAGTTTTTAGTAGTTTCTTACAACGTTCACAGGCATACATAGGTAATTTTTCCCGGCACTTATGCAGTTTAGGAGGACAAAATTTCGAAAATTTTTTCTTCTAAAATTACCATTTTCTAGTAATTTTGCACGCTGATAACGAATTCAGCATTCATTTTTGATTTCAGACAAAATTTCGGTAAAAATGAGGTTTTTGTCATTTTTGTGGAAAATATAAAAAAAATTTCTTTCGGTTATTTTTCAATTTTCAATTTGAGGCGACAACAATTACTTGCTGATTCAGATTGGTGCCAGACATGGGCTAAGCCTAAGGCATAAATAGAGCGAAAATTGCTCCATTTATCTCAGGCTTAGCCCTTGCGCTGGCATCAATGTGAATGCACATAACTAAACCTAAGCCTGTGCGACATTGGTAACCCCGCTCAGTCACAGTCCCCCGATGCTTCGGAGTAACAAAAATGGAATTCTTTACTGGCATGCAAAATTATCCAAGAATTCTCAAAAAATGAAAAAATATTGTTGAAATTATTGAAAAAAATTACAAAAGCGTGATTTTTTACCCGAATTCCGTCGAAAATAAAAACTGAATGCTAAATTCGTTATCAGCATGCAAAATTACCCTAGAATGTGCAAAAACGACGGGACATTTTTTGAAATTTTTCACAAAAATGACAAAAAACCTGATTTTTCGCCAAATTTAATCTGAAATCAAAAACGAATGCTGGATTTGTTATCAGGATAC
The DNA here is from genome assembly GCA_036768485.1 of Mermis nigrescens. NCBI lineage: Eukaryota > Metazoa > Nematoda > Enoplea > Mermithida > Mermithidae > Mermis > Mermis nigrescens. The sequence goes on along the minus strand of JAVLUZ010000233.1, from coordinate 320,821 downwards.
AAAATTACCACAGAAAAAAATAATTTTTGAAGAAAAGAATTTTCAAAAGTTTTGTCCTCCTAAACTGCATAAGTGCCCTTTTCCCTAGTCCCCTCTTTTTATGTCCTAATGATGCGTAATCCCAAGTTTATTCGTCCTATTTCGCTCCATCGGAGCATTTTTCTTCGCTAGTACCCTACTTTTAATCCGCATGATTTGAGCAAATCAGCAGTAACACAAACGGTAATATGCCACAATAATAATCGCAGTCCAAGAAGGCGGTAAGCCATATTGTTCTGAACATCAGCATTATCTTACTCAACTAATGGTTGTAAAGCACATTTACACTCCAGATTCGTAATTATGTCGTTGTATGGAACATTTTAAAAAAACAACTGAAATTAATTTTCAGTGTAAACTTTGCCCAACTACTGGGTGTAAAAAAACCCGCGGTCAGATTCGTAATCCTGACCCTACGAAACACATTTTGAATACATTTACGTTTTGCAACGCTCTGGAGTAAACTAAATTTGTAAAGTAAAGTTTACACATTAGCAATTAATAAATTTGCACAACTACTGGGTGAAGAGAAAACTAGCAGAACTAAATTCGTAATTCTTAGGTTAAATAAAACATTTTGAAAAAATAAGCTTTAGCTAGGCGAGAAATAAAATTGATTTGCAGTGCAATCTTTATACAACCACCGATTATAAAGAATTTTTTAGTCAGATTCGTAATATTGATATAACTCTGATATTACGATAAACATTTATGAAAACGTTAAGTCTCTACAATGCTCTGCAACCAAAATGAATTTTTAGCTTGAACTTTACACCCCTAAAATAACCAGATAAGCTGCCAATCATATTTGTTATCCTGACATTATGCAGAATATGTTCGAAGATAATTTCGTTTTTCGCAACACTTAAAATGAATTTTCAGCGTAAACTTTACACTTCTAAAAAATCAATATTATAAAATCATCATAACTACTGGGTACGGAGAAAGCTAACAATCAGATTCGTAATCTTGACGTTATGGATAACATTTTGAAAACGTCCACGATTTGCAACGCTCTGGAAATAAAATAAACTTCCATTGTAAACTTTACACCTCTACAAAAACTCAATATTGGGTGTAATTGAAGGCGCCTACGTGCACGTGTGATCCTCGATACTAAGTATATTTTTATCATTATGATCCTTCCCTAACTTATATCGGGAGACGTTGACAGACAAAAACCTACCAAAAACGTCTTTTATCACCCCAAAGTTGGAGCTTTACACCTCCAAAAATAACTCAACATTGAGTGTAAATAGAACGCGACGTGTACCTTATTTTTAAAATAGTTCGCACCTTTCAATTCATAATCGAAGTAGTTGAGAGACAAAAAATAGACAAAAATGTATTTTTTTACCTGAGAGTTTATACTTTACACTATTAAAAATAAGTCTGTACGCGCCCAATGCGATATGTAAGCCTTGAGACGTACTTTATTTTTATAATACTTCTCACTTTCTGATATATAACCGGTGCGGTTGACAAACTGAAAGACCGTGAAAACGTGTTTTTCGGGTCCATCTCCAGAGTGTAAACTTTAACCAACCAAAACTGAGTCCGTATTTATCTTACACGAACACGGTCAGCTTCATCGTGTAGCTGTTGAAGCTTAGTATTTTTCCGAAAATCAATTTTTAAAGACTCTCATATGAAAAATTTTCAAGACATAAATAAGTCGAAAACTCGACCAAAATTTGTCGTTTTACCCCCATATTTTTATACTCTGTATAATCCCATTCAAGAACTGATGCGAAATTCGAAAAACAAAAAGTGTCATCTAATGCATTTCTTCCTCTACAATTCAAAACCATTAAATTGTTTTGAGGCGTTAATACTGAGTTTTCACAACCCGTGGAAAAACCACCGAAATTCGCTATATGTTATAACGTTACGCCAAAACCTTACACATTGATTACAAACTCATTATTGAGCGTATACAAAAGAAGTTCGATCGAGTTTTTTTATTACATATCTTTCAAAAAAACGCATCTTCCTGATGTTTGCCATTATAGCTTTAGGGGGGCTTATGTTGGGGGTAAACAAGTATGTTATACGTACGCGCTAACGCGCTACCTAAAATTATAATAGATTGACCACACATCTTATTAAAATATTAATTTTGAATTATACCTAATCTGCATATGGCCCCGACCGGCCCTCCTTGATCCACAAGCGAACTGTGATCGCTTGAGAAGCCGGAAGCCGTATACGTATAAAACGTTAAAATATTTTTTGTAGCTCTAAAATACGTTTCGTTAATCAGTGACAACGACTTTAGCGAACAATTGGTCGAAGTCCAAAAGAAGCAATCGTTCATCGATGATTCGTTTTTGGCCAAACTTGTCCACAATGGAAAGCTCAAAAAAGAATATATTCAACCTTAAATGCCGCAAAAAATAAAAGAATACGTAGAATGCTTAGAGGCTCGCGATTCGAAAACAGGGAAAAATTCAAAATAATGAAAACACAATCCAAAAATGGGCAGAATGAAAATTTAGGACAAATTTTCAAAAAGTGAATAGAAAATCAAGGGGAGCGATGAAAAACAAAGCAGAAAGGTGATTGAATAAAAGATGCTTCGAGTCAAATGCGGCGGTTTCTATTGCCGTTATAAAGCCTTTACTGATAAATGCTGATTGTAATTTTAGAAAAATAAATTTACCTGATTTTATGTTTAGAATTGAGTCATTTTAGCATTGCAAGCTCATATCGGTCTGATAACTCACGTGGTCAAATTTTTGCGGCATACTGACTCTACGGGTACAGCTAGCATGTCGTTTATCAATCCATCCTGCGGTCTATAAGACAATTTCACCTGTAAGTAATTAAAAGTAGTAGGCGCAATTAATATGGAATGTAATGGATTATATAAAGGAATAAAAATCAAACCTTCAGATTAATTAATTATAATTTTATATTATATTAAAATCGTACAAACACAATTTTCAAAAAAGTGGAATCAAAACTATTTTTTACCTATTCCATTCGCATTGGTATTTTATTCTTTAGAGTATGAAAAGAGCGAAGCGAAAATTTATTTCTTCCCAATTCCTAGATAAATAAAAATAAAATATTGTTAATATCGGAAATTTATGTAAAAATTCGATGTAAGATCTAATTTTAATTTTAAAATGAAAGTTCATTTTTCCGTCATGGTTTTGTGTTTATTATAACATTTCTTCTCGTGATTATTGGGTAAAACCCTACCACTTTTACTGAAAATTGTATTTTGATAAATCGGTACTTTGTGATAATTTACTTTTCAATTTGTATAATGATTTCACGGTCGAAACAGAATCGAAAATTGTGGAACAATATTTGATGGTTCTAATACTTTTAGTAGGAACGCTAGTTTTATCAACTTGTGAAGAAACATTCTTTCCAATAGATTTAAAGTCTACTCGGCAAATTTATTTTATTCAAAAGTATACAATTAACTATTCGTAACGTACATAGTAAAAGTAATATCACGTGTTCTTAGGCTTGGGATTCTGACCAGACGCGCACATTAGGGGTTTTTTAAGATTACTCTACGAAATGGAAAAATTTAAATCTTTTTAGTGAAAAAAATGAGGACCAAAAACTGAAAACTTTCTCTAAAAAAGTTCTTTAAGATGATCAGATACTGAAATATCTTATTTTTATGCTATTTTAGAATTTATCCTACTTTTTGAGGCTGTTATTTCAAAAACTCTTTGACTAAGCTCTCAGGCCGGCTAATCCTCACTAGGCATGCTGTATATCTGTGATTCTGCCCTCGTAAAATACATATTTGTACTTACTGACCCTCACAAAACGCTGATGACTTATAGGAAATTTTTGCCATTCAGGAAAGGGTAATGCTATCACTCGTTTTTTTTTTTTTGACTCGAATCAAAAGTTAACAGGCCCCGCGTTTTTGGTACTTCGAGTCTCAAGTTAAAATCTTAATACACCGCTCAATTAACTTTATTATCTTTTAAATTTCTTTCACCGCTATTTTATCATTCTAGCAATAATTTTGCTTTATAGCGGCCCAATCTTTTTATGCTCACGAAGCTGATTTGAAGAAAGTCTTTAGGGCAGCCTATCTAGCAAAAGACCCATGTCGTACATGTCAGGTAGCCCGCCACGCAACTGGTCTTCTGAGTCTGAAGGAAGGACCAAACCCACATAATATAATTTATTGGGGAAAGAGGAATTTCGATAATAAATATGTCGCATACAAACTGTGCACGAATGGTTTCTCAAGGTTTAATCCGAACTCTGATACGAAAATTCGTTGAACTTGATTCTCAATTCTGGTGACTTGAACAGAAGAGAGTGAGTGCGAAACAAGACTTTCCAAAGTTTTCTTGGGAACTCGTATAAAAAATCCGTTACTCACAAGATTTTATGGGGACTGGTTCCTCGTTCACCCGTCAAGCACTACGTACCCGCCGAAGCAATAATACGAAGTCGTCAATACGACAAAATAAACAAGAAAGAGAAAAAAGGAAATGAAGACAAACAGGAATGGAAAAAACTAGTAAAATTTAAATAAGGAAAAAAATAATAAAAAACTAAATAAACAAAACGTCATCGTACGTCATGCCAGCGTAAAGGTCATTGTCGGGCTGGGCAGTCCATCGCCATACGTTCCACGAGGGCATGTAATCGACGGGGGATCCGTCTACATAGTGCCATACGGTCGATGCCCCGCTGTTGCGATACAAACCGGCGTAGAGGCCCCAATAATCGTTGAAGGGGTAGTGCGACTTCATGGCCGCGTAATAGGCGATCCAATGCTCGGCCTGGCTGTGCATGCTCATCACGTGACCACCGAACTGCCGAACGCACTTCAATTCGGCCTCATCGAGTGACCCCGATTTTTGATAAAGTAAATTGAAACAGCTACCGTTGAAATACGTGGCGTTGAATGGGCACATACTGAAGTAAAACAAACAAAAAAATGATAATTGATCGAAAACTGATAAACTTTCGAGTTGTCATGATGATTAATCCAAAAATTTCATTTTTTATCGGACAATCTATAAATGTTTGAGAAAATTCGAAGTTGAGGCGAAAAGTATATTTTAAAAATTAAAAATTAACGAATTTAAATATTAAATTAATTTAAAAAGAGATAAAGTAATTTGAATGTTAGCGATTATTGATTTTTCTTTTTTCGTCAAAAGAAATTAGTTTGCGCGATGATATTCTATTATAAACAAAAATGATTTTATTGTTTTATTTTATTATGAAATAGAATATTATTTTATTTTTTATCACTTCATAAGATCGCCTTCCGTTTTAGCCAGCTTTAAGCAACACAGAATCGAGCATGAAATTCTCGGCATCGTTTCGAATATCGGCCAAAAATCCGCCAATGCTGCTACAAGAGCTTGCTGCCTGGTCCCGGCTTATCAGTTTTGAATTAAAAACATAATTTAGGCAAAAACAGCTGTCCGCGTCAAGAGCCGAGATCACCGTGCTGAACTCTGGATGATCCTTGACGCACCACCAATTTATCTTATAATTCGCCGTTGCACTTACAGAAACATTGCACAAGACAGAATCGGCTGCAAGAAAGAACAAAAAATGACTGCTGGCTTTCACTTTATTTAAAAAAATATTCCCCTATCAAAAAATAATTATAATTTGTGTAAAATGTTTAAATTTATCAATTTTTACATATGATTTTGTTTTTCTTTCGAAATATCGGATCTGTTCCACTTTCAACGCACTAATTTTTATTTTCCCACAGCTCTCAACTTGTCGAAGACGGTGAATGAGCATCATGCTTATTCAATAAGCCGAAAAGAATTGAATTTTTATCTCGGATTCAACGATATTTACAGAAAGTTTATTTTTTAGATGCTGATTTTTCATTTTAAGTAAATTTTGTCATTTTTTAAACTTCCATAATTGAGCTCTGCTGAATACGAATTTTTTTGTTGCATATTACAATGATACGGTCCGGTCCGCGATTTAGTACATGAAAAATGCTTCGTCGAAAATTCTTTAATTAAAAAAATCCGTAGCACATTTTTTCTCAATGTTTTTATACTACTTTCGAATTGTTTTTCATGCACCAGATTATTTAAAGCTGATTTTATTTTTAAAAGTAATTAACTCTATCGGCAAGAAGATAATTAATAATTGTATTAATGAAAAGCATCGAATACTATCTTGCATTTCATTTTGTTTTTATTTCGAAATATCGAATATGCTACATTTTTTTATCATATCTTTTGCCCGCAATATGATTGAAACTCACGATTCGGAGTCACGAAGGTGTTACATTCTGTAGCAGGCGCACCGTAGGCTGGCTGAAATTGGAACAAATGCCAAATAAATAAAAAGTGGAAATTCAAAATTTATGTATGCTGTAGTTTTAGATCTCATGCTTCATTAGAGTACGTATGATTTACTGGAATAAGATTCTGATTCTATCGAAATAAATTTAAGTAAAATTAAACTATAGAAAAGCTGTCTCCTCATGCAAATGATTTATGCAAAATCGACCACGTTTTACTGATCTCAATTAATCTTTTACTTGCGGACGTTATTCAAGAAATACCAGAATTTTTAGATAATTTTTATATACTTATTTTAGTTCTAGCTGTTATTTTATTTTTATTTCAAGGCCGTTATTTATTTCAAAGTCATTCTTTAAGAAACATAGCAGGTTCGGCGACCTACAATCTAATTAGTTTATTCGTGATTTAAGATAAGTAAATTTTACTTAGAAATTATAGTCTGTTTCACATAAGTTTGGGCATATATTTTCAGAAATTTTTTTAAAATAAGCCGACGGATTACGATAATTATATATCAAATCGTTGTTATAATTGCTTATTGTTAAACTTAGTTTTTAAAATTTATGCCCAAACTTGTTTGAAATAGACTATAATGAACCTGTTTATTTATTAGTTCAGTTTCTAATTAATTACAAGTGCTTTTCGGCCGGAATATATCGCAAGCAATTTCTTTTCATCAAATTCGCTAGTGTATTTCAGAAATGAAATTGTGAAGCGCGTATTTCCTAGATTTTGCCGAAATTTTCATAATTAAAAAGTAAATACAAAACACAAATAAATAAATAAATAAATAAATAAATAAATAAATAAATAAATAAATCTTAGGTAGCGCGTTAGCGCGTACCTATAATATACTTGGGTACCCCTAACACCTGTGCACCCCCTACAGCTATAACGGGACACTTCTGGAAGGTGCGGTTTTTTTAAAAGGGAAGATAATAAAAAATTTCGCTGCCCGTGTTTTTTTGTTTTTCTTGAAACTCAAAACTGACTGTGTAAAGAAGGTGTAAAGTTTTTGTGTAACATTATAACATAGGACAAATTTTGGGACCCTTTTTACTGCGGCATGTGGACAACTGAGTATTGATGACTTGAAGAATTGAACAGCATAGGATAATAGAGGGATGAATTCTACAGATGGCACTTTTTTTGTTTTCGAATGGCAGTGTAAAGAGTGCGAAAATCTGGGGGTGAAAAAGCACTTTTTGGTCGAGTTTTCAACCTGCTTATGTCCGATACTAACTCGGTTATTAGTTTTTAAAATGTTTTCTGACAGAAATGTAGAGCGGATTAAGGGCTACATTCTGCATATAAGCAAAGTCTTATAGGCTCTATGGTGAGTTAGATCCTGGGGTTTAAAGTTTACACTCTAGTAAATGGTGTAAAAAAACGGATTTTAACTAAGATTTCTCTTTTAAAATTTTCCGCTTATGAGTCAGGGTGAATTGAATACAGCAGTAATAAAGTGCATCTCAGGGGCTACACATCGCAGCAAACCGCATTTAAAAAAACGCAATATTGAGTTATTTATGGGGGTGTAAAGTTCGAAATCAGAGGTAAAAAATGGGCGAAAAAACACGTTTTTTCCGAATTTTAGTTAATAAATCATACCAAATAATTTTTGCAAGAAATTTTGGCTCATAGAAATGTACTACGATTTAAAAGCTACAAATTGTACCAAACCGAATTTCTTTAAACTCAATGGGGAGTTCGGTACGGAATTTTAAAGTTTACAGTGTTCTAAATGATGGAAAATACGTTTTTGTTGCTTTTTTGTTCGCCACTTTCTCCGTCCAGAAGTCGGGATAAGTCCAATAGAATAAAAATAAAGTGCTTTATATCGGGTGCATGTCAAAGCAAATAGTGTATACATTAATATTTAGCGAGTGTAAAGTCAAAAATTTGGTGTTTAAAATGCGTTTTGTCTTGTTTTGTCTGCCTGCTTCTCCGGTTATGAGTCAGGGACACGATTATCAAGTCCAGAAATGGACCAGGAACCAAATTTGATATGCCAGTCTGGCGCATATGTTTACACTCTACAGTGTTGTAAAGTGGTTTACACCTATTGTTAGTTTGCATGTAGAACATTATGGAGACTTAATTTTTTCATAAATATTAATTGCAATATCGGAACAATATCAAAATTACGAATCTGACCAAAATCTTCTTTACACTAGGTGTTTACATGAAGTTTACACTAAATATGTATTTATCTTCGTTTTTGAGCATTCCAGAAACCTAATTTTTCCTAGAGTCTAGAAATTTTCAAAGAATCAAATGTGAGACGTCACGTAGGCGCGTTTGTTTACATCCAACAGTGATGTAAAGTAGTTTACACTCATTGTTTATTTGTCCTCAGACCATTGTAGACATGCAATTTTTTCATAAATGTTGATAATAATATCCGAGTAATATCAGATTTACAAATCGGAATAAAGTCCTCTTTACACTAGGCGGTTGTGTAAAGTTTACACTGCTAATTAATCTTCGTTCTAGAGCTTTGCGAAAACCTGAATTTTTTGCCGAAATCCGAAAATTTACATGGAATCAAATAAGGGACGTCAGCTGGGCGCGTTTGTTTACACTCAACAGTGATGTAAAGTGGTTAATCTTCGTTCTAGAGCTTTGCAAAAACCTAATTTTTTGCCGAAATCTGAAAATTTACATGGATTCAAATAAGGGACGTCAGCTGGGCGCGTCTGTTTACACTCGACAGTGATGTAAAGTGGTTTACATCTGTGTCTATTTGTCATTAAATCGTTATGGAGACATAATTTTTTCATGAATGTTGATCGTAATATCCGAGTAATATCGAATTTACAAATCCGACTAAAATCTTCTTTACACTTGTTGCTAGTGTAAAGTTTACACTATATAATAAGCTTCATTCTAGAGCCTCACGGTAACTTATTTTTTCCCTAAAGTCGTAAAATATATCTGGAAACAGATGTGATACGTCTGCTAGGGGCGCATGAAGAAGTAGTGTAAAGTGATTAACACCTAATGTTAATTTGTTCTTAGAACATTATAGAGGTTTCATTTCTTAATAAATGCTGATCGTTATATCAGAGCAATATCGAAATTATTAATCCCACTAAAATTCTTTACACTCTTGTGTAAAGTTTAAAATGTAAATTAAGTTTAGCTCTAGAAAGTTTTGGAAGCATATTTCTTTACAGGATGTTCTACGTAACATAAGAATTACTAATCAGAATGTTTGTTTCTTCTACAACTAGTAGCTTTGTAAAGTTTAAACCATTCAATTATTAGAAGAACCGCACAGTAAATGGAATCTAGTATTGTATTTCCAAATCTTGCTAATTAAAAGTAGGGTACTAGCGAAGAAAAATGCTCCGATGGAACAAAAAAGGGGAATATACTTGGGATTGTGAATTATCGAGGATGTAAAAGGATGGGACTAGGAATCTCCCTATGTTATATGCCAAAAATCGCAAAATATGTTAAAAATCAGACTTTCTCTAAACAATGCAAAAAATCGAAGTATATTCTGCGGCCTTTGAAAAATGTAAAAGTTTAGTAAACAATTGTTGTAGACATGTGTAAAAGAGTATCTACATAAGGTCTGTTGCACGTCAGCTTCCGTGTTTCCTACTGCTTTGAACCAACAATATCATCGATTGTCTTGAATGCATCGATATGTACTATTTCATTCAATTCGCTTAGCTACTGCATTGCTAATTCGCTGCTTTTTTCAGTCAATTTTTTGGTAATTTGAATATTGCTTGCACTTTGACACTTAGAATGGCTGTATCTGCTAAGTGACATGCTTAGTAATAATGAAATACGAACAACTTAATTATGATTTGTTAACAGCATTTCACTTTCAGTCACATTATTAAGCAACTCAAAGTTGAATGAAGTCTGCAAAAAAGTTGCATTACGCAATATGCTTTTAAGATATTATGTCAATCAGAGAAAATTATTTTTAAAATAATACGTTTTTTCAGAGACCGCAGAATATACTTCGATTTTTTGCATTGTTTAGAGAAAGTCTGATTTTTAACATATTTTGCGATTTTTGGCATATAACATAGGGAGATTCCTAGTCCCCTCCTTTTACATCCTCGATAATTCACAATCCCCAATCTCAAGTATATTCCCCTTTTTGTTCCATCGGAGCATTTTTCTTTGCTAGTAAATAAATAAATAAATAAATAAATAAATACAAACTAAAAGTACAAAATGAAATAGTGAGCATCTTGATGATGACCATCCTAATAAGTTAGATGCACTTCGTTAGTGTTTCCGTCCTTTATGCTGCTAAAGTATCGCAGATAACTTAATATAAAGAAATTGAAATTTATAAATTAAAAAATAATAATTTTTAAATAAATAACTTTTCTTCTAAAAAAGATTCAAAAAAATTAAAATTAAGTCGAAATGTACGTGGAAAATTTTAAAGTAAAAGCGGACTAGTTAGGCTTCTCCTTCACTTATCAAACATGAGACTAAAGGATTAGTTGAAAATGATCGACTTTTGATTCCGATTGAACAATTATTTTCGAATAACGTTGAATTCTAAATAAATTTCAAATAAATCGAATTATTACCTTATAACAAACAACGTCCACACTCTTTTTGCCGTCGTCCCACAGAACTCCCTTGTTGACCGAAGACATGCGACAGTACAAGGGCGACGATTGGCTCGTGGGCAAGAAATAACCCCAAAAGAATGGTATGTAATCGTACGAGCAACCATTGATCCAGGTCCAGTTCAAATTTTGATCCGATTTCATCCCAATCCATACATCAGTACTATATTGCGCCAACCTGGAAATAAAACAAATAAATAAAACAAATAAAATATTAAGATAAAACAGATAAAACGATGCGGCTGACTTCAAATAAATTAATAATAATTTGTTTGAAAATGTTCCAATTTATTCAGAAAATCAATAATAATTGGAAATAAGCAAACTTAAACTGGATCATTTCAATAACATTCATACAGGCAATGATATAAAATGACTATCAAAACTTGAGTAATAAAAATTTGGAAGAAAGATCGAAGTTGTAACGTTGATGTTTCCGTAATTGACTGAAAATGTTTTTTCTCAAGCTAACCTCCACTGGTAAAATGGCCAAAAATCAGTCAAGTTACGGAAAATCGGTAACGTGGCACCTTGCGATTGACAATAATTTAACGCAAGGTTCCATCCATTGGTCAAATTCGTAACTAGAAAGCAGCTTGGTCCCAACTGAAGCCATCCAATTGGACATGCGGAGCTGGCAGCTGAAAAATAATATTCTTTTTTCCAGAAAAAGAAATAAAAATCCATGAAAATTCGCTTAAACTTTGCACTGTTTTTATTTTTTGCGACAGCCTAACGAAGCATCTGATTCTTCCAGTACTAGGAAGCCAACAACGCTCACTATGTATATTTTTTTCTAAATTGCGCCTTAATTTATCATTTGTTGCTTCTTTCGACTATATATCCCGGCTATTATTTCTTTTTTAGAAACTATAGTCTACTGCTTTCTTAAATTGAGGATAGGACACATATACAAATTCGAAGTGAAAATTTTCAAAGTAATTTCTATACTTTAAAAGCATCTTCAAAGACAGTACGTAGGTTATAAAAGAACTTTTAAACTGTTAAAATAAGAATATATAATTTGCTTAAAAATTGTATTGAAAAAAATTGATTGATATTCAAGAGTGCATCGAAATTCAGCTTTTAGCCGATTCATTCTTAATTTGATGATTCTATAATATTATTACATTTTCTACTTCTTAAATCAATGCGTTTCGTTATTTATGTACGTTTAGCATCTATCAATCTTGTGTAAATTTAAAGCCATAGATGATATTAAATTTTTCACTGAACACTGTCAAGTTTTAGTCTGAACAAGTGGAAACCCAAAATTACGCTGAGGTTTCAATTCTTAGCTTTCAGTAGTAAGATATTGCTAAGTTATCAAATGCAGCCGACAATATATTGAAGTGTTACTGCCCATACATGGGCAGCAGCTAAAGTATGGAGGTTCTGGGTGGGTAAAACTGGCAAAACCCCAAAAAACATGCCAAAATTTTAATTCTGGAAGGTCTGGGGGTCTACCGAAATTTTGGAGGTCCCAATCTTCCAACGTTCAAGTGTGTTTCTGTCTAGTGTCTAGTAAACTTGATCATCTAAAATAAACCAAAAATTTAGAAATACGAAATAAACTGTTATCAGCCTGGTATAAAATTGCTTACGAGTACCTACATCCAGTTCGATACAAGTGCACACTATAAACTTTATTACATACATCATTACGAATTATTGACGTAGGCACATACCTATCTCAAATGATATTTAATCATGACTTGTACATGATCCAGATTCAGTCAGTGACGCACTGCATTATAAATTAGAAAAAGTTATGCTTAGGCTAACTTATCATGATTTATTAACGAGGAAGTTGATTGAAAAATAATCCGCGTTTATGCAAATTGTTGAGAGATATATGCTTAGGTCGATTTTTCCTTATCATATTCCTTTACAACTCATCGATCGGAGATAATTAGAATTAATGCTATAAACCTTATACACATTGTGGCATTGTTAATTTAATTATTGACTCAATACTAGATTTAATACCCTGTCTTTTTCTTCGACTAAATGATTGACTTTGGTACGGATCGTCACTTGGACCCATATAGTGCCATGTTCAAGCGACCTAACTTTAAAAATAACATAATTTTGAAATTTAATGGGAAATTTGACAGAGTAAATGACGTGATGATAAACATTGAAAAATGTCTAGCAATGGGGGTGAGGCAATATCTGATAATTTTTTAAATGGATTTTAAGATCGGAAACCGATAAAAAATAATAATCAAGATTACTTTAATCCAACGCTGTACAAAATGTGTTACTACGTCAAATCATCTGGGGCCGTATTCACAAAGGGGGCTAAAGTCTATAGACCAAAAGAGGCTATAGACCGGTCTATAGACTTTAGACCGGTCTACATTTAGCCCGGTCTAAAGTCTGTATTCACAAAGCGTTTTTTATAACGGTCTAAATGTAGACCAGTCTAAAAGCCTTTAGACCGGTCTATAGACAACCCGATGCTTAGAACCGAATAAAATGCAACAAGCATACATATATGTATAGGTGCATAAAAAGAAAAACAAGAAAATTCGATGTTTAGCCAAAAAAATGATATAAAACTTTAAATAATGTTTTTACTCACATATGCATATTTGTTTTACCCCAAAATCTTTTCTTGATAAAAAAGAAACAGAGACAAGAACAAGTGGAGATTATTCAATGTTAGCTTTGAATGTTAATTTCAAGCGCACGTGGGCGTGGGGAATCTGACTGGATCCTCGAGAATCTGGCGGACCCCTTCAAAAAAATCGGCAATTCTTCATAGAATTTGTGATGATTTTACCCCATCCGGACCCCCACAATTTCCTTGCTGCTCATGTATGATTTCGAACGAGACATTCAATTGTTTTGACATATTTCGTAAAATGAAAGGAATGCGGTGGATACGATTTTTCAGATCGTTGAACTTCAACTTACCACGAAATGCAGCTTTTATGTAAAATTTATCCTTTATACGCTGTGATTGCTCAAAGGAAGGGATTTTAATGTACTGACCGATTCGTGTAGACAGTGCTTTAGAAACTATGAATTATCCGATTAACAGTAGGCTGGCTGATTCGCTCAGTATCGCCTATTGTTATTTGAAAGGTTCCACAAGAATAATAAGGCAAGGCGATGCAAACTTGCTAAATAGGTGGTATACATACGTGGGCAGCGAGAAAATTCTGGGGGGTGGGTGCAGGATTTTTTGAAGGTCAAAAAATGGCCTTAAAAATGGTAGCTATGGCGATAAAAACACCATTTTTCGACGTTTCTCATCAAGCACTATCCATTGGCATCAAAAAATTGCGAAAAAACGGAAAAAAATTTCCAAAAATTGAATTCTGGGGGGGTTGGCTATTTTGATTTCTGGGGGGGGGATTATTTTGGTTTCTGGGGGTGCATACCCCACCAACCCCCCCACGCCCAGGTGTGGTGGTATAGCACGACTGCGACCTGTAGGGTGTTCAATGTTCTCTCTGATCAAATCCGTTAAGTATAAAATTCCTTCCCTATCAAATCGAAAACGTTCGAGTAATTGGGAATCAGATAGTGAAAGTGAATCACGAATTTCTCCGAAAAATGCGTTCTCTTTTAAAAGCTCTTTGATATTCGTAATGTATGTATATTTAAAAAAGCTGCCATATTCACACTAATAATCATACAATCAAACCTGCCGGGAAGAATGAAATTTTCAGCCTACATGACATTTAGCCCAGTCGATAGAGGCAAATTTTCAGGCTAAATGTTGCCTGATTTAGACCGGTCTATAGACTTTAGCACCATTGTGAATACCAATTCAGTCCGGTCTAAAAATTTAGACCGGTCTATAGACTTTAGCTTCGATTGTGAATACGGCCCCAGAATAGCTTGTTAGGAAACATTAATCATTTGCGATGCCATTTTCCGCAATTATTTATTCTTGAAATTTCATCCAATTAACATTTTATCTAATATCATAACTGTTTCTAAGCATTCTACACAAGTTCGAATCATCAAATTTATTATGAATTGAAAAAACTATAATTTTATTCACTTAATCCTCTATATTAATTATCCAACTAATCACCTTTACCAATTAGCATCCAGCTATATAATTAATTTATTTTTGTAATATAACTTTTGAACCTAGTTTTGACTCTAGAATCAACAAAATCAAAATATATCAATCATTCATTTTCTTATCATATCTACTTACCAATCTTGCGATTTCCGGCGATAAACTTTCCACCTTGCTTTTCATAAATGGATTCGTAACACAGAATGTGACGGCAGGGAAATTTCGCTCGCCGTACCTTAACTGAAAGCTTCTTTTTATTATTTTGTCACTGAATGACTTTAAGAATTAAGAATACAAATCTGGATTAATTCGACATATATCAAAAAAAGCGTTTGTTGCTTTTCATCTTAAAAATAACAAATAATAAATTTAAATAATATTGTTATATGCCAAAGAATGTATTTACAGATTAAAATGTGTCGAAATCAATATTTATCGGTATTAATATATAATAGCACAAATCAATAAGATTAAAAATTATGTTTTATGAGTTTCGAGTGACAAGAGTAGTCACCGTCATACATGAGCAGCAATTAAATTTTCAGGGTTTGATGAGCAAACTTGCGAAAAAGTATCAAAAATCTAATTCTGGGGTTGCACTAGATTTTTAAAGGTAAGGATTCTCAATTCTAAAGGTTCTATACCTCCCTAAATCTTCCGTCTCACACAAATACGTAGTAAATATCGTATATTGGCAGAGATTAAATTCTGAGTGAGGGAAGGCATACATTTTTAAAGGTCAAAAATATCGAAAAATTTATGTTATGGGCAAAAGGCATTTCGACGTTTCTCATCAAGCTCCAAAAAATTGAATAATTACATAAAATAATATACTATTCCTAGTCCGATAAATTATTGTTCAAATGAAAGAGCTAATAGCCATATTTTCAAGAAGTATAATAATGTCAAAAGTTCGGCAATAGAATTTTTCACGATAAAATTTTCTTTATTTTATTTGTGGATCAAGGCAATTAAAAAATTGGAGGGACTTTGCGACCGCCATCGCTGAGTTATAAGAACATTTTTTTACTCATTAATATTTTACAACTTAAATTTTATTAGCGGCATTAGCTTTTTTGAATTTATAATTTGATTCATTGTTGAATAAGGTTTATCGACCTCTATTTATTCGTTCGATTTAGCAAAATTATATACCTCTTTCATTTATTCTTTGAAAATAATGTGCTTACATGTAAACTTTCCTTCTTGATTGATTCACAAAAATATCAGTGATTATACCGATTTATTCTCCTTTATTTTCAAATAATTATTCTTTCCTACTTTTTGCGCTCGCTTGAGCAATTTGCGTTTTACTCACCGCTCTTTGCAAATTGGTCGGATATCTCAAGTATTGCTTTACGGAACCGTGGCATTGAAATACGGTCATACAAATAAGGGCGACAAAGATGACCAGCCATATTACTTTGATGACCCAATTTTTGTACTTGTTTATGAAAAACAAACCGCTTATAGTCGTAGTTTGAGCGAAATTTTCCCAAACGTCCGAAACCGACGGCATTTCCGCGACCTTTCAACCCGGAATAATGACAAGAATTCGTTTTCGTTCGCCCACATAAATATTTGCAAAGAATTTTAGCGATTCTAAATGAGATGGCCCGTGTTCGGAAAGAGTGATTTGTCCATTTTTCTGTCAAGAGAAAGAAGCGATGAAAAAATTTTAAAAATAAGATAAAACGCGGGAGGGTTATTGAGGCTGTAAATGCGTAGTAACGTCAACAATTTTAAGCGCCTGACACACTCGAGTAGCTTTGGCTACTAATGGATCATCGATGACGATTCATTTATCACCCAGTCCGATTTAAAAACGGTCCAATTTCGTCAAGACTTCATCTAAATGCCACTCAAAATGCATTAACACCGAATTTCAATGGTCGATTCGCCTTTTTTGTAGTTTAATTACAGTCCCGGTTTCGAAGCTTCTTAAAAACCTTAAAACTAGTCTTGTAATCGACGTAGTGAGCCTATAAGAAAATAGAGGTCAACTGGCGGCAATCCCGAAATTTTGCTTTTTTTTCAAGCTTACATAAGTTTTAGAAAGTCGGTGTTAACATCACTGTGGCCTAAAAATAGTTCAATAAACACTTCGCAACTAATTTATGTTTTTACAATATTTTTTAATCTTTTGGTTAATTCATTTATTATCAACGTATGTAAGCGTTAAAATGGAATTAAAATGGAATAACAAAAAATAAATTATGAAATATAAACGTTTGACAGTTTAAAAATTTTTTTCGTATATCTATAGAATCATTCTGATCCATATCTACTTTAATTCTATTCTCTATATTTTTCATTATTCTCACGCATTATTTCAAACACTTATTATCTACTACGGTTTGAAGTTCTTTTGGAAAAATTCTATACTTTTACTTTTTGTCTCATTTTTGCCTCGTTTTTCCCGAAAATTTCCATTCTCTAATTGTCTAAAATCGAGGTTTCTCGTGCCCCACGTGCATGTCTAGTAAATAGTAAACTTACTGTAAAGCTCCACACTGGCCGATTCGCAATGGAGTGGGGAGCGCCTCCTGCCGTCAAAAAATATCTGGGCACAATGAAGGGTAGATGTGTATTTTTTGATGATTTTAGCCATTTTTATGAATGACTCTTTTGCGCTCTTAAAAACTTAGACTTACGTCAGAAGAGTAGTTTTTGCACAGAACAAAGATTGTTTAGCTCTTACAACCATTTCTCGAGTGTTTTTTGGTGATTTGAGTCGATTTCTGCATTAGGTTTGCGAGTTTTTCATTAAAAAAATTTAGAAAATTTCAAAAATTTCTTACTTTATTGCATCAGAAATAATTCTGCCTTTCAAAAGACAACAAAAAGCGGTAATTTACGCATAATATACGAATTTTCGGGCAATGTTTGACACTTTTAGGAAATTTTTGGGTTCCGCTCCCAAGGTCTGAAAATCCTGGATCCGCTAATGAAGCTCCGTTAGTAAAGAATTGCGCATGAATTAATCGAAAAAGCCATTCTATGAAGTTATCGACATAAATTTGAATAGAATCAAAAATTAGCAAGGAATAAAATGAGAAAATTGCATTATATGCATGATGCTTAAGAAATAGCAGTTTCGTTTTTTGTTAACCCGTCTCATTATGTTTCGAGAGGTTCCGTATGTTTTCAATTCATTTGTAAATGTTCGTGATCTAAAAGATGCGTACAGGGTTAGAGTTTGATTTTATTAATACCTATTTAAATGCATCCATTTTTTTAAATCTCAAAATTTTGAATTTTTAAAATCTAATATGCAGTAGAAAATAAAGCCCATTGCGGTTTTTATCCAACTTACCAGTTACGATTTATTTTAAAAGGAAAACTCACGAATAATTCCACAATCGAACTATTATGTGAACCACCGCGATAAAATAACACCATTTTGTCTCATTTTATTATCTTTTTTTTATCATGTATACAGAATCTTCAGAAGTATTCAACGAAATCGAGTTTTTTTCCTACGGCATTAACCCATTTTGCTATGATTAATTAAATAAATAAAACGGGAAAGTCGTTTCGGTCTGTTTGATTAAAAAATAATCAGATCCAGTATGCTCTAAATTGATTTTGGTTTACTGCGGCATAAGAATTTCAAGGTGTTGCGCAATTGGCCCTTTTGCCGAATTTCGTTTTTCAATATCTAGTGTGGTAATAATTTGATTTTGATTCTTATAAATGGTCCAAGCTTCGATGTAGACTAAGGCTTAGGCTCAGTGATTCAAATTTTATTGCAGCGCTGTGCTAGACTGATTACTGCATGATATGAAGATACCGAATGCGACAAGTTTTTTGATTTAAAAATTTTAAATATTACAAATTTGATTTAAGTTGAATTAGAAATTTGTAAATTTGAAATTTAAAATCAAATGAAATACGTAAAATTTTAAAATAATATTTCATTTCAAAAAAATGAGATATTCTTTATTTTTATCATTTTCTTTCTAAATTTGATCGAACTTGTGCTGAAAAGAAGTCGAATGGACTTTGATCATTTAAGTAACGCGTGAGTCAAAACAGGAGTGCGAAAAACAATAAAATTGTTTTTTAACCAAAATCCTTGAGACAGGCACGTGTCTATCGAAATTTTGTTACACATAAGATATTCCTGAGTAAGACGCGTAGAAACGAAATATTGCAGGACATTTTTACATATAGAGAAAAACATGTTCTTCCTGACCTCGTATATTTTTTCATTATTTTGTACATTGGAATATTTATTCTTCATTGGAAACCAAAATTGACCAAGAGTCCAAATTTACTATTCCTTCCAAAACGCGCATTGCGTACTGGCTGGGCGTACAAGCAATGCGGAATTTTGATGTCGATTCATTTAAGTCCTTGAATGGAAATAATTTGAGTTCGATGTACTTCTAAATTCCTGCTTTATTTGACGACCAACTCAACTATAAATTAAATCCTACTTTTCTTTGCTTAATTTTGTCATTAATTAGATTTATTCTTTTATTCATTTCATTCGTCTATTTTTTATCTAATTAATTTTATCGTTATTGTTTATTTGATTCATTCTTTATTCGTTTTTTCTTTCTATCGTATTCATGTTTCTCTGCTTTATGCCTTGCTTTTTATTTTGGCCCATTTAGTTCTTAAATTGATCCATAATTGATCTATTCGTCAATTTCTTATTATTTGTCAATTTATTATCGATTTATCCATAATTTATCTACATATCTATCAGACTTTAACGAAATTCGAAAGTATAATATGCGTACGTGCATATTTATGTATGTAATGTATGCTAATTCTAGAATTTTTCCCTAGATAATTTCTACTCTATAAGAGCTTGTAAGGATGATGATTAAATTGACGATTTTATTCGCAATTCTTGCTCAATTAGCGAGCAATTGGGTTAATGGCCAGTGCGACGAAAATTGTAAGCTGAAGCGTATCAGGCAATGTTGCGAGCAAAGTATTCCTGATCAAAAATGCCGAAAAGTCTGTCGTTATGATACCAAATATATCGAGGTATTTATAATGTACTTTATAAGGAAAAATGGATTCGTTTGTTATTTGAAATTTTCCGAATGCTAAAATATACGAACGGTATGAAAGCAATCTTTGAATCATTGGATACAAATTAAATATTTCAAACTGTTTAATTTAAATTAAATTAAATCGTTTATTCATAGCCTCTCAGTCTACAGTAGCTACCAGCAATCAAATTTTGATTGCATATATTAGCTTGCGTGAATAAAGTCAACAAATTATTAAGACTTTGAAACTGCTCTATTATCGACAAAAATTTTTAAGATTTTCAAAAACTAATTCTGATCAATAAAAATTTAAATTGCACCAATTGCGATATTTAATATTAATATTGTTTTATTTAATTTTTAGTTTTTGTTCGGCACGCATTAATTTGTTTTAGTCCATCGTTGCGTTAGGAAGCTTTATTATGCGTCAGAATATCTTATAATTTTTCGCAAAATGAGGGTTGAAAAAACGAACTATTTGTCAAATTTACCCAAAAAAACCTCGATATAGCTTTAGCAAGCAAATATATTTACTAGTTAAAATATCCATCTGCATATCTGAGGATCAATGATAGGCAGGTAACTAATTTTTTGTTAAATATTTAAATTACAAGCGTCCGACTAAATTCGCAGATAATTCAAGCCGGTATAAATTGCACGAAATATCTAAAAAATTGGATGGTTTGCGCGGCGGACGGCAAAAAGGACAACAAATTGTGTTGCTATCCTCCCAAATCGAAGTTGGGGGTCAAATTGAGCCCGAGGTGCAAGAGTTTTTGCGAAACTTCGGCGCCCAAAATTTGTACGTTCGATCAACTGATACCTTTCGCCGATTGCGCCAAAAACGTCGACAAAATTCTCGCTTGTCACAAGCAATCGGTGACCTCGGCCACGCCTCAGTGGGTTTCGAAACAAAATCAGCTCCCACCGCCCTACACTTGCCCTTAAATGTTATTGTTTTCATCGAATAGGTTAATTGCCGAATATTATTTTGATTTACGCAATTTAAGTAAAGTTGCATTTTCAATTGCACGTAAACCGTGATAAGAATTCGCATATTTAAATCTTGCAGCGATTCGGAAAAAACGACTGGAGTGGAAGATTTTCGTCAAAAAAATAGGTGCGAAAATACCAAAGTTCTGTAAATTCTTTAAAAATCTATAAAAACGAAAACAAACTATTTCGCTTGACTCATTTAACCGCTGCGATTGGCTCATTTAAATGTTTCAAAGTTTCCGCAATTTTTTTTCAATCATGTTTGGCGAAGAATGATAGTGATTTTTTTCGAAATTTCGCAAAATTTTCCTTTTTACCATTTTTCTACAAAAAATATAAAATATATAAAATTACTGCATTAAGTTAAATTTTATATAATGTAATTCCGATCTCACGAGTAGCCGGAACGCAAGAAATACAAGCTTAAATATAACAAACTATTAGGTTTGCCATTTGCTTGAGCATGATTCCGCGGCGCTCGCCTTAAGTTATGATTAAGAATGCTCTTTAAAAAAAGAATAAAAATCGATGAATAATAATTTAGTGAGCTCGCGGTGCGTTGTTAGACGAGTAGGTAGTGGGTGGGTACGGTAAAGACAACCTGGTGGTAAAATGCTAGCCGTTAGCCATTATTTTCAATAATATAATGCCATAGAAACGACAGAGGGACTCTTTTTAGCGCCCAAATTTTATACGGTTACAAATATATCAACCGTAACCGTATTAGCTATCGTATCGCTTAAGCGTTGCTAGGCCTCCACTTATGTTGATTTTCATGATTGAGTAACAAGAGAGGTAATAATAGTGAGGAAAATACTTTGAAGGATGGACACGGTGGAGCATCTGCCGTTTTGTTGAGAATTCGGCCTGAATTGATACGCTAATTTTCTGTACCCTTCGGATAAAGAGGTGAGATTAAGCATCAGTACAAATTCGCATTAAAATTAAACATATTAATTTTATACTTCACTCATCTATTTAGCTACAAGACTTCGAATACGGGAATTTAATAAAAATTGTTAATTATTACAACGCTGTCGCTTTAGAATAACAATAAAGTGAATGAATAAAACACATAAAAATAGCTTAAGCCAAACAAAACAAATAGTTATAATAGTTAGAACGGGTAATAAAAGAAACAGTGAAGGAAAAAAGCTTCACGCGACAAATTTAATAATACTTATTTACTAATGATTAAGTTTCAATTGCGCCAACTGGAATATGTTTAGCTTATTTTAATCATTTTGAATTATATACTATCTTAGTTTTCTTCGTGCTATTCGCTTATACAATAACACGGAGCTATTGTGCAAACATTAGGCGATATATGACTTTATAAATCGGTATCTTCTTTATTCAATAATTTATCTTTCTTAGTGTTATGTTTTACCTTTAGTAAGCTAACAATCTAGATGCTTAGCTTTTTGTATTCGAACTCTACGTATAAGAAAACCGACTAGGTTCGCGGAATGGTCGTTGTTGATTAAAATAAAAATGTCGTTCTGGCAACTTCCCAAACCAGCTTTATCCGTAAACACCGAAGCCAATCTGGAAAAAGGCCAATTTATCAACATATTCGTAAGCGTTATGTAAAAAAATCTGCCTTAGATACCGGCTTAATAGCTTAAAGTCGGTACTTCGTGCGCTATAAATTAGAATAGCGTCAAAGATATCGCCCTTAGAGTCGGATAGTTGACGGCATAGCCAAAATTTTACTTCTTCTCTCTTGATGAAAAAATGGACCGGTTTTTGCGCGAATAGCAAGCGTCTAATAAGCATGCTAATTTTTTACGTTTGTTGAATACGATTCGAACGTTTCGGCCATTTAATACTATAAAATTTGGATGCGCCGACGTTCTTATCGACGCTTATTCAAAGAAGTTACCCATAAAAGCAAAAATCATATATAGTCTAAATCAAACAGTCGTTATGCTTAAAATCAATATTGTCAAACCTAAGCGTGGATTCCTGCGAATTAAATCGAGATAGAGATGAAGTTGTACAAATGAAACTTTTTGTGCCCATCATGAGGCATAACTAGTGATTATAATCAATTCTATATTGAATAAAACCACTCATAAATAAATATTGCTTTAGCGAGGAACTAGAATTATTCATAGCTAATTTGCGCGCGAGCAATAAGATAATCGCGACATTTCTCGTAGGGTTTCGGCTCAAAATTTAGAGCTAATTTTATTATTAGATTTGCCTAATAACAATATCAAAAGAGCGTTTTAAAACTAAAATTTTGGCAGTAACCTTCTGCATTTATTATACTGCTCATCGCGCCCCTATACAATTAGGGAGGGGTTTTGAAAAAAATGAGCTTAATGAGACTGATTTTTGACGAGTAGGTAGATATATTTTTAGCGAGAATTACCCAGATTTTATACCGGGAAACTTAGGAAAGCCGCATTACCTATGCGGATCATTTTTTACATTATATCATTTATATTATTCTATATTTATTTATTTTATTTATAATGCTTGCATTATATCATTTATTTTTATTTGAAACATATTTTTGTATTATTGTTTTTATCATTTTATTTATATTTTCCCATTTTTTAGAATGCTTTGCTAAACAAGCTTCCCGGCATTTCAATCCGATCGGGAGGCGAATTTATGCGGTGCTCCAGGCGCCTTTCTTACTTGTTACGCATATCGTGGCTTCCGGCTGTTTTGGCCTTCACGTTATTGACCTATTTCTTGGGTCAATTATTGATCGTAGTTAATCAGCGAGCCAAATCACGATATTATCTATCGACGGAGTTCGATTCGCCAAATTTCGGTGACGATGACGTAATATCTCAACAATCCAAGGAAAATTCGGCGGAAAATGCGCCCATATCTAAACGAAATTTTATACATACCCGGTTATCGATCGACTTCGATCCATTAGCGTTTTTCGAAAACGTTAGCTTTACCGGTCGGGATAATAATAACAATCAAACGGTGATTATCAACGCGCATTCGTACAATTTCACCTTGAACGAAGTCGATATTTGTACGAAAAGACGAAAGGACGTTTTTCTGTTAATCGTGGTTCATACACACCCGGCTAATTACAAAAGACGCATGCATATCAGGTAAACGAAATTCTAATTCGGAAAGCATGCATTATAGATTTTTTTGATTTCTAGATAATTTATTTCCTTATCATTGAAGAACGTCATTAAATTTGCATAATTTCGATTGCAATGTTCACCTGGCTATAGATCCAATTTTTTTGTATTATTTTTCTTTTTTTTCTAATTTTCGCCGATTTCGGCTAAACTCATTTTCGTCATCTGTATTTTCCACGTATAATCGGCTCGCAAGCTTTGATTTTTAAATTTAAACAAAATAAGTAAAAATCAAATCATTTTCGTTTGAGTGTTTCTTCTAACACAACTTGTCCCGATATTTCTACGCATGAATGACAAAAAAGATTTTAAATTCCTTCTAGATTTAATTTGAATTTAAAATATAGAATATAACTAATTTGCTTTAAATAAATCCTGTGGAATATAAATAAAAATAATAAAAAGGAAAAAAATTTAAAAAATGAAAATGGCTAAAAATAAAAATAATCTAAACTCAATTCTAATTATCTAAAAAATTAAAAAGTATACTTAATTTACCATCCACGAAAATGCAGAGCCACGTGGGGCAACCAAAGGTATTATCAAATGGTCAAGGCAGTTACCGTATTCGCGATGGGCCTAGCCATGGACAAGCCAAGCTTACAACGATCGGTGCTGCTCGAAAGTCAATTGTACAGGGACGTCATTCAAGAAAATTTCATGGACACCTATCAAAATTTGAGCCTAAAATCCATCATGTGGCTGAGATGGGCCAACGCTTATTGTTCGAACGCCTTATATTTGGTGAAAGTCGACGACGACATGTTGATAAACGTATTCAATTTGGCTCGTCATCTGAAGATGCTTTTTGAAAAGTATGAAATAACAGTGAATGACATGTTCGGAATAATAGAAAAAATAAAAAATGTTTTCTCTGAAAAAACGAAATGCCTAAAGCGCAGATCTAAGATACTTTACTGAAGCTGAAATCTACTATATATTTGTGAAAGTTTCTTTGTATGTCCGTGATTGGCTCCGGCCCCATAACACTTGGTGGACTGACGTTTTGGCCCGAGCTCGGCCAACCGGCTGGTGGTGTAGTAGCCGACATTCAAAATTCACCAACCCCACCAATGCACCCTGTACAGGGGTGAAGCGGGAGGGTCCCAATGCTTAAGCATCGCCGATTTCGGGACATGGCCGATAACATGTGCCATAACATGCAGTGATATAAGAGGAGATTTCCTTTGCTATACCATATGAATGATATCATAGGTAGCACGATAGCGCTACCTATAATAAACTTAGCCATCCTTTTTTCTTATATATTTATCACAGCGAGTGCGAAATTTGTGTCCCCCCTCACAGCAACAACGGCATATACCTGGGAGGTGCAGTTTTTTTAATCGATTGATGATCAAAAACTTCGATGCCCGTCTTTTTTTGCTCACACTCAATACCGAGTTAGCAATGACTGTGTAAAGTGTAAACCGAAAAATCAAATAATTTGCGGAGGGCCAATGTTTTTTTGAATGTTGCCCCGAGTTGTAGATTACGCATCTGAACTTAACATTTCTTTACACTCAATAGTTGTTGCACAAAAATGTAAAGTATACGAGCTTTTTACTCTTTGCGTGTTTTCAGCTTATCTAACTCAATTTTGGTTTCTGTGCAGTCCAATTGGTTTTATAATGTAGAGGGTTACAATATCTCAAGGACCTTTTTTTCTCTTTTGACGCAATATTTCTTGATCTTTGATCGTTTTAGTGTAAAGGCTTCGAGACGAAAAACAAAATATATTCAGCTACTCCGCTAAGTAGGCGGAACATGCTAATTATGCTTAAAATGTGCCCTCATCTTAGTGTTACAGATCCTAGTTTATTTTGTTTCTATACACCCAATATTGCGTTATTAGCACAAGTGTAAAGTTTACACTAAAAATTCAAATGATCGGCGGAGGGCCAATTTTTTTTGAAAATGTTTTCCCTGACTAGTAGGTTACGAATCTGGTCTTAAAATTTCTTTACACTCATTAGTTGTTGCACAGGAGTGTAAAGTAGACGGGTTTTTACTATTTTCATGTGAAGAAGCATATCTAACTCAGTTTTGCATTCTATGTAGTCTGATTGGTTTCAAAAGGTACACAGTTATAAAATATATGGGAGTGTTTTTTTCGAAAAAGTAATACTTTCGATATTTAGAGGCGCTTTATTGTAAAGAGTCTGGGACGAAAAAGTATTTTTTTCTGCTATATTCTCCACTTAGTAGACAGAACGTGGTAATTATCTTTAAAGTGTGCCTCGTCCTAAGCGCTACACGTCAAAATTTATTTTGTTCCTTTACAATCAATATTGCGTTATTAGTGCAGGTGTAAACTTTACACTGAAAAAATTTTTTCCGCTCGTGGATGATGAATCTTTCTAAAAAATGTTCTCCGTAAGGTCAGAATAACGAATCTAACCTTTTAAACTTTTCTGCAGCCACTGTTTGTTGAGGAATGAAGAGGTGAACTTTGAATTATGCATCTATTTTCTAATGCTGATAGATAACTCCATATTGCATATTGTTTGATTAGATTTTTCTTATTTCAGAGGTTTTTGACTCGTCTTTAATAAATAATTATTTTCATTATCATAAATGCACTTTTCCTAAAACTTCAATAGAATGATGAATATTTCTCAAAATAGTATAATCAGGCTAAAATCTTCGCTGCGAGTCTCAGTTAACGTGCATTGTGTTGATAGACAGGCACCTAATCATATGTTCCTATATGTCGCCATGTTGAAAAACATGCAGCGTAATAAGTATAGGATGTTGTTTGAAAGTAGGGAAATGATTTAAGATTTTTATCTATTGTCCACAATACAGCAAAATCATTAGTGATTAAGCATTAAAATCCGCCGATATGTTGAGTTCGTGCCAGTGGCTGACGTATCCATTCTCGCATATGTGGATTTAAAAAAAGAATGATGGGTTCAAATCTTCTGAATACTGACTTTTTTCATTTTTTTAATTCTTTTGGTAAAACCATGCACTTCATTTGACTTATTCATCTATTTAGTTTAAGTAATCCGCTGGCTTCTTCACTTATCATTTTGTAAAACTCCGAATTTATGTTTACTATTTTTATTTTAGGGTCAGTATTTAATCATAGGTAGCGCGTTAGCGCATACCTATAATATACTCGGGTACCCCTAACACCTGTGCACCCCCTCACAGCTATAACGGGACACGTCTGAGAGGTGCGGTTTTTTTAAAAGAAAGATAATAAATAATATCTTTTTGTTTTTCTTTACACCGAAAACTGAATGTGTAAAGAATGTGTAAAGTTTTGGCGTAACGTTATAACATACAGCGAATTTTGGGGTTTTTTACCGGGCTTGTGGACAACTCAGTATTGACTCTTCAAACAATTTAATGGCATAGATTTGTAGAAGAAGGAATTCTGCAGATGGCAGATGACACTTTTTTGTTTTTTAAATTTCGCCTCAGTTCTCGAATGGGAGTGTAAAGAGTGCGAAAATCTGGGGCTGAAAAGACACATTTTGGTCGAGTTTTCGACTTGCTTATGTCTCCCAACAAGCTCCGCTTATGAGTTTTAAGAAATTTTTCTGACAGAAATGTACTACAGATCAAGGGCTATCTTGTGCTAACCAGCAAACTTTTCTACAATCAATTCGCACTTAGTACCAGTGGTTTAAAGTTTACACCCCAGTGGATGAGTAAAAAACAGATTTTGTCCAAGATTTCTCTGCCAACTTTTTCGGTTATGAATTGGGATAAATTGAATGGAATAGAAATAAAGTAACTTCTAAGGGCTACACATCGAAGCAAGCCGCGTTAAAAAAACGTAATATTGAGTTGTTTATGGGGGTGTAAAGTTCGAAATCTAAGGTGTAAAATGAGCGAAAAACAGGTTTTTTCGTATTTTGATTGGTAAATCATATCAA
This sequence comes from Mermis nigrescens, assembly GCA_036768485.1. Classification (NCBI taxonomy): domain Eukaryota; kingdom Metazoa; phylum Nematoda; class Enoplea; order Mermithida; family Mermithidae; genus Mermis; species Mermis nigrescens. The sequence continues at coordinate 292,820 of JAVLUZ010000233.1, read as the reverse complement.
ATATTTTGCGGAACATAAGTTTGGCACATACAAACGTACTACAACCAAAGGACAATCAAAGGGCTACAAACTGGCCCGAACCGAAATTATTTATAATCAATGGGGTGCTAGGTTCAGATTTTTAAAGTTTAACAATGTGGTGGACAGTGGAAAATACGTGTTTGTCCATTTTTTCGTTCGCCACTTTCTCTGTTCAGAAGTCGGGCGATGTCGAATAAGATAAAAATAAAGTACTTTCTAAGGGGTACGCGTCACAGCAAATTGCGTTTGTTTACATCAATATTTAACTTTTTCAGGAGGTGTAAAGTCAGAAAAATGAGGGAGTTAAACGTATTTCTGTCTTGTTTTTTTTCTGCTAAGTTCTGGGTTATGAGTCTGGACGTAATCTCAAGTCTAAAAATGAACCAGAAACCAAATGTGATACGCCAGTTTGTTTGCTCTCAACAGTGGTGTAAAGTGATTTACATCTGATATTTATTTGTCCTCGGACCATTGTGTAGACTTAATGTTTTCATAAATGTTGATCGTAATAGCAGAATTACGAATACGACACACTCTGTGGTTTTGTAAAGTTTACACTACATATTAACTTTAGTTCTAGAGCCTTGCAGAAGCTTGATTTTTTCTAAAGTCTAAAAATGTACCAGGAATCAAATGTGAGACGCCAGTTCAGCGAGTTTGCTTACACTCAACAGTGGTGTAAAGAAGTTTACAAGTGATGTTTATTTGTTCTCGAGTTATTGTGGAGACTCAATTTTTTCATAAATCCTAATCATAATATCAGAGTAATTTTAGAATTACGAATGCGACTACAATCTTCTATACACTCTATGGTTGTGTAAAGTTTACACTGCATATTAACTTTAGTTCTAGAGCCTTTCGGAAGCTTAATTTTTTTCAAAATGTTCTACGTAAAATCAGAATGGGGAATCTAACTGTTAGTTTTCTCTACACCTAGTAGTTGTGTAAACTTTGCACTATTCATTTGTTGTTTATATATAGTTCACACTACAAATTTATTTTACTTCCAAATCTGAGCGTTAGTGTTCCTTACACATGATATTTGCGTAAAGTTTATGCTGAAAAACTTTGATCTGTTTAAATAATGTAAGGTTGTCTTGTTTAAAAAGGATAATGCTGATGTTAAGAACAATATTGATCTCCGCGTTCTTGGACTGCTGTCATTATTGTGACATGTTACTGTATGTGTTTACTGACTGATGTACTCAAATCATGCTAATTAAAAGTATGGTACTAGCAGAGAAAAATGCTCCGATGGAACAAAAAAGATGAATATACTTGGAATTGTGGATTATCAAGGATGTACAAGGAGGGGACTAGGAAAAAGCTACCTAAAGTCGCAAAATCTGCTAAAAATCACACTTTCTCTAAGTAACACAAAAAATCGAAGTATATTCTGCGGCCAACAGATTAAAATAAATATTTAACCATGAAATGATTGAAGAAGCAGCACGTTAGCTATGCAGCAGCTATGGGAAATGATATTGAGTAAACTAGCCGTCTTTCTAAGCCAATTGAATGAAATAGCAAACATCGACGCATCCAGTGGCGGGTCCAAGTTTTTCCTAAGGGGGGCGAGACCCCTGAGGGGGGCGGAACCCTGATTTGGGCGGAAAAATTAGTCGTATTAAGCCTGAAAATCGCTAAAAATCGCTCAAAAATCCTTAATTTTGCGCACTATTTTGGGCCAATGGGGGCCCAAAATAGTCAGCAAATGAATAAGAAATAAAGTTTTCTATCATTTTGGTTCAAAAGCAACGGACATCGAAGTGTGAAGTTTTTTACTACACAACTTTTTTGACATTTTCCTATTTCGAAGCTTTCTGTAGCTTCCGCTGTGACTAAAACAAATTTTAGATGATATACAAAAGCTAATAAAACACGCTTTTTTTTAATCTATGCAAAAATGTCGAAAATTGAAATAACAAAGTTATGAAACTTTTTACATCTGCTTCGTATTCAAATATCTTCCCAGCTTTTATCGTCATTGAAAATTTTTAAGAAAACCGAGAATAAAGAAATTCAAGCTTTTCCATTATCATCGTACTACTGCTTAGAACCCTAAGTGTTGTTCACAAAAATGTTATCATGTTGCGTTATTGATGTTATAAATAACGATGTTATGTGTTAATTTCAATGGATTTTGTTGACTAGTCTTTAATTAATTTTTAATTAATTGTTCCTTAACGGAACTTTTATTCTTATATTGATTTTTTATTTTTTATCACTAACGTTGCAAAAATACATTTGTAAAGAGACGAGGCGCGTCAAAGCACAATATTATGCCACGTGTGGCGAAGCATGCCCGTATTGCGCGACAAGGGTTCCCGATGGTACGTGTCCCGCGACGAAGTGCCCAACGACACGTATCCGACCTATTGCTCGGGCAGCGCGTACGTTTTGACCTTTGACCTGGTGCCCCAACTTTACCGCCGTTCGTTCCGCACAAATTTCGTCTGGGTCGACGACGCGTACGTGACGGGCTTTTTGGCGCAAGATTTAAACTTGACCCACCGCGACCTGGGCTCCCTGTACGCCCTGAACGCCGAGCACATGCACGAGAAGCTGATTCGCGGCTACGGTCTATTCGGCCATAATCCGGCGTCGGTCAACGAGCGGGTCAGACTCTGGCGACAATTGTTGGAGCACAGGAACATCGTTTACGATTCTTGAGACTAATTCTATCCGCATTTCGACGCTTCGCTCAGTTTTTTAGATCCAAATATCGTTGTTTTTTCCCTCAAATTTTACGTCTATGAAAAATGGTGCCACTGCCAACCATACATGGGCTGTGACCAGATTCCGGCGGTCCGAATTGGGCAAAAGTCCAAAAAATTGAAAAAACGTGCCAAAAATTCAATTTCGGAGGTGTACCGTAATTGAGCGGGATGAATTTTGGAATCTCGGGGTCTAAGCCCCCACTCACATGTGATACATACATACGTACACATCTACATACATGCATACAAAATGTGAACATTTTAGGCGTGTTTGCCTCGTTTTACAATCAGAAAAATTAATTATTTGCAAACAACGTATGTATGTGAACCTTAGAAGCTTTTTGTGATTTTATCGATGTCTCGTATTTCCATCTGCTTAGCATTATCCGTTGTTTTGTTTATTATCACCGACGCAAATTGCATCTTCTTTAGCCTGTCTGCATATTCTTTTCTATCTAATGTGCGAGCAAAATTAAAATGAGACGTAAATAAAAAGCTAAGCAATTAAATTTGATGAGAAATAAAAATTATGAAAAACTTTCTAGTTAAATTTAAAAAAATAAAAATGAGGTAAATAAGAAGTAAACAAAGAACTTGTTAAAAAGCTTTACACATCAATATATTGTTCCTAGAACAATGATCTTAGAGATTCTTCCTTTGACTAAGTTTTCAACTTTGCTGCTTTAGTAAGCAAGTATGTACGTTTTCTATCGTGTTATTTATTATAGTCAAAGCCGACCTCGTTTCCTTCCGGTTGTATTGAATTTACTCGTATGTATTTGAATCGAAAATTTGATGGAGAATTTAGTCCGAATATTCAAATATACATAAATCCAAACATACATATATGTACCTTAATATAATGGCATATTAGATAATTATGAAAACAAATGCGGAACGTCTCTTTCGATTTATTAATTTTTAAATAAGTCGGATCATGCAATTGCCTTCTAGAGCGACTTTATTTTTGCAAAACTAAGCCGGTACGCATAATTAAATGACGTCGCGACGATTATTGCACGTAATAATTGCAACCCTAACTAAAAAATTTAGTAGGTAAACGTGTACCTAAAAAAGTAAAGCCGTACATACAATGTACTCGCATATATAAAAATCAAAAATTTCAAACACAAAATAAGTAATTTATTATTAACTTATTCAATACTGACACTATTCCACATATATCTAGCCTAAGATAGGCTAATTTTGGACGACCCGAATGAAGACTTTCGTGCGAATTACTCATGCGCGCAATAACTAAATCGCAAACTTATAGAAAGTTACGAAGATTCACTGATTTGCGATCGTAGCTCGATGTAAACTTTGTTACAAAAATATCGTGGAATGAAAGCTACGTAAATAAATGGAAAAGGCGATTTAAAAAATTTCATTAATTTCGAGAACTTTCTATCGCATTCAGGTACTCTAATTAATCTCAGGGAAGTGTTTTTGCGAAAAAAATCAGAAACTTGTAAAAAATAGTCTAATATCGTCGCGATAATATGGATCGGAAATGTTTTTTCACTATACATACCCAACGAAAACGGTATGATCTTCCTTCAAGCCCTCCTGATTAATAATTAACCATACAATCTACTTGATCTAGAGTAGAGTGAATAAAAAAAATTATTAAAGGACCACCGGTCATTTACAAGAGTGAGGACGCAATTGCGACTTTTGTTTCTCCCACAGAGGTTGGTCGGTGGTGACGTTTTTCTTATAGCAATCGAGCTGTTTGTCCAAATAGTCGATGCAACCCGAGTAGGGTTCAATGTCGTCCGACGAGCAAGTATCGGGAATCGTCTGCGGATAACAAACTTCGACGCATTTGGACGGCATCGGTGGGTCGACTTTTTGGCAACATTGGCGCACGTCTTTCATTCCATCACCGGCGCAGTACATGTAGGTTCTCAGGTGTTTGGAGCAACTGGTGTCAGTTACCAGAATCTGAAAAGGAAATGTATAGGTTTTAGATTAGATTCAGCTTGTATGATTCGGGGGGGGCCTTTCCCCGCTACCCCCAGAAAAGTTTTCACACCAATAAATTTTTAACCGCCCGTCTTCAGGATTTGCGAATTTTTCCCGAAATTCGCATTAACGGTAGATGCTTTTTTAAGCGTTTTAGTTGTCCGCTTGCTCAAAAGCGTCAAATTTTCGGCGCTCCGCATCATACACTCGTTTTTAACTATATTTTGTTCAATTTCTTCGATTTTTTTATTTTGTTCAAATTTTTTATGTTTTTACGTAGGCTAAAAATGATGTTTTTGACGCGCATTAACCATTTTTGAGCCCAAAAACGGCATTCTGAAATAACATTCTGTCACTGAATTCCCATGGTGTGCGTGTCTGGTATTTGGCATACATAACCTATTTTATCATTATTATTTTATTTACTTATTTATTAATTTTCATTTATGTATTCATTTATTCTTCTTCAGCATTGCAAGCGGGAGCCATCCGAATTTTCGGAATGTGCTGGGTCAAAAATTTCTAAAAATTTCAGAACACAGCGTTTTCACTAGATATTCACGAATTGACATTCATTCATAATTGTCCCTACGGTTGGATTTCAGGCCCAAATGCTCATTTGCATGTACAAATGTACTATAAAAAACACTTTTCTATGATTAGAATGACATTTCGAAGCGTAAAGCTTTTAATTGATTGAATAAAGAGTCGATTCGACCATAAATTATCTCACGTCTATCAAACCGACGTCGTAATGGCAAAGCCCGCGGCACTTTTCCTCCACCAGAGACGCGCAGCAATCCTTCAATCGCCCTTGCTTGCACTCGTCGTCGCAGCCGTTAACGATTTGAAGTGCAGCAATGATGAATATCAGTGGAAATATGTAAGAGCCAACCATTTTTTGCCTAAAATTTCGATTAAAAAATGATACTAATAAAGCAAAAAGGAGATTTAAAATATATGAAGCCTAAAATTGAGGTTTCGCAGTTAGAAAATTTAGTAATTTTTGAACTTAGAAAATTTAGTAATTTTTTGAGTTATTTTTTTAATCGGTTTACATCCTCTAGATTTAAATTTTTTGCTTTGTTATAGATTTAAATTATATTCAACGTGTATGCGAAATGTCGCCAAGATTTCAAACTAAGTCGACATTTAAAAGGCTCAAAAATTTTCAAAGGTCAATGTTGAAATTTGGTGGTGGTGGGGCGAAAAACACCGTATTTCTACATTCCTTTATAAGATCAATGCATTGACATAAAAATACGAAAAACGAACAAACTTCCAAAAATTTAGTTTTTAAGTGGTCTTTCGAATATCAGTTGGGATGTAATCAGCTTCTTGGAATCCAGTCAGACCGATTCCCTCACGCCCACCATTTGATATGATACGAATGTGATAGCCGATTATTTTAGGGCAATAAATAACCTTCTTGACAAAAAAGAAAAGCACATAAAAATAGCCTGAAAACCGAAGATTTTTTGTCAAAAAAATTCAGGTTTTTCGGAAATATTGCGAGGTACGAATGGAAGGTGTTTAATTCCCATCCGTTATATGTTTGCCTGCAATAATGCTCACTTTATTCAATGAGAGTATAGAAGATAATCAAAACGGAATTCCGCGAAGATCATAAATTGATGAAAGTGAAGCAGGGAATGGCTCTTCTTTTCAGAGGTTACGGGAACTGCGATATCTTTCCTTTTTATTTACTGAAAAAAATTGTATTTCCTCGATCTCTAACCTATATATACAGATATGTATTCATGAAAAACTAAGATTAGAGTAAACGAAAAGGTACTCAAAACTTGATATTATGTAAATAAGTTCGCCAAAATTATATGGTGAATCATTCAGGAAACTTAAATGAGACTATTGAATTTGTGACATCACAACCGACTTTTAGTAAGGCAACTGCCTATTAGATGAGTAAACACTTATAGGAAAAGAGACCTCAAAGATTTAAGCAAATCATGGAATGTGACTCTTGGTCCATGCAAAATTTAATGTAGAAATAGATATCGCGCAGCAATTTCATCAATATGTACGTCATAGAAAAATTAAACGCAAGCTTTCTATCAGCACTTTGAAGCCTCTGGCACGGTACTTCGTTACATGATGATAAATTTGACTCAAAGGAGATAATTATTTAAAAAATTGATATTTCTAATAAAAGGTCAGGACGAAAAATGATAAAATATGATACGTACTAAAAATTAAAATAAATACTAAAAAGAAATTGAAACTTATGAAAAAGAAATTTCAAATAGAAAGTTCAAATAATGACATAATTCATTAAAGTCAAAAGGCATCAATTACTATGTAAAAAGGAGAATTTAAGTTATTAAAAAGTATGGCATTTGAAATCTATATATTTGTGATAGAGTGTTTGTATGTTAGGGGTTGGCTCCGGCCCCAAAACACTTGGTGGGCTGACGTTTTGGCCCGAGCTCGGCCGACCGGCTGGGGGGTGTAGTAGCGACATTTAAAATTCTTCAACCACACCCATGCACCCTGTACAGGGCGCGGAGCGGGAGGCGTCCCTATGCTCAAGCATGGCCGCTTTTCGGGACATGGCCGATTTTTTGCCGAATTTCGAAAATCGGAATAAATCCAGTTTACACTATTCTCGGGGTACGGTACTTTTGCCGTTGCGTGCGTTATAACATAGGATCGGACGTGATATAGCCTACATAATGCTACAAGATGGGCAATGCTACACGGTACAATGATGTGATATAAGATACCCTGTCTGTGCCATAATACGCAGTGATATAAGATAGGAGATACCCTCTGCTATAACATATGAGTGATATAAGATATCACGTGATATATGACACCCTTTGCTACAACGAAACAGAAAATTTTAAATTATCAAAAATATGGTTTGACCAAAAAAATATTCCAAAACATCCTAAAACATCAAAAATATGGGTTTGACCAAAAAAATTTCCAGAACATCCCTAAACATCAAAAATATGACTTTTGACTATAGGAATTTTCAAAACCATTCTGTAACGTCAAAAGTATGGATTTGATCAAAAAAATGGTTGACAAAAAACATTTAAAAAAATCCAAAAAATAAAATGTGATTTTTCACCAACAATTTTTTTAGAAATATCCCAAAAACATCAAAAGTCCCAAAAAATAAAAAAATACAAGAGACATCTCATTTCCATATAGCTATCGGGCCTAAGTTCAGCCTCGGGCAACGCCGGGTAGCTCAGCTAGTAAGGATATAATAGTAAAACGAATAAAAAGCTAAACTCGGCAATAAAAATAAAATGATAAAGTCAAAGAGAGTTAAGAAACTATAATTGTAGTGAAATCTTCCTTGCATTTGCACTGGACTTCTTTTTAGCAGGCTAGTCGAATATGTTTTACAAAATTTAGTCCGAAAATTATTAGTTTCTAATGCATATTTCTGGATTGGTCGTAGACAAACATCATATATGTAGATACGAGCTATATAAGGATTTAACACAAAGGTAAGGATAAATTAAGGGAAATTTTCGAAAATTTTTCGATCTAGTCTTAAGTTTCGGTAAATTACTAATTCTTATAATTTTTGGTAAATCACTAATTCCTTCACAATGTTTAAACCAATGCTTTAGAATTTTTTTATGAAAATCCATTGTTAATTCTTCGTTCCATAAAACTTTTGCTTAGTCAAAATTATAAAAGTTTATACTTTCGGTCCGATTAATAAATACTCATTGTTGTCTTAAACTTCGAATTAATGAATATAAAAGCAATTTAAAATAGCCTAATTAAGATCGATATGGCTCCTTCTTCCGATGAACTAATTTTTAGGACAATATTGCTGCGAACTACGTCAGCATATTGATTTTGGACCGTTAGTCGCTGTTTTGTACAATGAACTCATCAACTCTATAAATTAAAGAAATACCGTTCAGCATTGTTCAGACTTGCGATTCGTGACATTGTTTTATTGGGGAAATCATACACTGGCTTTCTAAAACGTGTTTATTATAAAGTTGAACAAATGCATAAATAAAATGGCAACTTAGGACGCACTATGCTAAAATATAAACGAATAAAACATACTACAGAGTACACATATGAAATACATACGCATAAAATAGAAAATATATCAAAACACTAGGAACTGAGCTATCTGATGCGACACTCACACATCTCAAGTCACAGGCCGAAAATTCGTTATTGATTCAGGGATAATGTTATGTTTCTATTTATAGATCAAAAGATAATTAGAGCAACACGCTCGCATCTGAGATGCGTACACGTTATAAGAAAAATTAGGAGCAAATGGTATTCAAGTCATGACTTAAGATTTCTGACTCAGTAGAAAGTTATTTATAACAAAGGGCATCGTCTAAGCTTTATAAGACGAAAAATTTACACACTAAATTCGAATCCTATAGAATTAATATAGGTTAGGTACCTACTACAGTAATCAGCTACAGTATTCTAACTTTACACAACTGTATTAGAGTCACAGCGATCGCAACAAATTAGGGTATATAGAATTCCACTGGCGATCGTTTACACGAACTGGGCTTCAATTGCGATAATTGCTTGTTCCACAGTGGTTCACTTGTATTGACGCTTTCTTTATAGCAACGCAACGCACTGTTCAGAAATTTGACGCACGGTTCGTAGGGCGCCGCGTCGCCCAAGGAGCACATATCGGGAACCGTGGCCGGATAACAGAATGTGTTACATTTGGGTGGCATTCTGGGCCGAATTTGCTGGCAACACGGACCCACGTTTTTCATACCGTCGCCAGCGCAATACATGTAAGTCCTCATGTATTTGATGCAACTCGCGTGACTCTGTGCAACCTGAAAGATTCGTCAACAATTAATATAGATAATCATGAGGGAGTTCGCTCTGTACATGATCTGGGGGGGGAAGAGTTTCGGCGGTTTTCACTCCCTCTCACTAAGAAATTTTTTCACCCTTCCCCAGAATTCGCGATTTGCCGAAAGTTCCCAGCAGAAAATTAGCAATCGGTCAAATCAGTGCCATGTTGCTTATAAGATATGCATTAACTGAATAAGGAACCATATCATAGCTAGCGCGTTAGCGCCTACCTATTATATACTTATGATACCCCAACATATGAGCCCCCTACAGCTATAACGGGACACATCTGGGAGGTGCGGTTTTTTTGAATAGATAATACAAAAACTCGATGTAGTTTTTTTTGGGGGGATACGGACATTTCGCCCCCCCCCCCCCACATTTCGCCCCCACATTTTGCTCCCGGACATTTCGCCTCCCCCACATTTCGCCCCCGGACATTTCGCCCCGACATTCTCCCCGGACATTCGCATCTCCCACATTTCGCATCCTCCCACACTTCGCCCTCACATTTCGCCCCCGCACATTTCGTCTCCCCCACATTTCACCCTGCAGAACATTTCACCCCCGGATTTATCCGGTTCACTTGTGTGCTACCCTGAACTTAAAAAAACTTCAAAAAATGAAGTAATGAGAGACACCATACTATTTGATGCGAAGTTAAATTTTTTTATCAAGATTTATTCGCTTATTCAAAACAGAACATAAGATGCATAAAAAATGACTAATCATTACTTTTCACAAACAAGAAAAAACAGTGACTAAAATTTGAATTTATAAGTAACCACATGCAACTTGTACATACAATGAGAGCCTGAATACACAAGCATATGCAGTCCGAACTTACATTACTATCATCTGAATCAGATTTTCTATAAAAATAACTTTGCTGATCGAAAATACGCACTCAGGAATGCAATTACAAGTCAAAATTGACCTGTCATCAAACTCCATTAAACTGAATTACAGGCAAAACTTTTTACGCATGTAGAAAAATTTGGGGCACCTGAAATGTGTCTACAAGTAAAAAATTACCTGTTGAGCAGGCGCTTGTAAGCTGTAGAAAAGTAACTGTAAAAGTTTTTGGTGCAACCCGTGTTTTACAAACTTGTTACCTGTTAACTTGTAAACAACTTCCATGTAACAAATTTTGATGCAACCCGTTTCCTGTTACAAGTGACGCTTGTTACCTGTAAATGGGCTACATGCGTTTGGCGCAACTGGGCCCAGGGGTTTTATGAAGTATACACTTGTCTGCTCATGGACCAAATCTACTTTATTTTAAAGTTTGCATCCCCCTATGCACAGTAAATCTGGGGGAGGGCGAAATGTGTAGAGGGAGTGAAATGTCCGGGGGCAAAATGTGGGGGGGGGCGAAATGTCCGGGGAGCGAAATCTGGGGGGGGCGAAATGTCCGGGGGCGAAATGTCTGGGGGCGATGTGTCCGGGGGCGATATGTCCGGGAGGGGGCTATATGTCCGGGGGCGAAATGTGGGGGCGAAATGTCCGGGGGCGAAATGTAGGGGCGGGGCGGAATGTGGGGGCGAAATTGGGGGGGCGCGCATTGTGGGGGGGGGGGGCGAAATGTGGGGGGAAAGCGGAAATGTCCGTAAACCTTTTTTTTGTTTACACTCAATACCGAGTTTGTAATGAGCGTGGAAACTTATGGCGTAACGTTATAACATATAGCAAACTTTAGTTGTTTTTTACACGGCTTGTGAACAACTAAGGATTAATGCCACAATCAATTTAATGGTTTTGAATTGTAGAGGAAGGAATGCTACAGATAACAATCTTTTGATTTTTTGAATTTCACATTAGTTCTCAAATGGAACTGTAAAATGTAAAGTGTGTGAAAATCTGGGGGTGAAAAAACACATTTTGATCGAGTTTTTGACTTGCTTATGTCTGCCAACAACTCTGGTTATGAGTTCCCAGAAACTTCTTCTGATAGAAATGTACTACAGCTTAATCCTGCTTAACAGCAAACTTTTGTACACTCAATACAGAGTTAGATATAGGGAATAAACTTTACACTCTAGTAAATATAGTAAAAAATAGATTTTGTTCTCTGCCAACTTTTCCGCTTATAAGTCGGGATAAATTGAAGAATAGAAATAAAGTACCTTCTAAGAGCTACAGGTCGCCGCAGCAAAACGCATTTAAAAAACGAAATATTGAGTAAATTATGGGGATGTAAAGTTCGGAATCAGGGGTGTAAAACGGGCGAAAAAATACGTTTTTTCCATATTGTGATTGACAAATATCTCGAATATTTCAAGGAACAGAAGTTTTCCCTATACAAACTTACTACAATTCAAAGGCTACAAACTGGCCCCAACCGAATTTCTTTACATTCAATGGAGATGTCACGCCCGGTAGTGGTCTGGTCAATATATAATAATCATTAATATATTCACTTGGGTCACTCCTGCGTATTGTACGTCTGTCAAGGCCCATAATAATATTCATTTAGTAATATACTCCGTGTGTCTCTGTGAACGTCAGTCAAGTTCAATCAATAATCCTTAGGTCAATATACTTGGACCACCTGACGGGCTGACCATATGTTCGTTTATATAGTCACCAGCTCGGACTGAGCTGTCTTGCGGATTGTGCAGCTGTATATATTATCGCGCGCACACATTAATAAAATCGGTGCTATTGGGCGAACCCAATAGCCTCTATCAGCGCTGACTCCTCACTTGGCAGTTTTTACGTCCTGAGCTCGGACCGGTTCCCTTCAGATGTTATGTCCCTTCAATATATGCGTTGAATTCCTGTTGTTCTAACGTGCGCATCAAGTGTCATTGGATTACTGTAGTAGCGTGTCACATTTCTACCTGACACCTCCCTCCTTAGCTTTGATTGTCCTCGATCAATAATAGCTGCTACAGACTCACACAAGATATGTGACTATCCCACTCCTGTCAACAAATATGTCACGCCCGGTAGTAGTCAATATATAATAATCGTAATATATATACATTATTGTATGGGTCACTCCGCGTATTTACGTCTGTCGAGCCCCGTAATAATTATTCATTTAGTAATATACTACGCGTGTCTCTGTGCAAATCAGTCGAGTTCAATCAATAATCCTCAGGTCAATATACTTGGACCACCTACCAGGCTGACCATATGTTCGTAATATAGTCACCAGCTCGGACTGAGCTGTCTTGCGGATTGTGCAGCTGTATACATTATTGCGTGGCAAACCCAATAGCCTTTATCAGCACTGACTCTTTACTTGGCATTTTTACGTGCTAAGCTCGGACCAGTTCCCTTCGGATGTTATGTCCCTTCAATATATGTGTTGAATTCCTGTTGTTCTAACGTGCGCATCAAGTGTCATTGGATTACTGTAGTAGCGTGTCACATTTCTACCTGACACCTCCCTCCTTTGCTTTGATTGTCCTCGATCAATAATAGCTGCTACAGACTCACACAAGATATGTGACTATCCCACTCCTGTCAACAAATATGTCACACCCGGTAGTAGTCAATATATAATAAACGTAATATATACATTATTGTATGGGTCACTCCAGCGTATTTACGTCTGTCGAGCCCTGTAATAATTATTCATTTAGTAATATACTCCGCGTGTCTCTGTGCAAATCAGTCGAGTTCAATCAATAATCCTCAGGTCAATATACTTTGACCACCTACTAGGCTGACCATATGTTCGTAATATAGTCACCAGCTCGGACTGAGCTGTCTTGGCGGATTGTGCAGCTGTATACATTATCGCGCGGCAAACCCAATAGCCTTTATCAGCGCTGACTCTTTACTTGGCATTTTTAAGTGCCAAGCTCGGACCAGTTCCCTTCAGATGTTATGTCCCTTCAATATATGCATTGAATTCCTGTTGTTCTAACGTGCGCATCAAGTGTCATTGGATAACTGTAGTAGCGTGTCGCATTTCTACCTGACCGAGAGTTAGGTTCAGATTTTCAAAGTTTACAATAAGTGGATGGTCAAAAAATATGTATTTGTCGCTTATTTTGTTTGTTACTTTCTCCATTTATATGTCGGGATAGATCAAATAGAAAAGAAATAAAGTTTCTTTGAAGGAGTACACGTCATAGCAATATTAGATTTTTCAGGAGATGTAAAGTCAAAAATCGGATGTGTTTAACGTGTTTCTGTCTTATTTTTTGGCCAACTTCTCCTTTTATGAGTCTGAACATGATCTCAAGTCTAAAAATGAAACAGAAATCAAACTTGATACGCCGGGCGCGTTTGTTTACACTCAACAGTAGTGTAAAGTGGTTTACATCTAATATTTATCAATCTTTAGGTTATTGTGAAGACTTAATTTTTTCATAAATGTTGATCCTAATATCAATGTAACAGAATTACAAATCCGACTAAAATCTTCTTTACACTCTGTGGTATTGTAAAGTTTAAACTGCAAATCAACTTTAGTTCTAGAGCCTTGCGGTAGATTTATTTTATCAAAATGTTCAACGTAATGTCAGAATTACGAATCTGATTTCTACTTTTCTCTACACCCAGTAGTTGTGTAAAGTTTGCACTATTCATTTATTTTCAATGTATAGTTTGCACTACAAATTTATTTTACTTCCAGAGCGTTGCAGAACTGGAATTTTTTCGAAATATATCCTGTGAGATTTGGACTACGAATCTGACTACATGTTTTCTTTACACTAAGTATTTATGCAAAGTATACACAGATAACTAAATTTAGTTTCAGACCGTTGCAGAAGCTTGATTGTTTTTATAATATTCTATGTAACGTCAGGATTACGAATCTGGGCGTGAGTGTCTTTACATCCAATATTCGCGTGAAGTTTATGCTGAAAATCTCTGATCTGTTTAAATAAGTTAAGGTTGTCTTGTTTAAAAAAGATAATGCTGATGTTCAGAACAAAGATGTTTTCCGCGTTTTTGAACTGCTGTGATTATTTTGGCATGTTACCGCATGTGTTTACTGACCGATTTACTCGAATCATGCTAATTAAAAGTATTGTACTAGCAAAGAAAAATGCTACGATGGAACAAAAAGACAATATACTTGGGATTGTGGATTATTAAGGATGTAAAAGGAGGGGACTAATAAAAAGATACTCATGTATATGCCAAAAGTCGCATAATCTGCTAGAAATCAGACATTCTCTAAGCAACGCTTAAGATTCAGCAGTATATATTGTAATAAACTATTGAGCCATAAAAAACGATTATGGAAAATTGGAACAAACTAGGAGCGACTTTTCAAGCCAATTGAATGAAATAGCAAACATCGATGCATTCAAGACAATCAAAGAAATTGTTAGTTTGAAGCAGGAGGAAAAGTGTAAGCTTACGTGGAACAGACTACATGTAGGTACACTTGCATGCTCGCAACGATTGTGTGCACTAATCAATTAACGCCAGGTTTGCTTACTATAAGCTTATGATAACAAAATATAACACATGAACCCCCCGTTTACCGTGTCCTATTCTGGAGGCATAATGAATCACTTTTGTGGTTCATTATGGTTCATTATTCGTTATATATTATCCATTTGTCCAAAACTTTGTCTAGCCTCGTTTTGGCTTCAGTTACATCGTTTTTAATGGTTTAGCTCCGAAGAGGACTTATAGAGTAGTAAGAAATAGGCATTTTTTGGCCTATTCACAGTGATATCACAAAAACTCAAGGTGGGAAAATAAGGTTCTAATAAGAAAATTTAGTGGGTTATTCCTTTCCAGCTCTTTAAATGCATCCCCTGGATGTGTTTAACATAACAGAAATCTACTTTTCTTGTTTTTGCATAATGTCCAACGGGTGCCTATTCTTATGCATTGTGATAGTTTTTTTAATTATACCTCTTTCTTTCAAAAATAATTTTCACAGAAAATAACATACATATTCAGAAAGAGCATAAAAAATTGCACTAAATTAAAGTAATAGCTGTCAGAGAATGTTAATAAGGCTTAGCTTAATATGCACTAGGAGTTTATGCCATGATGGTGCACTTCGACTGCGAAAAACATGATGGTAATAAACGGAGGGGTTAAAATACAATTGCAATTAGGTTTTTTATTTTTGCCGATACGAAGCAAGTCAGCGTTGCAACTAGCAAGCAATTTACAAACAGTGAACATTTTAGATTATGTTTATACATTCTTATGTGAAGCATTTGAAATTATTCAAAGAAGATTTTACTTTTTCAGAGGCCGCAGAATATATTTCGTTTTTTTGCTTTGCTTAGAGAAAGTCTAATTTTTGACAGATTTTGCAACTTTGGCGGATATATAGTTAGCTTTTCTTAGTCCCCTCCTTTTATATCCTTAATCCTTGCGTTCCCATGAACTAGGACTAGTCCTAGCCGATCACTTTTTGCGATTTTTTTGTTGTATGTTCTGTATGACTAAAAACTTTGTCTAGCCTCATTTTAGCCCTAGTTACATCATTTGAAATCTTAAAGCTAGTAAATAAAATTATACATCCTAAAAATTAGCATATTTTCATGATTATCACGTATAAACTTAAATTACAAAAAATGTTATCGTGAATGATTATTACAAGATTGGTGAGCTTCTACTTTTTAATCAGCTACCATAATCCTAAAATATTTTAGTCAACTGAAATATACTATTTGTATTTTATTTATGCATGTCCACCCTATGCCTATGCTTAAATATAGTAGCAGTTTTCACTTATAAATTCTTATAAAATTACTTTAGGGAAAAATGACAAACATATTCGGAAAGAGCTTAAAAAATCAAACATAATGATACTAATGTTTGCTATGTTGAGTGAGAATAATTACATTTTAACCTGGCTAGGAGGG
The DNA here is from genome assembly GCA_036768485.1 of Mermis nigrescens. NCBI lineage: Eukaryota > Metazoa > Nematoda > Enoplea > Mermithida > Mermithidae > Mermis > Mermis nigrescens. Next base: position 276,466 of record JAVLUZ010000233.1, on the reverse strand, counting down.
CGACGGTGAGCCAACATTAGAGCGCCAAATTAGACCGCACAACATTAGAGCGTGCAACATTAGAGCGTGACATTAGAGCATGCGACATTAGAGCACATGACACTAGAGCGCATGACATTAGAGCGCGTGACATTAGAGCGCCTGAAATTACAGCATGTGACACTAGAGCGCGCGACATTAGAGCGCGCAACATTAGAGGGCGCAACATTAGAGCGCGCAACATCAGAGCATGCCACTTTAGAGCGTAGCCATAAAATATGTTTTTCACGTAACTTTACAAAAGGTTTGTGCTGATAAATGAAAGAATTCAACGGTTAAAGCTTCACTGAGAAAACGAGCATACCTTTGAAAAAGGTCCTACTGTATCTTACATTCCAGACTATTTGCAACGATTCCTATACTTTCCGATTCAGAATTGGATACGCTTTCCATTATAATGGGGCAAAGTTAAATACCTAAGCATGAATATCTCGGTATCAGGTAGTGATAAATGCGAGCGGTTTCTTTTATTTTGCAAAGCAATTATTAAGCTTTTCTGCACTGTTCTGGCTGCTCCTAGTGACTTTTGATACGTTTTTAAACGTATTCTTAAAATTCAATGCACTGTTTTGGCTGCTCCTAAGTGGCGTTTGATGTACAATTTTTGAAATCTTATAAAAAGATTTTGACATAGCTTGTTTGTCACAGAAGTTATCAAAACTGCATTTTGCCTTTTAATCTGCACTTAGAATGCCAAAGCGTTGTATACATGTACATAGTAGCAGATAAATTTACACTTCTGGCAAAGCTGTAAAATGGTCACGTATATAAAATATGCTGGAGGGCGCAAAGCGCCAAATAAAGTATGGTTGGGGTTTCAGGGGACGCGTTTAGGGAAGTTCAACGGGGTTCTGAGGCGAAACAGCAGAAAATTTTGAGTTCTTGAAGTTTTAAAGAAACAAGGTAATGATAAAAAATTAAGGATTTTAAGTAACAACTAAAATTTGAATTTGACCCTGACATTCAGGCTTTTTTCTGCACGGGTCCCTGTGCACCAGTGCACAAATTCCGAAAAAATATTTTCACCGAAAAATCTTTGTGCACTCTATTTCTTGCTGAAATTCTACTAGATTGATTTTTATCCAAAAACAAGTCTCTATGATTTTTTGAAGTCTAAGTCGTTTTTATGCAATAAAGACATTCTCTCTAACTGTTATTAAACTTTCTGTACAACAAAATTCTAAAGCCAGGAAGCTTTTTTGAAACAGAATTCAGATCCTGCCTCAAAACACTACAGTGCCAAAAAATCTTATTCCTTGCAATTTTTTCAAAGGTGCTAGACGGAAATATACAATCAGTAATGCAATTCGCAGTGAAGAAAAAAATCACTTGACGCTGCATTTCTTACAAAATTAAGCGTGGTATTTACATCTGTCAAGCCCCATAATAATATTCATTTTAGTAATATACTCCGCGTGTCTCTGTGCACATGTGCACATCAGTCGAGTTCGATCAATAATCCTCAGGTCAATACACTTGGACCACCTAATGGGCTGACCATATATTCGTTTATAGTCACCAGCTGGGACTGAGCTGTCTTGCTGATTGTGCAGCTGTGCATATTATCACGCGCACATGCATCAATAAAACCGGTGCTATTGGGCGAAGCCAGTAGCCTTTATCAGTGCTGACTCCTCACTCAGCAGTTTTATGTGCTAAGCTTGGGCCGGTTCCCTTCAGATGTTATGTCTCATTGTTATGTGCATTGAATTTGTGTAGTTCTAACAAGTAGCATATAGTCTTTCTACGTGACACGCTCTAATGTGATGTGCTCTAATGTTGTGCGCTCTAATGTCATTGTGCTGTAATGTCATTGCACTCTAATGTCACATGCTCTAATGTCATTGCGCTCTAATGTTGCATGCTCTAATGTCGTGCGCTCTAATGTTGCACGCTCTAATGTCATTGTGCTCTAATGTTGTTGTGCTCTAATGTCATGTGCTCTAATGTTGTTGTGCTGTAATGTTATTGTGCTCTAATGTTGTGTCCTCTAATGTCATTGCGCTCTAATGTTGCACGCTCTCATGTTGTGTGCTCTACTGTTGTTGCGCTGTAATCTTGTTGCACTCTAATGTTGCGCACTCTAATGTTGCACGCTCTAGTGTTGCATGCTGTAATGTCACATGCTCTAATGTCACGCACTCTAGTGTCACTGCGCTCTAATGTCGCTTGTTCTATTGTCGTGTGCTCTAATGTCGCTTGCTCTAATGTTGTTGCACTCTGATGTTGCGCGCTCTAATGTTGTTGCGCTGTAATGTCATTGTGCTCTAATGCTGTGCGCTCTAATGTCGCGCGCTCTAATGTCGTTTTGCTCTAATGTCATTGCGCTCTAATGTCATTGCGCTCTAATGTCATGCACTCTAATGTCATTGTGCTGTAATATTGTTGCACTCTAATGTTGTGCACTCTAATGTCATTGTGCTGTAATGTTGTTGTGCTCTAATGTTGTATGCTCTAATGCTGTGCGCTCTAATGTCATTGCGCTGTAATGTTGTTGTACTCTAATATCGCACACTCTAATGTTGTTGCGCTGTAATGTCATTGGGCTCTAATGTCATGCATTCTAATGTTGCACGCTCTAGTGTTCACTGCGCTCTTATGTCATTGCGCTCTAATGTCACGCCCTGTAATGTCATTGCACTGTAATGTTGTTGCGCTCTAATGTCGCGCACTCTAATGTCATTGTGCTCTAATGTTGCGTGCTCTAATGTCTTTGCACTCTAATGTTGCGCGCTCTTATGTCATTGCGCTGTAATGTTGTTGCGCTATAATGTCACTTACACTAATATCATTGCACTGTAATGTTGCGTGCTCTAATGTTGTTATACTGTAATGTTGTTGCGCTCTAATATTGTGCACTCTAATGTCATTGCACTCTAATGTCGTGTGCTCTAATGTTGTGCTATTATATTGTTGTGCTCTAATGTTGTGTGCTCTAATGTTGTGCGCTCTAATGTTGCGCACTCTAATGTTGCACGCTCTAGTGTCGCATGCTCATATGTTGTGCGCTCTGATGTTGCTCGTTCTAATGTCATTGCGCTCCTTATGTCACACATTCTAATGTTGTTGCACTCTAATGTTGCATGCTCTAATGTCGCGCGCTCTAATGTTGTTGCACTGTAATTTCATTGCGCTCTAATGCCACATGGTCTAATGTTATTGCGCTGTAATGTTGTTGCGCTCTGATGTTATGTGCTCTAATGTCATTGCACTCTAATGTCACACGCTCTAATGTTGTGCGCTCTAATGTCGCATGCTCTAATGTCGCGCACTCTAATGTCATTGTGCTGTAATGTTGTTGCGCTCTAATGTCGTGCGCTCTAATGTTGTTGCACTATAATGTCATTGCGCTGTGAATTTGTTGCACTCTAATCTTGTGCGCTATAATATTGTTGCACTCTAATGTCATGTGCTCTAATGTCACTGCGCTGTAATGTCATTGTGCTCTAGTGTCGCACGCTCTAATGTTGTTGCACTTAGATGTTGTTGCGCTCTATTGCTGGGCACTATAATGTCATTGCGCTCTAATGTGGCACGCTCTAATGTTGTTGCGCTGTAATGTCGTTGCACTGTAATGTTGTTGCACTGAAATGTCATTGCGCTGTAATGTCATTGCACTCTAATATTGTGTGCTCTAATGTTGTTGCACTCTAATGTCACATGCTCTAATCTCATTGCGCTGTAATGTCGTTGCGATGTAATGTCACGCGCTCTAACATCATTGCCCTCTAATGTTGTTGCACTGTAATGTCATTGCACTGTAATGTCATAGCGCTCCAATGTCGTGCACTCTAATGTTGGCGCTCTAATGTCAGCGCTCTAATGTCAGCGCTCTAATGTCAGTGCTCTAATGTCAGCGCTCTAATGTCAGCGCTCTAATGTTGTGTGCTCTAATGTTGTGCGCTCTAATGTTGTGCGCTCTAATGTTGTGCGCTCTAATGTTGTGCGCTCTAATGTTGTGTGCTCTAATGTCATGTGCTCTAATGTCATGCGCTCTAATGTCTGCATGCTGACGGCGTTTAAGCACGGGAACATTTTACTTTAAAAAACACATGGGAACATTGGACTTTAAAAAACACACGGGAATGCGAGGGTTAATAATCCAGAATCCCAAGTTTATTCGCCTTTTTTGTTCCATCATAGCATTTTTCTTCCATGAGACAAATTAGTTAAATCTAAAATTTGTAATGTGATGAAAATATCCAATCAGCTCCACATCTATTTCGGATAATCATATTATGAATTGTTCTGTATTATTCATGCAAGCGATTTTGAAATTTGTCAACCCCTTCCCAATTTTTTCAACATTTTTTACCTTTGAAAAATCTGTAGCCTCTATTTCTCCAAAATTCGAAAGTTGTTTTTGAATGTATGCTCCGGATAGCATGATAAGAATATTAAATTGTATAATAAAGTAAACACTGATTTATTCGCATAAAAATTTATGGGAGACCGTTTCATTCGATGAATTTTGCCCTGCGCATTTTATGTTAGGCACGAGAACTATATAAGCCTTTTTTTAATTAAGTAAATACAAAAAGATTTACCTGCGATGGACCGACATTGTAATGACATAAATTTCGGCACTTTTGTTCCACCAACTTCGCACAACAAGCCGTCAGCCTGCCTTGTTTGCAATCGTCGCTACAAGTTTCGGCGTTTCGCCGTCCAATAAGGAAGAATGTGAACAAACATACAAAAGAGCTGATCAAATCGCGCATAATTTGCTTGAAGTTTCGCTAAATAGTCTGAAAATCAAAGAATATAGAAGAATGAGCTTAAAAAATTGATTAGCCCTGAGCTAAAGTTCGGAAAACCTAAACTACAATAAGAAGACAAGAAAGGGTTGCACCACAGGCTTCAAGATTTAGACAGAAAAGAACTGGCTCAAAATCAGCCCATTAGTAGTTAGAGGAGTGTAAAAATCCAAAATTTTCGTTTCATTGCAAACCTATACAATGACTTTTTTGACTGCAATCTCAAAATTGCGTTTCCTGCTTATTATTCTAGTTCAGTCTTAGTGTACACGGAACAGGGTTTTCCAAGCGTGAACGCACCACATAGCAAGTCTCGGGGATCAGTCAAAAAAATTTTTGGCTGAAATGGATTCAAAAACTGATTTAAATTCTAAAATGTCATAAAAATTGTGTTAATCCATGGCTTCTGGGCAATTGAAAGCAACCGAATTTTCGCAGAAAATTTCTCGCTTATCAATTTTGAGGGCCTTAAACCCCCACTCTTCACGTGCTGGTCTGATTGTTGGTCAATTTGGGTGGAAAAAAGGCTGCAGTAGATAAGTATGTATAAATGTGCAAAATATTTAAATTTACGTAAATTTTAATGGGCAGCATCCTACTAGAAAGCTTTTGAGCACAATGATCGGCACATTAGCTACCAAAATATTCAACGGTGAAATGAAAAAGAAGCTATTTTTTATCGATCGAACAAATGACCTGATATATTCGATTGCACAAATGCCTAGAATTCGAAGTACGAGTTTAGCATATCAAACATGACCAAATTCTCAATATTTCAGTGAGCATTGGGTGACTTTCGATGTATTCGTTATTAATTATTCTTATGTTAAATAATATCAGTGAAATTTCAATCAGAAATACAATTAGAAGTAAACATAATGTGAAACTAGGATCGGATCGCGCGCATTTTCCGCATTATCTACAAATTTTGCAGGCTGGCGTACAATTTTACGCAGTTTTTTCAAGGTTTTTTCGGCATATATTATTCCTAACGACGTTTTGCATTTTTTCCAAAAATGGCTCACTGAGAAATAAAATGTCAACTTCTATCTGAAAATCCCACGTTTATGCTAGAGAAAAAGAGTCGAAAATGAATGCTTAAATCGCAAATTATCAATTCAACAGCAAGCAACTACACGTAAATTTCAAATTAATTGAATAAATTCAAAACACGAAGAGCGTGAATTATTAATTGACCAAGAATCGATCAATTTTGACAGCAAATTAACAATCCCGATAATTATGAACAGTTTTAATGCATTCCGGCGAATGACGTGTTCCGCCATCCAGCTTAGTACAATAAAGGCACATGTAACAATATGAATAAAAATAAGTATGGATAGCACTTACACGGGTGCATACAAAAGGAATGAAGCAATTGATTAAAGTAATTGACGAAATCGTTGCAAAAATAAATTTGAATACCGACGCTTGGCAAATTTCCTGCTAAAAAGAAGGACTATTTAACGACAAAAGGTGGATGGAATCTACATAAATATACCAAGTTTTATCTTATTGACTGCACTGAAAAGTGTGTGCTGCGTGCCGTGTCGTCGATTGTGGCTAAAAGCGACATATTGCTATGCGGGTAGGACTGGGCCACACAAGTATAATTCTAAAAATAGAATACAAAAAATGTTTTTAAAATATCGATTTAAAACTAATTTTAATAAGTAAGTAAACTGCCTCAATTCTCTCCATAAATAATTCCGATTCGTGGAAATAATACTAAACATTTCAAAATGCTCGTTCAATGTTCAATATACATTGCCCTGAGTTACTTTAACTTATTTCAAGATTGATTGTCTGTCAGATTTTCCGCATTTTCAGCGATAGTCTACTTGTTAGCATAAAAATTGCTCTGTTTGTTTCCTAATTATTTTGTAGTATCCATCGATGTTTTATTTAAGGAAAATCTAGTCCTATTGTCTTTGCGTTTTTAGTTACATACAACGAAAAGGTACAGTTTGGCGCCGTCAACTCGGCGCTAGCCGTTTCGGCGCCATCCAGTTCGGCGCCGCCAGCCCGGCGCCGAATGAATATAAAAATTTTTTTCACTACTTTTTACATCATAGGTAATCTCTTCAAATCATTTTATATCGTTGATCTGCGTGCACAACTATAAAAAATAAGTGTGAATAAACATTTAGAATTTTTTTGACCCGATAATATTCACCTTCCTAAAAATTGAATCTTATCTATATGTACTGACGGGGAGCATGAGGTTTCGTACCACATATGAGTGCCAGGGTGGTGGATTCCCCGAGAATTCAAAAGACTCACCAGAATTTGATTTTTGGTATTCTTTTTTATTTCGTTTTATTAGAGAAGCCTTCAGAATAATAGATTGCTTCCCAAATGTTTCGAACTCCCAGATGTCAAGAGCCACTTTTAATTGTTTTAAAACTTACTGTTTTTTGTAAGATTTTCGAAAGCGATTGATGAAAAACGTCGATAAATTTTTTTCACAACCAGAAAATTTATCGTACTCTTTTTTCCGTTGACTTTTGATTTATGACTACCAAGATAATATAATTGTATAATTTTATCTATCATTTCTTTCCTTCATCCTTTGCTAAGTGATATTCTATCCATCTATCCCAGTACATTCGTGATACGTATGTATGTACAGGTCAAGCCAGCGTACAATTGACGGTTGCGATACAACTAACGCAAGAAAACTTCAATATAGGAACAAAGGAATCAGCAGTTGAGATACTCATTTGAAAGCGCCCATACCGCTGGCAGCTGGCCAAGTTTGTTTCACATAACACATGGACGTTGGTTTTCAATATGGGGGCCTGCCGAATTCAGGAAGTCTCTCAGATCCTCTTCGGGTAGGGTCCAGACCTCGCGCGCTCATGTGCAGACCGAAATCCCATGCTAATAGCACATTAACAGCTCTCAATTTAAGAGGTTGAATATTACAAAGATTTAAAAGGTTATTAATTTTCACAGCAAGTACGGTGCTTCGATCGACAATGCACATGATATGAAAATTTTATACTAACAATGTAGCTAGAACTTAGAAAAAATTTAAATCCATTTGGAGCCGAAGTGGTGGCGCCGAAAACGGCAGGCGCCAAAGCGGCACGCAACCATTTCTAGCCATTTCAACAGACTTCAGAAACCATCATTATTCCTGAATTTTAAATATTTACCTATTACCTAATGAAAGTTCTGTGATCTTAAAGTTATATTAAGCAAGTAAACTGCCTCAATTCCTTCCAGATATTGATTTATTCTGTAGGTGTATCTTTCAAGATTCATTATTTGGACGATTTTTCGCATTTTCCATCGATATAGCTTATTTATTAGCAAAAGATTTAAATTGAATCGGGAAAATTGCTTACTTTATCCACGATTATAATTAGTAGTACCCATCAATGTTTTATTCACCGGAAACGTAGTAGGTACTGTCTTTGCGTTTTTAGTTTCACCAAACGATTTCAAGCCATTTTAACGGACTTCAGAAACCATCCTTACGCCTGAAGTTTAAGAATTTTCCGGGGTTTTGCGCGGAATATAGACTCTAAGTAATTCAGCCTAGACAACATACACACTTTTTAAACAAACTTTTCAAATATTGCGTACCTTTATCGAACAATTTCTACGCCAATTTTAATTTTGAGCAAAATTAGACACCGAACAATGGTGAAAAATGCCATTTGGCCCTGAATAATTAATCAATCTTTAGAATTGCATATTTTTGAGCATTTGATGAAAAATCGAGGTGATGCCTTCAAACGAGTGGTTGGCAATCCTCCTTTATCTGCGCGTGTAGATAAGATCATTATTTTTCAGACTCCATTTAATTTTTGAAATTCCCGAAAATTTTTGCAATACATGTATAGGCTTAAGAACATTCATTGTCTTATAAGTTGTTCCATTTTTTCCAATATTTCGATCAATTTCCCGAAAGCGAAGAGGTTTTACAAAAAAATATACGATCATTAATGTAGAAAGTTTGCTCAGCAGGTCAATTTCGGACACTGCTAGATTAAAAAATCCAATGTAATTTTTTTCGCAAACCGTAGTCTAAATTACCAAAAATTATTGCAAATACATAGTTTTCGGGGAATTTTTATTATATTTTTTCTTAAATTATCTTTTTGAATTGAAGGCAAGAATGGCCAAAAAAATTAATCGTTGGGACAAAAACATTGTCGAACGTTTCAAAAAATTTTCACAAATGCAGTTCGACGGGGGTCTTAGGAGATTTTAGGGGTCTGGAGCATACGTTTTCTTGCGAGGGTTAGGGGTAGGGTTTGACCCCCAAAATGGCAACTGACCCTCCGCGAAATAGCTGCGACACCCCATCCCCAGAATTGCCAATTTTTTTGTAAAAGTTGTAAAAAGTGTGCCTTTTTAAGCGTTTTTAGCTCATTTTTGGCTAAGCAATCTCAAATTTTCGGCACGTCACGCCATATACACATTTTTCGACTATATTTAGTTCAATTTACTCGATTTTTCAAATTTTTTCGAAATTTTTTTCAACGTTTTTATGTTATCGAAAGAACCATCATTGTCTGAAACGCCAAAAAACAGTGTTTTTGACGTGTACTTATCGTTTTTAGCCCAAAAAGGCTCTTTTATAAATTTTTGGTACTTGACTCCCTTCCCAGAATTCCCATGCTGTGCATGTATGGTCTGGAGTCAAAAACTTCGAGCCCTTCGGACGTAGGTATTTTAGTACAAGTGCTCGTTCCGAGACGTCATCTTAATATTTATAATAGGACACAGAAGTGATGTTTATAATATATGCCTGCAAACAAGTGCTAACGCGGTCTAGGGGTTGGGTCAGTCGGAGGTTTTTGATCCAAAATAGCTTCGGTTAAAGTCATGTAGTTTTGCAGAAAATTCCTTAACTTTCGTCCTTTTTCAACATTCATTCTTACCCTGCTTTTTCCTGAAATTTCAAATTACCATTCTGAGCACCAGAACCCAAACACCTCTACAATGTCCGTGTCTGGCCCAATCTTGTCGGAACATGGGTCGCATCATTGCGTCTAGACTCCGCGAATTTCCGTGAAGCCAAGTCAATAAATAATGATAAGCTCTAAAGTGCGCTCTGAACGACTTTTCCTCCGATCGCATGATGATTTTAAAAACAAGTTTATTTCACAATTAAAATGACAAATACGCAAATAAAACAGCACCCTTAGATGCATTCGTGTGTACCAAGTAAACTATGACGCATAAAAATCAAAAGCACATTGAACCATTATCTAGGAAAATTCGTACGAGTCATTCACCGAAAATTCACTGGCTAATCAGGACCCACCTAGTATGCTTTTATCCACCGCTTTCAATTTTCATATAAGCATAATGAAAACGTTAAAAAATAAACAATCAACACAATTGGTTTTAAGTCCAGTATAAATCAATGTGCAACACACTGAATACGTAAAAGGAGTTTATGTAAAAATTTACCCGACAGCCAGGATATATAACTTTACTTCAGTTTGGTTCAGAAAATGCTGCAACTTTATTGCTGATTGCATCTATAAAACGCAATTTTTAAAATCTTTTTTAGCTCAAATTACAAAAACTATCACAAAAAAGTCAAGTTTAGCGATTTTGAAATCCCGCAAACAGTAAACTAAAAATCAGGATAAAACATGATTGAATTTTCGATATCGCTTATTCACACGAGCTGGGCTTCAATAGCGACAGCTGCTTGTCCCACAACGGTTCTTTGGTCGTGACGCTTTCTTTATAGCAAAGCAGGGCGTCGTTGAAATACTTTGCGCATCTTTTTGTACGGCCAAGCTCCGGTAAATGAGCAAATATCCGGAACCGTGGCAGTTTGACAGAATTCGGTGCAATTGGACTGACTCCTGGGGCTTATTTCTTCACAACACGGAATCACGTTTTTCATACCGTCGCCGGCGCAATACATAATCGTCCTCAAATTCTTGACGCAATTAAAGTCGGCTTGCATGACCTGGCGATATGATAAACAGCTTTAAATGACACAATTTAAAAACAAATTATATTTAAATTTCTAGTATAAATAGTCGCAAATAGATGTTAAGCACGGTTGGTCTGAGGGCAGCCGTTCTGGAAGGGGTTCGGCCCCCAAATAGCTTTTTTGAGCTAAGATGGCTTTAGAAAGTGAATATAAACGCTAAATAGAGCAAAAACTGCTTTTGGAAAAAATTTAATATCCATCCTTTTTTACCATCATTTTGACTTATTTTAGCCAAAAATCTACTTTTCCATTTAGCCCCACCCCGTCTGCCTTGGTTGGCAGTCGCCGCAATACGAAACGTAGATGCACAGCTTGGCCCGTCTGAAGAGGTCAGCCTCCTACGTCTGACGGGTTGACATTTTTTGGCTAAGATGGCCTTATAATTTGACACAAACGTCCGGTCAATTTCAACCATTTCTGCAAAATAGTTTTGGTCGTCCATTTCTGCCTTAATTGTGTCCTACTTTCCGAAAATTTTAGTCTTTTGTCCCTTAAAGAGATTTGGACACCTAACCCCGTTCTGGGCTCCACGTATTGCACTGTTTAGCTTTTCGGCGTAAATGCATATGGGTTCCTCCATAATTTCGTAAAAATGGGTCTAGAAAGTCCGGATTTTTGCAAAACGTGCTGAAATCCTTAAATAGAGGCGGGGAAAACAAGTTTGATTCGAAACAGTCCATTGTTTTCTGAAAATTCTGCATAGTTTTCTAGTATTTCCGCAAAAAAAAGATTTTTCGTGTCATTTCCGATATGTTGAATGACGAAATACCCTATCTTTTTGCTTGAAAGTCGTCTTTTCCGCGTAATAAATTCAAATGTATGCAAATTTTTGTCCAAATATCTATAAGTCGACATAAGCAACTACATATGTCGACCTAAGCGGAGTTGTACCGTCCTGAGCAGCCTGGAATTCTCCTTCATCTATAACTTAGCCTGAGCCTGAGAAATATTAAGAGAAAACCGACTTAGAGGATAAATGTAAAAAGTACCTATTCTGAAGCACTGATGAATTGTGAAATTTAAAGCCCTCTAGCTCGTGAAAACTATTTTTCCGCGCCTTATTTTAGCTATTTATGCAAGTTTCTCAAAGAATCCGATCTTTCGAAACTGATTCTTAACAATTTCTGACTATGCAATAAAACGAAGATCAATTCAGCTAAATTAGTAACTCAAAAATTTTGATATAAAAACATGTATATTTTTAGTGATTTTCTGTGCTAAAATTCGCTAATTGAAAATACAATATCCTTCCGGAAATTTCAAAAATGTTAATTCAATTCAATGTGTGCTTTAGGATATTTTTCTACCCTCCTCGCATGTTTGGGCACCAGGCCGTGCCTGCTATCGACATTTACAGTAAATGCACTATATGTATCTTGTTCTCATTCAACTTAGTTCATATACTTGATCCCCAGGCAGGACACGTGGAGGCAGGATATGGGGGCTATGAATTTGGAAAATTTTAGAAGGTAGAAAAAGACCAGCAAATATATAAAATGTGCAAAAACGAGTAATTTTCGACGTTTTTATTATGCTGTATGTACTGACATCAGAAAAAAACGCGAAAAGCGGAAAAGGTTAAAAAATTGAAGGACGGGGAGGAACGGACTCGACGGGTTAAAAGTCCGAGCCTATAAGTACGCAAGTGACTATTTTATAAGAGCCAGCCATTCTTAGCTAAAACTATGGAGTAGCATATGCAGAATATGAGCTCCGTCAGGAATGGGAAAAATTATGTTCTGGAAGTTCGAATTTTTCACAAAACGTAAACAATATGTGAAAAGAAGACGTTGAAAACAAATTTAATATAAAAATCGTACATTATTACTCAAATTATGTCCGATTTTTCAGCAAAATTCGCATTTTTGGCGATTTAGTACTAATAAACAAAGTTCAGATTTCAGATAGTATTTATCCTTCCTAAAAAATACTTATTCGCCTTGTTTCTGATGTTTTGAATTGTGAAAAACCCTATATAATCGTAGCTTCCTCAACATTTGTCAAGATTTCATAAAAAATATTTTCCGCACCTCCATTCCGCTTTTTCTGCACGTTTTGTAAAAAATCAATCCTTCCCAAAGCCATTTTTACCCATTTCTAACGCGGCACCTATTAGCATTCAGTCGTACTACTATTATAAGCATAAGCTTGCCTCTTTTATGCCGACTTTGTAATCGCATAGTTTTCGGCACGTCGGCTCCAGTAGCTTGGCGCAACAAGCCGTCAGTCTACCTTGCTTGCAAGCGTCGTTGCAATCGCCGTTGGCGCTTCGGTGCCCAACAATTAAATACACGAGCGGGAATAAAAACGAGCTAATCAAGTAGCGCATGTTTCGTCTAAAATTTAAGAAACGTTAGGAAAGTTATCCACTTTTGCTTAGTGAGAATGAAAGCTACAGCTAATTTCAAACGTGATTTGTTTGGATATTCGAAGTTCTTAAAATAGCAGCAACGTTATCAACAAGTTCTAGACGTATTCAGGTATTTTTGAAGCGACAGCATTGAACAGTTAAAAGATGTCCGCAAAATTCGTAAATGGTTAACAGCACGTATGGAGAAAAAATCCGACAATTTTCCAATTTCATTTACGATTTTTATACGCTTTCTAGCAATTCGGTGTATTTAATAAAAATACGAAGTACTTGTCGTTTTAGCCAGCTTCAATTAATCAATAAACCCGGGCCCACGAACAATTTGAATGTCAATCGGTTGGACAGAGGACGCAAGTTATATACCTATATTGCTATATTGCTTGATAGAACGACTAAAAAATTGAAGAAACTTAATTGAACAGTCGCAAAATTTGAATATCACGAGTCGTATACGTTTTTGTGGAAGACGGAAACCATTTTCTAGAGCGAAAATACGACTTTCGCCTTGTTGGGAACAAAATAAGGTCTAAGCAAATTATACTAGCAAAGAAAAAATGCTCCGATGGAACAAAAAAGATGAATATACTTGGAATTGTGGATTATTATGGATGTAAAAGGAGGGGACTAGGAAAAATCTACCTAAAGTCGGAAAATCTGCTAAAAATCACACTTTCTCTAAGCAACGCAAAAAATCGATGTATATTCTGCGGCCAACAGATTAAAATAAATATTCAACCATAACAATGATTGAAACAGTAGCACGTTAGCTATGCAGTAGCAATGGGAAATGATATTAAGTAAACTAACAGTCTTCCAAGCCAATTGAATGAAATAGCAAACATCGAAGACAATTGAAGACATGGTTGGTTAAAAACAGTAGGAAACACGTAAGTTGACTTGAAACAGACTTAATGTAGATACACTAGCATGCCCGAAACGATTGTGTGCACTGATCAATCGGCTCCTGCTTTGCTTGCTATAATGCTCATAAAACAAAACAACTTTAAATACAATACCTCTTAGTTTTCTATCAATCAGGTGCCAGCAATTTAAAAAAGTAACCTTGATAGATTTCGTTTATACACTCTTATCTGAAACTTCGAACATTATTTAAAAAAGACACTTTTTTAGAGGCCGCAGAATATACATCGATTTTTTGCGTTGCTTAGAGAAAGTGTGATTTTTAGCAGATTTTCCGACTTTAGGTAGATTTTTCCTAGTCCCCTCCTTTTACATCCATAATAATCCACAATTCCAAGTATATTCATCTTTTTTGTTCCATCGGAGCATTTTTCTTTGCTAGTACACTACTTTTAATTAGCGTGATTTCAGTACATCAGTCAGTAAACACAATCAGTAACATGCCACAATAATGACAACAGTCCAAGAACGCGGAAAACAATATTGTTCTTAACATCAGCATTATCCTTTTTAAACAAGACAACCTTATTGACACCATCCATTTTCAAATTAAAACTGCATTAAGTTATTTCTTCTTAATGTGCAGTTCACTTATAATCAAGCACAAAAATTTAACCAACGAATTCACATTGCAAATCCTCACTCAATCAATACACAAGCACAATGTGTTGTGTAATTTTCAATTTTCAATTTGAAAATTGAAAATTGGGTGTTTGAATTTGCGATGAAGAAAATAATTAAAAGATAGTCACTTGGTTTATTTAAGCCGAGTAATAAAATAACGACCGTCCACCAATTCCAAACTAAACGCAACTAATCTGATCACTATGAAAAAGTTTTGAAAAATGAGCTTGCTAAGCGAGAGTTGTGAACCAAGAGAAACTTAAAGTTAAAACCTACCATTAAATTATGAGAGAATTATAAAAGACTTTAAACTTCAAGAAAATGGAAAAGGCGGGATGTTGGTAAATTAGAAGGCAAAGATTTTCGGCAAAAATTCAAAAACTTCACGCAAATATCAAATGTAAGGAACACTAACGCTTTGATTTGGTAGTAAAATAAATTGTAGTATAGACTACATATTAACAACAAATGAATAGTGCAAACTTTACACAACTACTAGGTGTAGAGAATACTAACAGTTTACGGCTTATTAATGTACATGATTACAATAAAGCTGTATATCTTTGTCGACTTCTGTGCACAGTTGTGTGATTGCTGGTTCATTTTAAACCACTTTTGCAGGCAATTTACATCAATTAAACGATAGCTCTCCATGTGCAAGATTTTGTGAAACATATTATAAACACGGCTAAGAAAGATTTAACTTTAATGCAACCCATTTAAGACAAAATTACATCTCTTCAATGATCTAAGGACACTTGAACATAATTTTTAAATCACTTTAGATTACTTTTGAGGATACACAAACTCACTTAATTGATGTCTCACATATGAATCCTTGAAAATTTCTTGACTTCAGTTACAAAGTCTCTGCAAGTCTATCGAATTAAGGTTAACACGTAACGTAAACTTTACACAAACACATAGCGTAAAGAATATTTTAGTCGGATTCGTAATTTTGATATTGCTCCGATATTTCTTTCAACATTTATGGAAAAATGAGTCTCCATAATGTTTTAAAGACAATAAACATTAGGTTTAAACCACTTTGCAATACTGCTGAGTGTAAGCAAGCGCGCCCAATTGATGTATATATTTCATTCCCCTGTAAATTTTTATATCTCAGGAAAAAATTTCGATTTTTGCAATGCTCTAGAACAAAGGCTAACATGCAGTGTAAAAATTACTCGGATATTATGATCAACATTCATGAAAAAATTATGTCTCTACAATGGTCTGAGGACATATAAACAATGAATGTAAACTACTTTACATCACTGTTGGCTGTAAACAAACGCGCCTACGTGACGTCTCACATTTGATCCTTTGAAAACTTCAAGGCTCCAAGAAAAAATTAGGTTTCAGGAATGCTCAAAAACGAAGATAAATATATATGTAGTGTAAACTTCATGTAAACACCTAGTGTAAAGAAGATTTTAGTCAGATTCGTAATTTTGATATTGTTCCGATATTACGATTAATATTTATGAAAAAATTAAGTCTACATAATGTTCTATGGGCAAACTAACAATTGGTGTAAACTACTTTACAACACCGTAGAGTGTAAACATATGCGCCAGACTGGCATATCAAATTTGATTCCTGGTCCATTTCTAGACTTGATAAACGTGTCCCTGACTCGTAACCGGAGAAGCAGGCAGAAAAAACAAGACAGAAACGCATTTAAAACTCCAAATTTTTGACTTTACACTCGCTAAATATTAATGTATAGACAATTTGCTTTGACATGCACCCGATATAAAGCACTTTATTTTTATTCTATTAGACTTATCCCGACTTCTGGACGGAGAAAGTGGCGAACAAAAAACGCAACAAAAACGTATTTTCCATCATTTAGAACACTGTAAACTTTAAAATTCCGTACCGAACTCCCCATTGAGTTTAAAGAAATTCGGTTTGGTACAATTTGTAGCTTTTAAATCGTAGTACATTCCTGTGTGCCAAAATTCTGTTGCAAAAATTATTTGGCATGATTTATCAATCAAACTTCGGAAAAAACGTGTTTTTTAGCCCATTTTTTACCTCTGATTTCGAACTTTACACCCCCATAAATAACTCAATATTGCGTTTTTTTAAATGCGGTTTGCTGCGATGTTTAGCCCCTGTAAGGCACTTTATTAATGCTGTCTTCGATTTGCACTGACTCATAAGCGGAAAAATTTGGCAGAGAAATCTTAGTTAAAATCCGTTTTTTTACACCATCCACTAGAGTGTAAACTTTAAACCCCAGGATCTAACTCACCATAGAGCATACAAGACTTTGCTTATATGCAGAATGTAGCCCTTGATCCGCTCTACATTTCTGTCAGAAAACATTTTAAAAACCTCATAACCGGAGTTAGTATCGGACATAGGAAGGTTGAAAACTCGACCAAAAAGTGCTTTTTCACCCCCAGATTTTCGCACTCTTTACACTGCCGTTCAATAAATAATGCGAATTTCAAAAAACAAAAAAAGTGTCAT
The DNA here is from genome assembly GCA_036768485.1 of Mermis nigrescens. Classification (NCBI taxonomy): domain Eukaryota; kingdom Metazoa; phylum Nematoda; class Enoplea; order Mermithida; family Mermithidae; genus Mermis; species Mermis nigrescens. The sequence goes on along the minus strand of JAVLUZ010000233.1, from coordinate 259,296 downwards.
CTGTAGAATTCATCCCTCTATTATCCTATTCTGTTCAATCCTTCGAGTCATCAATACTCAGTTGTCCACATGCCGCAGTAAAAAGGTCCCAAAATTTGTCCTATGTTATAACGTTACACAAAAACTTTACACCTTCTTTACACAGTCAATTTTGAGTTTCAAGAAAAACAAAAAAACACGGGCAGCGAATTTTTTTATTATCTTTCTTTTAAAAAAAACCGCACCTTCCAGAAGTGTCCCGTTATAGCTGTAGGGGGGAGTGCCCAGGTGTTGGGGGTACCCAAGTATATTATAGGTACGCGCTAACGCGCTACCTATGATAACGTCGTAGACTGTTTTGGAAGTCATGCAGATTGCGCCGTCATTTATTGCATTAACTATTAACTGAATAGTATGCGTTTCCATATAGAATTACAATATTCGCATTAAAATTTTGCAGTTTGCATGCTCAAATTCAGCTATCATTTTGCATAATTACATTATTTTCAAATATGGACTTTACCGATTTTTGATAAAAGTTCTATATTTCCAAAATTTCGTATGATAAAGGGCTTGTGTTGTTTTAATTTCAATAATTTGAGCATAATTAGGCGTAAAAATGGTTAGAGATATAAAATTACTGTTCTTTCTTCATGCAGATCAGCGATGTATCTTTAAAACTATTAAAAAATTTGAAGCAAAACCCCGAAAGCTTTGAGAGAATTTTCGATGCAATGGTGAAGTTACTTATGTATCATTGTTTTTTTAAATCCCTTTTTTGAAAGAACTGCGTCTTTCCAATTTCAATCATTGTCCGAAAATCCTCATCGCCTAACTGATTCAAATGGCTTATTGGCAGCCAAAAGAAATGAAAATGTTTAGAACTCATGACATTTTAGAAAATCGTTAAAATTATATGCTCATTCTCGTCAAGTTTGCTGGGACAATAGGGGCAGTTGCCCCAAATTCCAATCAACGGCCTAAGCGTTGAACAACTGGCTTATGTAAGGATAATTTGTAATAATACGTAATACGGCTTAGCTACTAGAAGGGCACATTGAAATCTTTTTCTATCAAGAATTATTTATCCAAATTGATCTTATAATATAAAGCTCCTACCCGTCCCACTATAAAGCAGCTTTTTCCTAATTTGGAATGACATGCGTTATTCATGTGAAGTATTGCACATTTAAAAGTTCAACCAGACATGCACAGCATGAAAATTCTAGGGACAAAACTTTAAAGTCCCGTTTTCAGCCTAAAAATAGTGGATACGCGTGAAACACATCGTTTTCCGGCGTTTCTGACGATGCTCTATCTTTTTAAAGCATAAAAACATAAGAAAAATTCTGGAAAAAATCAAAAGAATTCGAATAAATTGAATCAAATATGAAACGTTTTCGCGAGATGCTTCAAAACGTACAATGATGATTTTCAAGCAACTTGTGCAGCTCAAGAGCCTAATTGCCAAATGCAAAGCTAAACTTCGAATATATCTAGCGTAAATTCTTACGCAACGTCTGAATTTTTGTGGTCAATCTCAATATCCCCACATTTTCCGAAAATCGAATTTCCATCTTCTTCAAAATACATCATGCCGAAAACTATAACAATTTTCTGAGAAAATTTTAAGAGATATGTAGTTGCGCCAATCGAAAATTGAAAAAACTGCCGTTGCGACATAAAAAAACAAAATGGACCCTCTCTGCACCCGGTTGCAAAACTTAGCGCATCATACATTAATACCAATGCGTAGCAAAACTTTTGACTATTTAAAATTGATCAATTTTTATCATGATAAGTGGCTGCTGAAGGTAAAACTGCTCATTAACTCAGATCGTAGAGCTGATTATTAAAACGATTTATTTCACAGCTAAAAGCTTAATTGCACAAATAAAACAGCAGCGTAAGACGTAATAACGTAAAGAAGTACGCAGAAGTACGAAGTAAAAAATGACGCGTAAAAGCCGAATGTATTAAGCGGACATCGAATCATTCAGACCCAAATATATATGTACCTACACGCATTCGCACTTAAGTCACTGACTGAAAATTTAGCTGTTAATTAAGGCTGAAACTAAGTTTTTTGTTACAGAAACATACTGACTACGTCATCAGAAAAACTAAATTATTAATAATAGCTTGATTTTAAGCTCGGAGTAAAGTAGTTCACAATACTGGTAACCTCTAAAACTTTTTTAAAACAACATTTCGGTACAATGCCTTCGACTAAGGAAACTCGTATTTGTTTTCCGAAAACCAATTAATAAAAACGCAATTTCTTAAGACGGCTTATTATATATATATCCTCGCATTGAAGTCATCTCGTGCAAGTAAAATTTGGCACAAAAATTCGATTCCACCATTTGAAAACCCTATAGTGTAAAGTAGAAATGCGGGTAAAAAAGCTCTAAATTACGATATCAATTATATAAACACGGATTGGATTTCAGTTGCGACAACTGCTTGTCCCACTGCGGTTCTTTGGTCGTGACGCTGGCTTTATAGCAAAGCAGGCCGTCGTTCAAGTACTTTGCGCATTCCACGTAGGGCCAAGCGTCGGCAAACGAGCAAATATCCGGAATCGACGAAGTGCTACAGAATTCGGTGCAATTGGACTGGCCCCTGGGGCCAATTTCGTAGCAGCATTGGTGTACGTTTTTCATACCGTCGCCGGCGCAATACATCAACGCCCGGACGTTTTTGATGCAGTTAAAGTCAGCGTGCATGATCTAGAAAAGTAAAATAATATTAGGGCAATTTTCAAAAGTCAGGATTAACAAATAATATTTAAATCTAAGTGACCGTAGCAAATACGATTTTTTACTATAGTGGCAAAATTTTAGTTTTTCTTCGTTAAAATTTTATTTGCGTGAATTTACGTAAGCGCGAAACAAGGGTGCGTGATTTTGCAATTTTAGAGAAAAATCATCAATGGACAACTGTCGAGCAATTCACTATTTTAAATACCCTAGCATATTGGATTTTCCACATCGTTCACGTTAAATGAAAGATAAAACGCGTGAGAGATTGATGTCTAGACCAATATAAACGAAACGGCCGGTATGGAAAGGGATAAAATATTGAGTTTTTCTGGGTCAAAGTGACGTCAAAAACTGTTATAAATGCTTAAATGGCCTTAAAATTGTGTTATTCTACAGTTTCTGGTCAATTTCGAGTACTTTTGAAGAAAATTTTACTTTTCGTCGGTTTTTAGCCTTTTGTCTGATTTTTCTCAGGAAGTTTTCCATTTTTCTACACCGGGAGTCTGGACCCCGAAAACCCCCTCCACAGTCTGGTCTGGGCTATAAATGCATAGCAAGCCGGTCTCAGGGAGGCACTTTGTATTCTGGGTTTATTCGCAGAAAAACGTATAAGTAGCTGTAAAACTACTATAATTGATATATTTTCCAGTTCATTCCAAGCACTTTTGCAAAACAAAAGATAGGATTTTTTGTCCATATTGGCTTTATTTTGCCTTCTATAGAAAGAAAAATTTTTTCCTCTGTTCTTCTGAGGTATCTAGGTTCCCGAACCACTTTTCACGGGCATGTCTGGTCTAAACCACATATAAGCGTGGGCAGCGGCTCACGGACTTATACCATGCAGAATTACATTTATATACTAATATCAAGAAAATCGTGAAAAAACGAAAATCATTTTCAAAACTTCAGGGGATCAGCGAATGAGAGGTGAATTATTGGGTCCAAACAATAGAAGCACGGCATAGTCGGTCTGGGGGTCAGCCAGAAAGATTTTTCAGCAAAAACGGCCTTAAAGATAAAAAAGGGATGCTTGAATAAAGTAAAAACGATGCTTGACAACAGTTTCTGGTTAGTTTTAAATGCTTTTGCAGAAAATATTTGATTTCATTCATTTTGGCCTTGCCGTATACGTACCTTCGCATAAAATGTCCAAGTTTGCTTTCCGAGGTCTAGGTACTTATCATTCAAACCTCTCACGCGCATGTTTGGATCAGAGAAACGCGTAGGCCGCAGTCCGATTCGGGTAAAGGGTCTGATGGGGCAAAATTGCTAAAAATAGCACCGAAAATTCAATGTGTGATCAAGGCCCTCCCCCGAGTCCTCACTTACGTAAATAAGGAACTATTTGATGCAACTTATGCCATGCTAATACTAAACTTACCTCTGACAAGCCGGTGTTGTAGTTGCATAATGTTCGGCACTTTGGCTCCAGTAGCTTGGAGCAACAAGCCGTCAATCTGCCTTGCTTGCAAGCGTCGTTGCAATCGGTGTCGGCGCTTTGATGCCCAACAATGAAGAATATGAGCGGAAATAAAACCGAGCTGATCGCGTGGCACATATTTCGTCTGAAATAAAACCAACCGAGTAATTTTAGATTACGGTCCAAAACGGCTAAAAATCCCTAAAACATATATTAAAAACGGATTTCGCATTTAGAACCAAGGCGTGGAAAAAATTTCTTTTGAAAACCGTCCATTATTCCATAAAATATCTAAGATTTCGGGCACGCGCGCCGGAGGAGGATCCAGCACCCAAGAAAAGCTATCCGACCGGGAATTCCATGAAATTAAATGTTAATCTAACTTAGCTCACAATCCCTAGACGGATTGAAGCATTGTCAAAACAGCAGGATTGAGCATTAAAATTAAAACGAAAAATTCTACGTTTACGAAATTGCGTCGAAAAAAAGAATGCGGAGGTAGAAAAATGGTCAAACAATAAATGTCGGGAGAGACACTAATATGTAAAAGACGCTAAAAGACGCCTTAAAAATCTCATTTTTAAGCTCTTCAGATGGGTAAATTTGAGTAAAAAAATCGATAATTTTTCAAATGTAATTCTCAATTTTCATACGACGATCCGCTTAATTCAATGAAAATTCGACATACTTATTGTTCTCAGCAGCTTCGAATGAATGATTATCTAAGATACGTCAACAACGCGGATATTAATTCGTAGGTATTTTATAGTAGGGACGCAATTATATACGTTAGGAACTAAAAAATCGGACGCGAATGTAATTGTGTAGTGGCGTACCTGAAAGATAATTGACGATAGATTGAACGGTCGCAAAATTTGAATACCTCTTACCGCACATTTTTTTCCTAAGAGACAGTTTTTTTATCGCGCGCTATACAATCACGCGAAAGCCATGCAAATTGTTTTGTCGCTGAAAATGTCATAAAACAAAGTAAGAATAGTTTTTTTAGTTGAAATCAAAGCAAACTCGGAAACGAGTAGTATTAAATTTAGTTCGGATCTCGACAGTGCTTTCGAATCAAAGCAAAGCTAAATTCCAGCTTTATCGTGTCTTTCAATATAAAATAGATAGGCATCTTCGAATGACAATGAAATTTTTTAGTTCATGTTCTAACCGTTTAGTAGGGTAGCACCTACTACCAACATGTAAGAAATGAGAAATTTCCTGGACAACTGTTGTAAGGCAAAATGAAGGCCAAAAGATAAAAAAAATTTGTTAAAGACCTACTTGACAGAAAAAACCTTGTTTTCACGCTACTTTAACATTTATAAAAGTTTTAGATTTGGTCAGAAATATCTGCCTAGCCAACAGGCATCCTGACACCATACATTCTGCGGGGTCTGGCTGAAGCAAAATTGCAGCAAAATTTGGAAAAAAACATGTCGACAAATCCAAGCCTGGGGCTTATCGGTTTTTGGGAGGTCTATCGGATTCTTTGGGTCTTATCCTCCCCACACGCCCACATGAAGCAAAAACCCAACAGAATGGCTATACTGCTGTGCATCCACGGTCGCGAGTTATGATGACCAGACGCACAGTGGAAGGTTTGGAAGATATATACCCCCACGCGAACCAATAATATACTTGGGTGCCTCCAACATATGTCCCCCCTCACAGCTATAACAGGACATATCTGGGAGGTGCGGTTTTTTAGAGACAAATAATAAAAAAAGTCGATGAAAGTTTTTTATTTTTGTTTACACTCAATACCAAGTTTGTAATGACTGTGTAAAGTTTTGGCATAACGTTATAACATATACAAATATATGACGGTTTTATCGGAGAGCTTGTACGCGATTCAGCATAAGTGCCTCATACAATTCAAGGGTATTGAACTGAAGAGAAGAAAATTGCCTACAATACAAACTTTGTTTTTTGAATTTCACATTAGTTCTCGAGAGGAAGCGTCGCGGTTTTTCCTTATTTCTGTCAGCCAACAACTCCGGTTATGAGTGCCAAAAAATTTTTCCTGATAGAAATGTACTAGAAACTAAGGGCTACTTTCTGCTTACCAGCAAACGTTTTTAAACTCGATGCGGAGTTAGATCTAGGGGTGTGAACTTTACACTCTAGTGGATGATATAAAAAAACATTTCGTCTAAGATTTCTCGGATCTAGTATACAATTTACTCACCACCGTTTTTAGCCGATTCAAATAAGCTACAGTGACCAAACTTTACACAAAAATTATCAATTACGTTCTGACTCGTATTAATAAAAATAGTGTTGGTTATTGTAGATTATTTGAATCTATAGTGTTGGTCACTGTAGCTTATTTGAATCGGCTAAAAAACGGTGGTGGATAAATTGTATACTAGATCCGATTTCTCTGCCAACTTTTCTGATAATAAGTCGATATAAATTTAACATACAGGAATAAAGTACTTTTAAGGGCTACACGTCGCGGTGATTTGCGTTCTAAAAAACGCAATATTGAGTTATTTATTGGTATGTAAAATTCGAAATCATGGGTGCAAAATGCGCGAAAAAACAGGTTTTTTTCGTATTTTGATTGGTAAATATATCAAATACTTTGCGGAACAGAAGTTTTACCAACACCAACGCACTACAATTCAAAGGCTACAAACTAGCCCAAACCGAATTTCTTTACATTCAATGGAGACTTAGGTTCAGATTTTTAAAGTTTACAATGTATTGGATGGTGGAAAATACGTTTTTGTCTGGTTTTTTTCGCCACTTTCTCCGTTTAGAAGTCGGGACGGGTCGAATAGAATAAAAATAAAATACCTTTTAAGGGGTAAATGCTACGGTAAATTGCGTTTATTTGCATTAATATTTAGCTTTTTCGTTAGGTGTAAAGTCGAAAATTGGGTATATCAAACGTGCTTCTATCTTGTTTTTTTCTGCCGAATTCTCCGGTTGTGAGTATAGACGTAATCTCAGGTCTGAAAATGTACCAGAAATCAAGAGTGATACGCAAGTTGAGCTCGTTTCTTTACACTCCATAGTGGTGCAAAATAGTTTACATCTAATATTTATTTGTCTTAAATCATTGTGGAGACTTAATGTTTTCATAAATGTTGACCGTAACATCAGAGTAATATCAGAATTACGAATCCGACTACAAGCTTCTTCACACTCTATGTATGTGTAAAGTTTTAAAGTATGCACCGCAAATTAAATTTAGTTCTAGAAATTGCAGAAGCTTACTTTTTTCAAAATGTCCTGCGTAACGTCAGAACTACGAATCTGATTGTCAGCTTTCTCTACACCCAGTTTTTGTATAAAGTTTGCACTATTTGTCTATTGTTAGTGTGTAGTTTACACTACAAATTTATCTTCATTCCAGAATGTTACAAAACGTTAAATTTTTCAAAATATATTTCGTAAAGTCCCTGTTACGAATCTGAATGTGTGATTTTTTACACCCAATAGTTAAATAAATTTTAAACTAAAAATTAAATTAAGTTTCAGAGCATTGCAGAAGCTTATTGTTTTAAAAATGTTCCATGTAATGTCAGGTTTACGAATCTAAGCGTAAGTATTCTTAACACCTAAGAATTGCGTAAAGTTTAAGTTGAAAATCTTTCATCCGTTTAAATAAGGTAAGGTTCTCTTGTTTAACAAAGATTATGTTAATATTCAGAACAATATTGTTTTTCGCGTGCAGTCATTATCGCAGACTGTTACTGTATGTGTTTACTGACTGATTTACTCAAATCATGCTAATTAAAAGTAGGGTAATGACAAAGAGAAATGATCCGACAGAGCAAAAACGACGAATATACTTGGGATTGTGGATTATTAAGGATATAAAAGGAGGGGACTGGGAAAAAGCTACCTATGTATACGCGTAAAGTCGAAAAATCTGTTAAAAATCAGACTTTCTCTAAGCAAAGCAAAAAATCGAAGTATATTCTGCTGCCTCTAAAAAAGTGTACCCTACTTTAAATAAGTTTTAATCCCTTACATAAGAGTGTATAAACATTATCTAAAATCTTAACGCTGACTTGCTTCGTATAGGCAAAAATAAAAAACCAACTGCAATTGTATTTAAAGCTGTTTTATTTTGTTATCATGAGAATTATAACAAGCAAAGCTGGCGTCAATTGATTGGCGCATCCTTGTCTATGCGACCGTACTGAGTTCCAATCCGTGCAGCCTTCCCGACTATTGCAAGCTGTAACGGCTCGAAATTTTGAGTGGGGTCACCGATTATTTAAGGGGGAATGACCTCCAATTTTCGCCGAAAAATGGCAAAGAACACTTAAAAATGGCTAAAAAACGCAAGGTTTGGCCAAAATTGGGAGAGGGATTGAAAAATTTTTGACTCTGGGATGATGGAAAGACGACTAACTTCGGATGGGGATGCCCCATCCCCTCTTATTATATATGATCCATCCTTGTTGACTTCGCATAATTCCTGACTGTACTACTTCGCCGACTATGGCTGAGTAATATCCTATACATCCTATGCTGTTGTGGCTTTCCCGCATGGGAAAAATCATTGTATTCCAGGTTACCCAACCCATGAATGCAAATTTCAATGAACGTTTGATTATGCCCTATGAAGGATGTTACGCATATAAAAATACGAATTTGTTAGCAGTGTTTTTACTAATGCAAGGCAAGAGACGAGCAAGATAGCACTATTCGCTATGCCTCAACTGCGATTAAATTCTTGCTGTCGTCTCTCTATGCATACATGCACGTTTTAGTGGATTTACAATGCAGCTGACGTTATTTGCATACCTGTCACTTGCCGGTTAAATGCCTAAGCAGTGGGATGCTATCATAGGTGGGCGGCACCAAATTCTAGGGGTGTGCAAGATTTTTTCAAAGATCAAAAAATGGCCTCAAAATGGGGGTCATCGAGCACTATCCATTGGCCACAAAAAATTGCGAAAAACAACACAAAATTCAAAAATTAAATTCTGGGGGATATTTTGGTTTCTGGGATAGTATTTTAATTCCTGGGGGTGCATACCCTAAACCCCCCACGCCCAGGTTGGATGCCACCATAAAGGAACATGGGGTTAGGGGGTCTAGTAAGTGGGCGCTCGAATGGAAAAAGGCTAATTTCTTTTGGAGGAAATACGGCAAAATGAAGACCGAAAATGGATGAAAATCAAAAATTTCCTCCAAAGATGCTTTAAATTGACCTGAAACTGTCAAACTAAGATAGTTTTAAAGCTATTTTAGCATTCATGCTAATTCTTAAGGCTATTTTGGTCAAAATAACTGTAGCTGACCCCCTTCAGACAGAATGCAACTCGTTTCATAAAATTATTTCGCAGACTTGAGTTGGAGGAAGTTGGCTATGTGAACAAGTTTAAGTTTATAATTTGAAAGTGTTGACTGACTTTCATTTGATTATATAAACCATTGATTAGGCTCACGCATTTGAACGATTTTTTGAAATTTTACAATAAAAAAATTAAAATTCGAACATAAATAATTAAAAAGTTTTAATTGCTGCAGAATGCTGTTAACTGTTTCTGTGGCTGCCCACACACACGGGTAAATCCTTAATTATGTAGGTCCAAAAAAATTTTAGATAATATCAAAAAATGCCGAAAAATTTATGATATATAAGCACGCAGACCATTTTTTGACGTTTCTCGTCTAATTTTATCCATACTGGCGGCAAAAAACATAAAATAATTTCAAAAATCATCTTTAACCATTAGTGGATTTTCTGGAGACAAAACAAAGATATTTATGAAACTGAAATTCTCGAGGTTTTCTGGATTCTGGGATCTGAATTTTACATGGACTGCTACCGAATTATGGATATTCGAAAATTTTTAGGGTCAGAAAAATGCCGGAGAATTGATGATAGGATAGCAAAAACACGAGTTTTCCATATTTTTTTCTAAATTCATTAAAATCAAAATATTGCGGAATAATATTTGAAAAATTCGAAACGTTGATAATAGGTCTCTCGAAAATGAGGAGTTTGGATTCTGAGGCTTAAACCCCCTACGCCTATGAGTGGTCAAGCTGAATTCAAGATTGGGTACCTATCTAAATATATGTACATGGAAAAAGCCAAATGCTTAATGGAGCAAAAAATGCCTAAAATGCAATTCTGATGTCTGTCGAATTCTGAAGATCTAAACCCTCCGCGTCTGTATTAGACCCGCCGCTAGTTTAATTTAAGCATCAGATTTGTAAAAATATGTAAGATTGGCCAGCTAAATTAGTTCAGATGACAACTTGTTGTACAACATATATACGTATAAGAATGACATGCGAACTTTTTGAACTACATCTCGGCTTTTTATACCGAGTTTAGGTGCGCTCGAAATTTTTTTTTAAGACAAGTAGGGTGCACTCTAACTTTTGAACTCATTTTTATTTTTGAACTCTGTCAAACTCTGTATCCTACCTTAATTTTAAATATGTCGTAAAGATTTATAAAAATTACTACGCATGGCATAATTGAAGTGGTCAACAATAATTTTTCATCTGTAATAAAATTAGTTGATTCTTAATCATCTTTTTAAGCTGATTTTAAATCGGACCTTATAATTTCTATAGCGCGTCAACTTTTTAGGATATTTGCATATTAAATTTATGCACATTATGGCTTTTATTCATATTAAGTATGCAAAAGTAGCAGAAAAAATGATTTTGTTTTAAGACTATAAAATCATTTTGTTCAAACTTACTCTTAATGTCATTGTAAAGTCAAGTTTGAAGCATATACTTAGCATAATAGTACTGTATCTAGAAAATGTTAAATATTTTCTAAAACTGTTTTTAACGCTGATTACGAATCTGTTTATGATTTAGCGCAAGTACATCTGGTTGCTTTCCAAATTTTTGTTTCAATATATCGCAAAACGTGTGTATGTGTAGGTCAAGGAGTTTCTTATCATTAGAATTTTTTGACAGCGTTTCCAAGGAAGATAAAAAACCATAATTGCTATGCATAGTACTGACAAATATTCTAAATGTTTAATAGAATTGAGATTCAATAGCTGATCAGTTTCAAAAACTTGACGCGCTACGAGAATTCTAAAGCTAGATTTGAAATCAGCGCAAAAATCTGATCTAAAATCAATTCATTTCGTTTCAGATGAAAACAAAGTTTAAACTCACCTGTTCTTGATTCATCGTCTCACCTGCTATTGTTTTCCCAAGAGTAACTTTTCGGTTTGCCTTATTGTTCCAAAATCAAGTAAATTTGGGCTTGACATCGTAACAACCACCCGCTAGCATGTAATACATTACTGCGAACATATTTATCACAATTCATCAGCAAGAGTCAATTTTAATTTAGCAAAGATTACCTAAGTTTAGAGCACTATTATGCAAACTTATTTTATCTATCTGATTAAATTAAAAAACTTTTGAGAAATCAAATGTACTTGATCATAGGACAGTTTTTAAAACGAGTTTACTACGTAGAGGAATAATAGGTTGCATCGTACGTGGCACCATGAGACGAAAAATACGCGTGTTACAACGAAATGTGCGCAAATCGGACGTAAAACTTGAGCACGTGAAATGTAAAACAAAGGATATAAAAACTGTTTAAAAACGAAAGGCACATGAAGTTATTCCGAGCAGCAGAAACAACGCTTTGCTCACTTCATAACACATCTTGACCGGAAATTCAGTTGTGAAACTAATCTGAATATTATGTTTCCATACGCATACAGATTCGATTTCTATACAGCAAGCATTCCTGGTTTAAGATGCGTTGAGATGCGGTGGTGTTGAAGAAACAGGTGAGACCGCTTTACAATTTTCGACTAAGCGTAAAGTTAGCGAAACTCTGTGAAAACTTTGTGAAACATTTTTAAACTCTGTAATTCTTGGAAAACTGAAATTTCAATCAAGCGATACATTAATTATAAAACGCAAAGTTTTAAAGACCTTATTGATAATAGTAGCGTAGTTCAGATCATGAAACATCGTTAACGTTATATTCGGACAGCTAGTGTAAACGGCGATTGTTACAATAAATTCGGCGGCGCCAATGCAGATTCCGATCGCGCACACTGGTTGGGGCGCAAAAGCGACATTTGTTTGTCCCACTGGGGTTCAGGGGTCGTGACGCTCTTCTTATAGCACAGCAGGGCGTCCTTTAGATACTTCAAACAATCTTCGTACGGTTCGGCGTCGGAGGCCGTACAGGTGTCGGGAACCGAGTTTGGGTAGCAAAAGTCGACGCAATCGGGCGTCACTTTTGGGCAAATTTCGCGGCAACACGGGCGCACGTCTTTCATGCCGTCGCCGGCGCAATACATGTAATTTCTCAATTGTTTCACGCAGGCTATGTCAGATTTCAGAATCTGAAACAGACACGGGATACTGTAGCGATTTCTAAATCGTACGCTTTAAACAGCGATGTTTTAAGCTAGTTCAAAGCAAGATTGTATCTTAGTCCGCAGTCCGTCATTTGACTCGATGCGTGAGCTCGCTCGGGACTGATTACAGTCGAATGTTAGATTTGAATTTATAAAATTTTAAACGTCAAACTTATTTAAGAAGTTTGATACAGAATAATTAGAATTCGGAATTTAGAAACCCTCGTGCAATATGGAGAACTCGAAATTAAATTTTTGGTCTTTTTGTGATTTTGCCCTCGGCCCGAAAAATTTTTAATCTAGTGAGAACACTCGGTTCCTCGATGCACCGGGAGTTTTGACATGGCGAAAAAAGTTAAGCTCTTGTGTAAACAAGATGAACAGACGAAACGCCAGGTTGTGGAGTAGGTATATTATTTTTATCAAGTAAAGTTCTGTATTAAAGTGTGTTATTTGCAAAATAACAAAATTTTATTATAGCGCACTCAATTTCGGAAAGGCTAAAATTTGTAACTTGGTGAATGGACTTATATTTTAAATCAACAAAGTTTCACACAGATTACCCGTGATCAGCCATCTGACAACATTATTTGTAAGTGATGGCAGAGGCTGTTAATGTAAACGAGGTCAATCTGTGACGTGAGAAAGAAACGGAACCGATCAGCCCTTTTATAATAAGTTACAACTTTTATCCGTTTTTAAAGTGAGTACACCATAGTTAAATTTTTATGTTTCTGCAAATAATCAAGATAATACGACAAAAACTTCACAGGCACAATCATTAATTGTATGCACCTCGTTTTACGCACTGGCAAAGTTTCATTTTGTTTACACAAAAGTTGTTTATTTAGCGCTATGGTAAAATTTTACTGCGTGCAAAAAATTTAGAATGAAAAAGATCTGAAAATGGATTCGAAATCAGCGTAAAAACTGATCCAAGATAATTTTAAAACCTATCAGGGATAAAAAAATATTATCAATTGATCAATGTTAATAATTAATTATAACATTCAAATATGGGAATAATTTTGCCAAAAAATTTGAGAATGTGCAAATTAACTCTAGTCTGTTTCACACTAGTTCGGGCAGAAGTTTTAAAATCAATTGATCAATGTTAATAATCAATTATAACATTTGAATATGGGAATAATTTTGCCAAAAAAATTAAGAATGTGCAAATTTACGCTAGTCTGTTTTCCGCTTTTGGATCATATTTTAAAGTTTACCCATTTCTTCAAAGTAAAAACTAAATTTAATTTAATGAGATTGAGATTTTGATAGAGATATTTGAATTTTTTTGATCAGATCATTTTTTCGATGAGATTTTTTTGATTTTCTCCAATGATCTCACCTGACGTATTCCGACGGCGTAATTGCACAAGTTCCGACACCGTGGTTCCACCAAAGACGCGCAACAACCTGTCAGCCTATCTTGCTTGCAGGTGTCGTCGCAACTCCTGACACTGTGCCATCCAATGACGAAAAACGTTAGCGGAAACAAGACCCGGCTAACGAGTTTTCCCATTTTGACTGAAATTTTGATAAGATACTAATGAATTCAACTGAAGTTTTTTTTTAAATTTTACAAAATTATATAAATTATCGGTACGTGATAACGAAATATAAGATTTTTGAAATTATTGACAATGTTCTGCGAAAAAATTCATTTGAATAATTTAATTGATTTAACGCTTTAAGATTTATTCGCCGAACTCAACCAAGTTATACAAGAAAAAAATCACGAGATTAAATTAATTATCGGGCGATATTGAGCTACCGAACATTTTGTGCATGATTTTTAGGAACGAAAGCAGCAAAAAATATCAAAATTTTTCTTCACTTCTGTCCTGTTTACCCATCAGAAGCCTAGAATGAAGTTGAAATAATCTGAAGAGTCAAAAGTCCGATAAATTCTTGTATTTTCATTGATAAAAGTGATGAAGCGAGTCAAGACGGAGTGAAAAAATTAGAAAATGCAATTTAGCTTAAAGCATCCCATATAAGCTAGTTTGATCATGTCCACATTTACTTGTAAGAAGGCCGTAGGTACCCTAAATTGACTGGTCTCGAATTTTGGGATTTTACCGCTCCATCATCTCTGGATCATTACGGACTATGGATTTTACAATATGTAAACAAAATAAGAAATAGAATAAAATGAAAAATACCTGATAAAGTTATGTTTTTCACTTTAGTGGTGATAAGTGTACGGAAATTACGGATTACTTTATTATTTATCTTAGAAAAGAAAATTTGTTTAGCGAGTCTATTTTTATTCAATCGAAATCATTACTTACTTTCACAAGTAGCTTCGTATAGTGAATAAGGACGTGAACAATAAGAGCGACCAAATCGAGCATCAGGAACCGCGATTGTACTACGTAAATGATGGCAAACGATCGAATACATTGATAAAATTGACGCGAAAATAAATTTGCATAACACTCACTATAGACTGTTTTTTCGATGGAAACGAAAGACAGTCTAAAATTATTATGCAACGTCATGGATCGCCCGAAAATGATGCACCAAATGAAAGGAAATCGCAAGGAGGCTACACTTCGAACCCAGACATCGAAAAACTTTTGACAGTAGCTAGCTTAAATGAATCGTTAGTGCTGAACAGTACTTTGTCGTGCAGAGTGGGTAAAAGGTCACAAAGACATTCTAGAACATCAAGTAGTTCGAATTTAATCGAAAAAATCTTACAAAATAAAATTTTCCATATCATCTACGATTTTATCAGATATTTATAATATTTTACTCCTTGTAGATTATTGATCATTAGTTTTTATATTATTTTTTTCTGATTGTGCTTTATACATTACATGAACTTAATAGACAGACTTAAGGTAGGGTTTAGAGAGAATTTGTGACTGTATAGTCCGTTTCACGTAACTTCGTGCATAAATTTTAAGAATTTTTATTGGCAGTAGGCCGAGGCTTAGGATAACTATATATCAGATCAATGCTATAATCGCAATCTGTCGGATTATTGTCGGAGATGGTTTTGAAATTTATGTCCGAACTAGTATGAAACAGACTATTATTATTTGATGTATCAAATAATTGGTCAAAAATCTTGCCTATCCATGACTGATTTCATCGAGCTTAATAAAAATACTACTCGTTGAACAAATCGCATTAAGCTAGTTGTTCCTCTTGTTCGCTCTAATTTACAAAAATTTGATTTTTTAAAATATATCCCTGGAATCAATTACCTGATTTTGTAGTTTCTTCCCCTAAGTCAAATATATTCAAATCTAGATTGATTGGCGTATAATTGTTTAAATTATAATGCAAGCATAGCAATCGTCATTATTATGACTCGCTTGCATACCTGGGCGTGGGGGAAGGGGTTTGGGGGTATGCTCCCCCACATACCAAAATACCCCCAGAAACCAAAATAACCCGCAGAATTCAATTTTTGACAATTTTTCTCTTTTCTCAATTTTTTGATGCCAATGGATAGTTCTCGATGAGAAACGTTGGAAAATGGTGTTCTTTTGCCAAACCACAATTTTTGAGGCCATTTTTGGACCTTTGAAAAAATCTTGCACCTTCCCCCCAGAAGTTAGGTGCCGGCCACCTATGCTCGCTTGTCGCCTTTTGCTCTACGTTTTTACTTTACTGACCGTAGTTTTTATTATTTTCTTGTATCCTTCGTAATTGTTGCGTATCAGCAACACGTTTCGTAGCCGATCAGTTAACTTCGGGTTCAAAGTTCATTCAGCGTTCATCTTGTATTGAACCACTATGTGAACGATTTCATTATCAATTCGAGACCCACTTTTGCGCAATGCAATTAAAAGTCGCAAATATCTCCCGTCCATTCACGGCTTTCAAAGTTTCGTTCGTTTATTAGCATAAAATCGAAGCATAAATCGGAAAATTAGCTCACATATTTTGAATAGTAATAAGTTGTACGTATGTTTATTAATAAGCGATTAATAACGGACGCTCGTTCTAGGCCTTTTGATATCGAATTTACTTGTTGATTTTTGCCATTAATGGAAAAATTATGTAAAAATCTAAATTTTTGCGTCGCTTTTCATTTCGTAAACATTCTAGATTTTCAATTCTATTTTCTAGATTGTTCTTGTGGAACGCGCGACTGATTTATTTTATGTATAAAGTTATTCGATGTTATATTCGAAAAATATATATTGTCAAGTCTAGCAAATCATGTCGCATTTTTCGTCAAGCCGTACCGTAGGTGGCGTGATACAGGTTATTTTGGAAATTTTTGGTACTTAGAGTCCATTTAGCGAGAATTAATATAATTATAATTAATAAAAATTATTTCTAATGAAGATAATGTATTGTACTTTATATATAATAAATAATATAAATTTAATATTTAATTTAATGTCGGCTTTATTATTGATTTTCACTCGCTCGTATTTAATTTCTAGAAAGAGACGAACTGTTTTTTATGGTGAGCCGACATTAGAGCACACGACATTAGAGCTCAGCTTAATAGATGTTTTTTCACGTAACTTTACAAAACTTTTATGCTGATAAATGAAAGAATTCGCCGGTTAAAGCTTCACGGACAAAACGAGCATGCCTTAGAAAAAGTCCTACTGTATCTTACACTCGAGACCATAGGTGGGCAGCACTGAAGTTCTGGGGGGGGGGTGAAAAAATTTTCAAAAGTCAAAAAATAGTCTTAAAAGTGGTTGTATGGCCAAAAAACACCATTTTTCGACGTTTCTCATCGAGCACTATACAATGACATCAAGAAATCGTTAAAAAAGCAAAAAAATTTCAAAATTTGAAATGTGGGGGGGGGTATTTTGATTTCTGGAGAGGGGGGGTATTTCAACTTCTGGGAGTGCATACCCCCCAAACCCCCCACGCCCATGTATGCTCGATACTATTTGCAACGATTAATAAATTTTCCGATTCAGAATTGGATACGCTTTCTATTATAAGGGGCAAAGTTACCTACGCATGAATATCTCGGTATCAGGTAATGATAAATGCATGCGCTTTCTTTTCCTCTGTAAACTAATTTTTAAGCTATTCTGCACTTTTATAGCTGCTCCTGAGTGACTTTTGATGTGAAATTTTTCTGAAAAATTTTTGGAAAGCTTCTGACATAACTTGTTTGTAACAGAAGTTATCAAAAATGCATTATGCCTTTCAATCTGCACTTAAAATGCCAAAGCGTCGCATACATGTAGGAGCAGATAAATTTATACTTCTGACAGAGCTCTAAAATGATCACGTATACAAAATATGCTGGAGGGTGCGAAGCGCCCAAGAAAATATGGTTGGGGGTTCAGGGGACGCGCTGAAGGACCGCTTGACGGGGTCTGAGACGGAGCAGCAGAAAATTTGGAGTTCTTGAAGTTTTTGAGAAACAAGGTAACGATAAAAAATTATGGATGTGAAGTCACAACAAAATTTGAATTTGAATTTACATAACTCGCCTCACCAACATCTTCCTTAATGATTAGCAAACTTCCATTCCATCCACCAAGTTTGGCCCACACATTCAGGCTATTTTCTACACAGGTCCCTGTGCACCGGTGCACAAATTTCGAACAAAGTTTTTCACCCAGAAAATTTTTGTGCACTCTATTTTTGCTGAAATTCTATCTATCTACCAGCTTTTCTGAAACAGAATTCTGCTGCTGCCTTAAAACAGTACAATGCTAAAAAATCTTACGTCTTGCAATTTTTTCAAAGGGGCTAGATGGAAATATACAATCAGTAATGCAATTCGAAGTGAAGGAAAAATCACTTGACGTTGCATTTCTTACAAAATTTAGCATGGCGTATTGCATATTCTGCAGAGACCTTGTGTATAAACGTGAGCACGGGCGGACCAAAAATTATAAAGAACCAAAAAAATGATTTCTCATCCTCAGAAAATGATCTGATATTTTCAGATCAAGATATCTTCTATTTCAATTTCAGTTATAACTGAAAAATGAAAAAAAGAAAGAAAGAAAATGCTCCAAATTACTACTTTCGTTCTTTCTTTCTTTCTTTCTTTCCTTCTTTCTCATTTTCTCTGTTTATCTCGCATTTTTCAGAAAATTTTTGGTCTCAATGGGGCCCCTTAAATCCGCCAGTGCAAATACGCTCTAATGTCGGCGCTCTAATGTCGCGCGCTTTAATGTCGCGCGCTCTAATGTCGGCGCTCTAATGTCGTTCGCTCTAATGTCTGCGTGCCGTTTTTTATCGACCTGTACTTTTGTGCAATGAAAATTGATATTTTGGCATGCAGACATTAGAGGCACGACATTAGAGCGCCGACATTAGAGCGCCGACATTAGAGCGCACGACATTAGAGCGCGCGACTTTAAAGCGCCGACTTTAAAGTGCAGTTACAATGGTGCGTCATGAATGCGGACATAGACTTCCTTTACCACGAAAAAAATTGTAACTTTTGGTTTCTAAAAATTGGTTTACAAAAATGTACCTAGCATACATTACGAAAATCAGTTATATTTCTTGTTTGGTTAAAAAGTGGCTGGCAACTGTTTTTTTATGACTTTGATCCTTTAAAAATGAATGATATATTTGTGCAATCACGAGAGAGGAAACTAAAGCTAACTCATGATGGTTTTATTTATCGACAGGTATTATTAACTATTTAAGAGACAATGTCTGGAAAAAATTTGACCACGAATCTCGTACACTTCTTCAGACCATAAACGTGATGCTGTTTCCTACAATTTCTTCCGTTTTTCGTATTTTTTTTTATAAATAATAATTCGTCTTTGCATATTGAGTAATAAAATTAGTACCATTTTACTCAGGAGGCATCTGTGATTCAGTCTAAGTACAACTTATTGTTTAACCCTTCTATTATGGGCTACATATGTTTGGTCGGTGACTTTGAAGTTTTTTTGCACATTATGTACTAATCATATAGGTACTTTTGTGATGTGGTTCATTTTAAAGGCCGTGTCAAGATCTACAATATATTGTGTTACCTTCAGATTTGGAACAAAATCGGGTTTTTGGCGATTTTCCTAAGAATGAAAAAATTGGGAATCAATTTGCATATCTGTGAAAAAGTGGATTTTTCACCCTTTTTTGCCAAATTTTCTGCAGAAGCTGTTCATGACTGTCTTTTTACACATGAAAAGTAAAAACACTCTTGTATGTACTAATTAATCTTTCATAATAAAACTTGAAACTTAATATCCCATTTTGGAAAGCGACCAACTAAGCCACCACTCCTGGGCGAGGGGGAGGGGGGGGTTAGGTGGTATGCACCCCCTGAAAAACCAAAATAACCCCCAGGATTCAATTTTTGAATTTTTTTTCGAAATGTTTTCGTTGCCAATGTATAGTGCTCGATGAGAAACGTCGAAAAATGGTGTTTTTCGGCAAAACCACCATTAACCTTTGGAAAATCTTGCGCCCCAAGAATTTTTTTGCTGCCCACGTATGTAAGCCACCCTGTAGCGGAACACCATGCGCGTTTTCCGAAAAAATTTTTTCGGTTGACCCCTCCAGAAATTTTTTGATACGGATGTATGCTTGTGGGTCAACAGCCAAAAAAGCAAAAAATTTGGCTGTTTCAGACACATATGGAAATTATTAAACTTAAAATAAAAAATATCTACTATATATTTTTGAAAGTTTGTTTGTTTGTATGTTTGTGCCGGGTTGGCTCCGGCCCAATGAAATTTGGTGGGCTGATATTTTGGGCCGAGATCGGTCCGATGGGGGAAGGAGCCGTAGCGATCTTGAAATTTCGACAAACGCACCCATTGGCCATGGGCAGGGAGGGAGCAGGCTTTGGCCCCTGTGCTATAAGCCTCCACGATTTCGGGAGATCGCCGATTTTTTGCTATTTTTTTCAAAAATTAGTTTATACTGTTTGTATAGGGATACCCCGGCCAAGAGGAGCATGCCTGGCGACACTATGTACATTGTTATATGTTACAGCATTGGTCGGCACTGTGAAACATCAAAATACGGGTTTGACCAAATGATGCTATAACATAGGCAATTTTATAAGATAGGCATGGTATGAGATACTATGTGCAACAAGATAAGCAATGCTATAAGATAGGACGTGATATAAGATACTCTGTGCTACAGGATAGGCAATACTATAAGATAGGACGTGATATAAGACACCCCGTGCTACAAGATAGGCAATGCTATAAGATAGAACGTTATAAAAGATACCCCGTGCTACAAGATAGGCAATGCTATAAGATAGGAAGTGATATAAGATACCTCGAGCTGCAAGATAGGCAATGTTATAAGATAGTATGGGATATAAGATACCCTGTGCTACGAGCTAGGCAATGCTATAAGATAGGTTTGGTATAGATACCCTGTCTGTGCCATAACATGCAGTGATATAAGATAGGAGATACCATCAGCTATAACATATCACGTGATATATGACACCCTTTGCTACAACAAACAAAAAATTTTTAAAACATCAAAAATATGGTTTGACCGAAAAAATTTTTCAAAACATCCTAAAACATCAAAAATATGGTTTGACGAAAAAAATTTTCCAAAACATCCCAAAACATCAAAAGTATGGGTTTGATTTAAAAAAATTTTCCAAAACATCCTAAAACATCAAAAATATGGTTTGACGAAAAAAATTTTCCAAAACATCCCAAAACATCAACAATATGGGTTTTATTAAAAAAATTTCCAGAACACCCCAGAACATCAAAAATATGATTATGGCCAAACAATTTTCAAAACCATTCTGTAACGTCAAAAATATGGATTTGATCAAAAAAATGGTTGATTTTAAAAAAAATCCAAAAAATAAAATATGGTTTGTACCAACAATTTTTTAGAAATATCCCAAAAACATCAAAAGTCTTGAAAAATAAAAAATACAAGAGACATATTAATTCCATATAGCTATCAGGCCTAAGTTCAGCCCGGGCAACGCCGGGCAGCTCAACTAGTAGTTTATAAGTTTGAGCACTGTACTGTGTAGCAATCGATAGAGAGTCAAATACTGTGTACAGTAGCAGATTTAGGGGGGCAGGGGAAGCCGCTCCGGCGAATTCTTTCATTTATCAGCATAAAAGTTTTGTAAAGTTACGTGAAAAACATCTATTATGGCTGCGCTCTAATGTCGCGCGTTCTACTGTTGCGCGCTCTAGTGTCGGCGCTCTAATGTCGGCGCTCTAATGTCGCACGCTCTAATGTCGGCGCTCTAATGTCGGCGCTCTAATGTCGCGCGCTCTAGTGTCGGCTTACCGAATATTTTCCATATTTTAGCATAATTAAAGAATAATAAAAAGCAGTGTAAAAATTGACAAGAGAATGCCTCATTTCGTTCAATTTTTGACCGTTTTTGCTGCCATTTTGATTGTTGGACAAGGGAAAAAGTGCGACGACACTTGCAAACAAAAAAGAGCCATTTCTTGCTGCAAGTCTCTTTTGCCGGAATCGCCGACATGTAGGAGATTATGTTTCTACAACATAACTGAGGAATACGTAAGTAAACGCTAATCATATTCATTACACTAACAGCGCGAAAAATAATTTAAATTTTTTTTTAAATTTAATAAAACAAAAACTTAAAAATAATTCAGAAATGACAAATAAAGAAAAATGAAAAACACCAATGTTTAAATTTTTCTAAAGCGCTTATTTTGAGAAAAATATGCATATCCGATTAACTATTTGTCTGTAAATCTCTCTTCTTGCCTCAATCACTCACTCATCCAATTTGTTCTTTTTTTAGTGATAAACAATACATCCAAAGAGACAAAAAACAAGTTCCAAATGAGCTTACTTACAATGCAGGTTCATTGTGCTGTACTAATGGAGTAAAAACACGGCGAAAATTCGTCATGACTGCAATTTTCAACTTAATTCAGTTTTTTCGCGCCAAGCTCCTCTATAGACTATCAAATAGCAATAATTCCAACTCATTTAACACGCTCACGTAGTATTTTACTAATTTCAAATAGCATTTGTACTACACGCACAAATGGCAGACACTTTCTTCGCAAAACTCTTCGTACGCACTATGAAATTTCTTGTTTTTTTTCGAAATATACCTACTGTTATTTAATGTGCAACATCTAAAGAACGGGTTTGTATTGTAATGTAGAAATGTAGAGACCTTTTTGTCTGTCAATGTAAAAAAAGTTAAGTGCTCACCTAGCCTGGTTCTTAAGATATGACGTTAAACTCGGGTAGTGTTTTTTGGACCAACACTTTTTAGACACTTTTATAATAATGTTATAATAGACAGTATTTGCAAATAACTTGATTCTCCGGAAAATAGAGAATCCGTTGATAAAGAAAGGTAACAACGTACATATTTACATATAAAAATATCGCGCACGCGACCAATTTCAATCGGCCTAAGATTGTTTATTAAAAAAATTATTGAAATAAAGTTATATTTTAAAAAAGTCTAGAACGATCATCAATATGAAATTTCGCACTCATCTTGAATCATGTAATTAGTGATAAATTTCTTTAAGTTGAACAAGGTTGGTCTGAATTGCGTGAAATTTATGAAACCCATTACGTTCTGTTTGGCCGACGGCTCGAAAGACGTCAGCTCGTGTTGCCAAACCGCGGGTACGCCGTCCAAGTGTGAGCCATTTTGCAAAACAGATTCGGTCCCTGCAACCTGCACCCTGCATGACCTGAGGCCTTACGAAACCTGCATGGCCAGCCTCGGCGACATTTTATCCTGCTACAAACAAGCCGTCAGTAGTAACGATCCTCAATGGAGCCAAGCCGATTGGTCGGCTTATCAGAGCACGTGTCAGTGATAACATACGCTATTATTTCGCGTTCGTGCATCTATGCAACCTACAATCTGTACGCCGGGCGTTTACAATAGTAAAGTCAATAATTAGCATAATTTGCAGGTGTATGTATGAGCCACATATCTTGATATCAAAACCTTATCGCACTAAAGAGTAATCTCTTTTAATAATTGCATGAAAGGGACTTATGCTCCGCTTTCGAACCATTCAAATTTAAGTATGCGTATCGCTCGTCAAAATTAAAAAAAGTGAAAAAGCATGGCCAGGCAAGCTTCGGTGAGAAGGAAGTGAATTTTGTCGGAACGCATCATTAGTCTATAATAGCCTTAAAAATTAGTATAAATATTTTAAGCCTGTATCAAGGACCTCTAGTGTTTAGGATGTCAATGATGTAAGATACGCTATTTGATAAAGAATGGTAAAAAAGAATAACTTATAAATCCTGATTTTAATTTTCAGGCAGAAAGCTTTACAGCGAGAAAGGTTCTACAAAAAATAGCCCAAAACTGGCAAATTTTGAACGGTTTCGGAAATTCATGGACATTCTCCCTAATTTTTTCGATTTGCTTTTTATCTATGTACATAAAAGGGCGTAGCGCACACATGGTTGCATTTTCAAAGTCTAGGTGCAAAACTGTAAAAGTGCATGTTTGCAAAATCAAGAGAAATCATTAGGTTCGTTATATTTTTGAGACAGCTTGATAAAGGGTTGAATATATCGCAAAAACTGAGTTTTGTTCGTTTAGAGTTTAGTTTTTTAAGAGCTTTTTGTCGAATTCGGATGATTTTGTTCAGGATAAGGTTTTGCCTTAACGATTTCATTAAAATTTTATTTGTCATGAAAAGGGTTTTGTCGAAACTCACACGCCAAATAACTGCGGATAAAATATGGCACAATAAAAAATTCGTATGTACACATAGGATGAGAGGGAGTGTTAATTTGAAAAAAGTTTCAAAGCCAGGTATTTGAGTAATTTTGGTCAAGTCAATGCAAAGCATCTTTTCAAGCATTTTAAAGCAAAGGCGCCTTATAAGGTCAGCAAAATATTGAATTTTCGCTTCCCTGGTTAAACCCTCGAGCAATACTCTACATCGGTCGCGAAATATAATCCATCAGGCATTAAAAGCGTTAAATTCAAAAACTTTTAATTAAAAATCAAAAATATTTGTGCTTTCGCGATAGGAACTGCGTCTTTCCAGCTTCTTAACTGCGAATATTTTTTAAGAATATAACGGAGTAATAAAAGTTTCAAAAACATTGATAATTGACTGGCACGTGGTTAAATGTAAATAATGCTCTTTTTGCCTCTATTATCAATTTTTCGGCCTTTTTTGACGTTCAAAGATTTTTGGTCCAAGCCGTCCATATCACAACACGCGGCTCTGACTATCCTCGGACGTGGCAATTGTATATGTAGCCTTAACCGAATTCTCGGTGTCTGAATCGGAGCGAAAATAGCAAAGAGCGTGTCAAAAATTTAATTCATGGGGTCTACCGTAATCTGCAGAGGTATCTTGGATTCGGCGAGGTTCGCAGACTCACTTTCTCACGCCCAAATAAGGTCACCAGCATACACGAGCAACAATTAAATTCTGGGGTCCGAAGGGGCAAAATTGCCAAAAAATAGCACCAAAAATTCAATTTTGGGGAATCTATCGATTTGAGGTTGTCCGCCGGATTCTGAGGTCCGGACCCTCATCAGACCCCAACGTCCAGGTGCGGTCCCACTCCCACTTCTCTGGCCGCCTTTCGCATGGATAGGTACACAAAATAACGCAGTTCGTAACGAAATACTAAACGCGATACAGTTCGACGACTTCCTTTTGCTTGCAAAGAATGAGCAAGGACTGGGGGTCGACGAAGCACGTGTTGAACAGTTCGCGGGGGCCCACCGACGTCAGGGTGAACGAAGTGGCCTTGAACAGGTCGGCGTAGACGACGTTGCCCGTGTTCCAGTAGCCGACCACCAGGCGGCCCCCCATGGCGTTCACACTCAAGGGCAGTTCGCGCTCGAATTCGGGCGTCTTTATTTCGTCCAATTTGCTGATTTGCCACGTTTTCGTGTCCAACAGCATTGTCACAATGCTTTTATTCTCCAAATCTGGCACGTAAACCAAGCCTTCGTGCTTCCCGCTCCGCGCCGGTCTTCATTATTTGAAAAATATCACGAAAAATTAAACAAAATTTACCGATGCAAAAAATACATATTAGAAAAAATAATAGAATAAAGGATTGTTCAAATAAAGATTTTAAGAAGTTACGATGGAAACAAAAAACAAAAGAAACACATATATCGCAACGGCTAAAGCATGTCACTGTCCAACATGCAAAAAAGCGGACCAAACGTGCACGTGGTAGATACGGGGATCTAGACTTCCCAGAATGGAAAATAAGAAATTTTCTGGGGAAACTAACGTAGAAAATAGCCGAAATTATCGAAAATCAAAATTTTTCCGCAAAATGTGCTTCAAATAATCAGAAACTGCACTGTAAAAACTAAATTGCGGAATCAACATAAAATTTCCACTTATAATTTGTTGCCATACAAAATTTAGGATAGGTATGTAAAAGTTTTGTATTTATTCAACTTAAGCTATGCACGATTCAACGTAAAATGTTTATGCTGAATTCTAGTAGGATATTCATGAAAATTTTTTCTTGAGCGAATTAAAAGCACGTGAAAGACAGCCAATAAACTATGCAGTAAGCAAAGGATCGCATGTAAAAAATGGGAATTTAGGCTGGCTTTGACTGGTTACGGCAGTTGCAACGTAAAACAGATTTGCGGTCAGAAATCCGCGAACAACGTGTTCTATATAAATTTTTATGTTGATCCTGAAACATGCTGCCCTTGATGTTCTTGAGAATGAAAGTTTTAATCAATTACCTAAAAGGTAGTCACTTAAGCACATTTCAATTTTAAACATAAAAATGTTTATGCTGATCCAACATAGAGGTGTTATTTTTATGTTGATTCAACAATATTTTTTACAGTTTATAGAATAACGTAGTTTTTATTCTATTTTCGCATTTCATTAATTTCTGAGGTCATTTTGGCTCGAAAAAGCTCTATGATGACTGACCGTCCAAATTGACTATGCATCCCTTAAAATTTGTCACCGTCCCAAATTTTAAGCAAAACTTCTTAAATCTATTTTTCAGGTGTATCCTGCCATTTCTGATTAGAAAAACAGCTTAGTTATCCACGTGAAAAATGGCCGACCACTCCTTACCCGGAATGTTTGACCTTTACACGTATGCTATTTTCACGATTTACTCGTTTTTTTCCTTTTTCTCCTATTTTTTTTGCTCTCGACAAAGTTTAATTTCAAAAAATTCTCAAACTTTTACCTGTTAACGTTTAGTAATTTTTGTTTCCTTTCCTCAATTTTTCGGCTAAAGCAATTTTCCTTTAGATACCGTGGTTTTGATCAAACAGTCATTCAAATTTACGCAAAATTAACTGAAGTATGTTATAAAGGAATACAATGTTTAAGTACAATTTTTTAACTTGTTTTTTATTTTAATTTTCCAACTCGTTTTTTATTATTTCGTAAAAGTTTTACCAAAATTCTAACTAAATTGTTTTCGAATAAAAATCTATTACATGCATTACGTCATAAATCGCTGAAATTATTTAATTTTTTTGCAAAATTTCACACTTTTTGTTCGGAAAAACAACATTGTTCTAAAATTTTTTAATAATAATCACTGAACAGCACTTGTTGGCGTTTTTTATGTATATTCTTACGTTGACGTTTATATTTTGCATTTTATGCTTCACTAACGTGCCAACATGAACGGCTCAAAATTTAGGGTTGGGTTGGGTCCCCAGCCATTCTGAGGAAGGAAGGGTGAATGACCTTCAACCTTTGGCCAAAAATGCAAAAAGCGCCCTAAAAATGGCCAAAGACGCAGGTTTTCGCATAAATTCGGGAAGGGGTGGTCAAAATTTTTCTGACTTTGGAGGAACGTAGGGACGACTAACTTCGGGTGGGAGGGTGATCCGCCATCCTTCTATTGCACGTATGCTTACCGGTGAAACGACGCTTTCCGAAATGTCGCATTAGGCCGCTTGAGCAGTACGGTCCATCGTTGGTTATGCAAATTTAACAACCAAGCTACGGAAATTTGGCGATCGCCTGTGGTCACAAGGGCGTGACCCCGGGCTACGCAGGTCACCCAGCGGTACCAGCTGTTGCGGACGGCTGGCTCGTCGTTGGGGCAAGGGGTTTCGGCCCTCAAACGCATACCGCGTCGCTCGTAAATTTGAACGAACCATTGGCGATAATCGCGTAAAACCGTAACGGCGATGTAACGATTTTCTGCGTCGTACGAAATGCTGATCATCTGATCGCGATCCGTTTTGGGCGGATATTTTCTTAATTAGTTAGACAATTTTAAAACAAAAAAGCAGTTTTGTTTTTCAAGTTTTTGATTTTTATAATATTTTTCTGGATGACGTTTTGAAATAAAAATTTTCAAATTGAAAATTTATCTTTTATACTTTTAATTAACAGCGCTTCCCAAATACCATAATTAGTGCCTTCTAAATATCCATCAATCTAGTATTTTGCGAATTGAATTTGAATTTTTAAAAATACGAATATACTTAAATTAAAATAAAGTTTGTAAGGAGATTCCAGGGATCGATGAAAAAAATTATACGTTGAGCCGACCATCTGACCGAAAACCCGCTCTGACTCTTTTGGTAGAGAAAGTGCTAAAAACTCATCTCCTGGGTACGGTTTCAATATCTAGGGATTAGTTTTTAGGTTTCAATAGAAAGTTCGACGTTGCGATCAGCTGATGCTAAGGTTTTTAGCCCGAGTTCGTCGGCGCGTGCTATTTTTAACGTATTTCGAAGAAGTCAACAAAAGAAATCCGCGCGCATTTCCGCATAAATTATTATTGATACGCGTACCTTTATCGTTCTATGCTAAATTGCGATTTATGATGCACCCGCATTAATAAAATTGCTGTCTTGAAATACAGTTTATGTAATCTTAGGTAGCGCGTTAGCGCGTACCTATAATATACTTGGCTACCCCCAACACCTGTGCACCCCTACAGCTATAACGGGACACTTCTGGAAGGTGCGGTTTTTTTTAAACGAAAGATAATAAAAAAATTCGCTGCCCGTGTTTTTTTGTTTTTCTTGAAACTCAAAATTGACTGTGTAAAGAAGGTGTAAAGTTTTTGTGTAACGTTATAACATAGGACAAATTTTGGGACCTTTTTACTGCGGCATGTGGACAACTGAGTATTGATGACTCGAAGGACTGAACAGGATAGGATAATAGAGGGATGAATTCTACAGATGGCGCTTTTTTTGTTTTTTGAAATTCGCATTAGTTATCGAACGGCAGTGTAAAGAGTGCGAAAATCTGGGGGTGAAAAAGCACTTTTTCGTCGAGTTTTCAACCTTCCTATGTCCGATACTAACTCCGGTTATGAGGTTTTTGAAATGTTTTCTGACAGAAATGTAGAGCGGATCAAGGGCTACATTCTGCATATAAGCAAAGTCTTCTATGCTCTATGGTGAGTTAGATCCTGGGGTTTAAAGTTTACACTCTAGTGGATGGTGTGAAAAAACGGATTTTAACTAAGATTTCTCTGCCAAATTTTTCCGCTTATGAGTCAGTGCAAATCAAAGACAGCATTAATAAAGTGCCTCACAGGGGCTAAACATCGCAGCAAACCGCATTTAAAAAAACGCAATATTGAGTTATTTATGGGGGTGTAAAGTTCGAAATCAGAGGTAAAAAATGGGCGAAAAAACACGTTTTTTCCGAATTTTGATTAATAAATCATACCAAATAATTTTTGCAAGAGAATTTTGGCACACCGGAATGTACTACGATTTAAAAGCTACAAATTGTACCAAACCGAATTTCTTTCAACTCAATGGGGAGTTCGGCACGGAATTTTAAAGTTTACAGTGTTCTAAATGATGGAAAATACGTTTTTGTCGCGTTTTTTGTTCGCCACTTTCTCCGTCCAGAAGTCGGGATAAGTCTAATAGAATAAAAATAAAGTGCTTTATATCGGGTGCATGTCAAAGCAAATTGTCTATACATTAATATTTAGCGAGTGTAAAGTCAAAAATTTGGAGTTTTAAATGCGTTTCTGTCTTGTTT
Organism: Mermis nigrescens; assembly: GCA_036768485.1. NCBI lineage: Eukaryota > Metazoa > Nematoda > Enoplea > Mermithida > Mermithidae > Mermis > Mermis nigrescens. The sequence goes on along the minus strand of JAVLUZ010000233.1, from coordinate 229,901 downwards.
TTTTCTGCCTGCTTCTCCGGTTACGAGTCAGGGACACGTTTATCAAGTCTAGAAATGGACCAGGAACCAAATTTGATATGCCAGTCTGGCGCATATGTTTACACTCTACGGTGTTGTAAAGTAGTTTACACCAATTGTTAGTTTGCCCATAGAACATTATGTAGACTTAATTTTTTCATAAATATTAATCGTAATATCGGAACAATATCAAAATTACGAATCTGACTAAAATCTTCTTTACACTAGGTGTTTACATGAAGTTTACACTACATATGTATTTATCTTTGTTTTTGAGCATTCCAGAAACCTGATTTTTTCCTGGAGTCTAGAAGTTTTCAAAGGATCAAATGTGAGACGTCACGTAGGCGCGTTTGTTTACATCCAACAGTGATGTAAAGTAGTTTACATTCATTGTTTATATGTCCTCAGACCATTGTAGAGACATAATTTTTTCATGAATGTTGATCATAATATCCGAGTAATTTTTTACACTGCATGTTAGCCTTTGTTCCAGAGCATTGCAAAAACCGAAATTTTTTCCTGAGATATAAAAATTTACAGGGAATGAAATATATACGTCAGTTGGGCGCGCTTGCTTACACTCAGCAGTATTGCAAAGTGGTTTAAACCTAATGTTTATTGTCTTTAAAACATTATGGAGACTCATTTTTCCATAAATGTTGAAAGTAATATCGGAGCAATATCAAAATTACGAATCCGACTAAAATATTCTTTACGCTATGTGTTTGTGTAAAGTTTACATTACGTGTTGACCTTAATTCGATAGACTTGCAGAGACTTTGTAACTGAAGTCAAGAAATTTTCAAGGATTCATATGTGAGACATCAATTAAGTGAGTTTGTTTACCCTCAAAAGTAATCTGAAGTGATTTAAAAATTATGTTCAAGTGTCCTTAGATCATTGAAGAGATGTAATTTTGTCTTAAATGGGTTGCATTAAAGTTAAATCCTTCTTAGCCGTGTTTATAATATGTTTCACAAAATCTTGCACATGGAGAGCTATCGTTTAATTGATGTAAATTGCCTGCAAAAGTGGTTTAAAATGAACCAGCAATCACACTACTGTGCACAGAAGTCGACAAAGATATGCAGCTTTATTGTAATCATGTACATTAATAAGCCGTAAACTGTTAGTATTCTCTACACCTAGTAGCTGTGTAAAGTTTGCACTATTCATTTGTTGTTAATATGTAGTCTATACTACAAATTTATTTTACTACCAAATCAAAGCGTTAGTGTTCCTTACATTTGATATTTGCGTGAAGTTTTTGAATTTTTGCTGGAAATCTTTGCCTTCTTATTTACCAACATCCCGCCTTTTCCATTTTCTTGAAGTTTAAAATCTTTTATAATTCTCTTAATAATTTAATGGTAGGTTTTAACTTTAAGTTTCTCTTGGTTTACAACTCTCGCTTAGCAAGCTCATTTTTCAAAACTATTTCATAGTTATCAGATTAGTCACGTTTAGTTTGGAATTGGTGGACGGTCGTTATTTTATTACTCGGCTTAAATAAACCAAGTGACTATCTTTTGATTATTTTCTTTATCGCAAATTCAAACACCCAATTTTCAATTTGAAAATTGATCCAATTTTCAATTTGAAAATTGAAAATTGGGTGTTTTCAATTTCAAAAGTCACAACACATTGTGCTTGTGTATTGATTGAGTGAGGATTTGCAATGTGAATTCGTTGGTTAAATTTTTGTGCTTGATTATAAGTGAACTGCACATTAAGAAGAAATAACTTAATGCAGTTTTAATTTGAAAATGGATGGTGTCAATAAGGTTGTCTTGTTTAAAAAGGATAATGCTGATGTTAAGAACAATATTGTTTTCCGCGTTCTTGGACTGTTGTCATTATTGTGGCATATTACTGATTGTGTTTACTGACTGATGTACTGAAATCACGCTAATTAAAAGTAGTGTACTAGCAAAGAAAAATGCTCCGATGGAACAAAAAAGATGAATATACTTGGAATTGTGGATTATTATGGATGTAAAAGGAGGGGACTAGGAAAAATCTACCTAAAGTCGGAAAATCTGCTAAAAATCACACTTTCTCTAAGCAACGCAAAAAATCGATGTATATTCTGCGGCCTCTAAAAAAGTGTATTTTTTAAATAATGTTCGAAGTTTCAGATGAGAGTGTATAAAAGAAATCTATCAAGGTTACTTTTTTAAATTGCTGGCACCTGATTGATAGAAAACTAAGAGGTATTGTATTTTAAGTTGTTTTATTTTATGAGCATTATAGCAAGCAAAGCAGGAGCCGATTGATTAGTGCACACAATCGTTTCGGGCATGCTAGTGTATCTACATTTAGTCTCGTTTCAAGTCAACTTACGCGTTTCCTACTGTTTTAAACCAACTATGTCTTCAATTGTCTTCGATGTTTGCTATTTCATTCAATTGGCTTGAAAGACTGTTAGTTTACTTAATATCATTTCCCATAGCTACTGCATAGCTAACGTGCTGCTGTTTCAATCATTGTTATGGTTGAATATTTATTTTAATCTGTTGGCCGCAGAATATACATCGATTTTTTGCGTTGCTTAGAGAAAGTGTGATTTTTAGCAGATTTTCCGACTTTAGGTAGATTTTTCCTAGTCCCCTCCTTTTACATCCATAATAATCCACAATTCCAAGTATATTCATCTTTTTTGTTCCATCGGAGCATTTTTCTTTGCTAGTTTTCAAAATACTCGACTACAAACGAATTAAAGTCTTATTTTTATGTTTGAAATTAATAAGATGCGCAGTGTGTGCTGGAAAGTATCGTGTAAAATTCTATTAAAGCATCTAAAAATTAAAAAATATCATTTGTACTCGTACAATGGATAACATTTAAAGTATTCTTTCTCGTGATTCAATTTCGTGTACTCAAAAGTCGTGAATGACACTTTTACCGAAATCAGCACTGAAACATTGGGCTCGATCGCTTATAAAATTGCCTCGTTCTTAATGTGGCAGCTTTTATTTACCTATGTAAAGGAATATATTATATTTTTCTATTATATCTTCGTATAATTATTCTTTCGCGTAGAAGTAGAATTTTTATTAAAAAATTAGTTTACGTTCTAATTATTCGAACGCATAACGCGATAAAATTATGCATAAATAAACTTGTATGTATATAGATTGAAAATAATGACAAATATCTGGAAATGCATATTTCTATTCAATATATTCTGTAAACCAGGTGCACAGGAAATGCACAAACGTGCTTAGGCTGAAAAGGGGCCTGTAGAAGTTTTAGAGGTCGCTAAAACTCTAAAACTACGTCTACGTATTTACTATTTGAATGGAAAATCGTTTAAAAATTGATTTTCTAGGATGCAGTCCTAGTCCACGCGAATGCGAGGGTTAACAAAGGTGACATAAACGATGTCATGAGCAACTAACTTGAAAGGCACGAGCGGCTTGCCAGTTTCGGACGATTGCCGTTCGGCCGGGTCGTCGTCCATCAAAAAGCTGTAAATGCCGCCGTTGACGCAAGAGACCAGCAAAACGTTGCGTTCGGGGATGACGCAAAGGTCGCAGGGGTCATCCAGGATGCCCGAGCCAAAATAGTTCAAAGGCGGCGTTTTGCGGACGTGGGTCGGATGCTGGGCGTCGTCGGTAGTTTTGCGTTGATTCTTTCTCAATGTGTGCAAACTGGCCGAAAAACAGGCGAATCGACCGTTGGCCATGCACAAGTCGGTCATTTTTTCGATGGTGGGCGGATTGAAGAAGATGCCTTTGTTGGGCAAGTCGAATTTGCAACGTCTGTGAGCGCCTGAGTATGCGTAAGAAGCGTTTTGCATACTTGAAACAAATTTCTAAAACTGCGAGTATCGACTAATTTTACATTGATTGTTTTTATTTATTTGTTTTCATTTGTTTATTTTTCGTTTTTATCTCATTATATATTTCGTTTCACGTCGATTTCACGCCGATTGCCTCTGAGATGAGGAGTTTTAAAACGTTACGTTATGAGTTTCAGTTTTTTAATTCATAGACACGTTTCGAATTTTGTTGCTGTATAATTCACTCTTGAATTAAACAAAAGTTAAGATATTCTACTAAAAATAACTTTCGTCTTTCTGTCAGCGACCTTTTTCTTTTTTGATTGTTTTCATATATTTTTAAATTTTATTCGTGATTTTTTCGCATGAATTTTTTATAGGATTTTCAATTTTACCTCGGCTATTTCCGCTACCCGTTTCAGCTTCGAAATCTTTGGACAGCCGATAGACGGATTTGAAAACTGAGGCAAACTGGGCAGCCGGGTCGAACGAATGCTGCTTCGAGGAATCGTCATTTCCGGAAATCGAACATGGGCGACAGTTTTCGCGACTTTGCTCTTCATTTAGCTCTCTTTGCGATAACAACGGGTCCAAATCGAATGTCTTCCTCAAAAATTGCTTTTCGGCTTTGAATATTCTTAGCCTGCACAAGAATAAGCGTTTCGATGACATTTAGTAACGCAACCAAAATAGATCGACAATTCTTAAAAGTTCTCTATGTTTTAAGCCTCTTGATCCATTTAATTTGAGTGTAGTCTTTTAAGCCAAGTACATAAATTTGTCTGACATCGTTTGAGGCTTTTAATTCATTTAGTTTTGTTGAATTCGCTCGATTCTTGCTTGTCTTATTTTCATCTTGCGAGGAATTTTATAGATAAATTCACATTTTTAATCGCATAGCAGCTGAATGTCAAAAAATCATTTGTTTTCTCAAAATGTGCAAAAAAACAAGATGGGCTCAAGTTTATCAAAAAAATCTCTAAAACATTCTGGGATGCTTGCTGTTTGTTGATAAATCTAGTAAAAGACGTAAATAATTCAGCGCAATGTACGATGCGGAAAAATAGTTAAAAAATGTATAAGTAAATAATAAATAAAAATTGAGTAAAAATCCGTAAATGATTTCGAAAATAATAAAATTTGAATTTTACTTGTTCTGATTGTGGGGTTCAGTAGAATATGACCGCCTATAATGATCACTAACATGCACAAAACGCTGCTAGCCTTCCGCTAAATTTCACCCGTCCAAAAATTTGGCTATATTTGATTGAAAAGTATTTATTTTTCTTTTTTTGGCATATTGTCAAACTTTTATAGGTTTTTAAATGTTTTTCTATGTTCTAAAATTAATAGCGTAGTCAATAACGTATAAAATTAATTTTTTTATGCATACACGCTAGTTTTATGCAGTGGCGGATCTAGGATTTTCCTAAGGGGGGGGGCAGTACCACCTAAGGGGGTGGAACCCTGACTTGGGCGGAAAAATTAGCCGTTTTAACCAGAAAATCGCTAAAAATCGCTCAAAAATGCTTAATTTTGCGCACTATTTTGGGCCAATGGGTGGGGGCGGCCGCCCCCCGCCCCCCCCCCCTAAATCCGCCCCTGGTTTTATGCTGAAAGACTAAGCTTTACATGTCTGATTTCACCCCTTTACGATAATTGTGGAAATTGACTTTTTATAAATCTTAGAAAAAGCCTAAAATTCTCAGATTAAACGCATTACGTACTAATGGTGGATATGCAGACAATACTTTTGAGGTAATGCAAAAGACCTATTAATATTTGGTCAGTGACTAATGCGATTTGGTGAACCTTGCATCAGCTTAATTATTATTAAAAACACTTCCCTGTATACGCGTTAATTGTTATAATGCATTCGTGTAAAATTATAATAAATGAATATTCCGGTATTTTCTAACAAGTCTTACCGAATAAAAATGAAACAGTAAATAGTCCTAAAATAAATGATAAATAAATTGATCGAGTAAATAAATTAGTGAATAAATGGTCCTAAAAATTCATTTGAATTTTTGGCTGTTTTAACATGATTAGCATCATTTGTGGAGCAAGTCTCATGAATGTTATAAGTTTATGAAGATTTTGCCTCATAAAGGAATATAAATACGTGGTCGAAGCTTTTCTGAATAAACTTTAAAGTAAAAACTTTGGCGCTAAAGGTCGACTAATATATCGATTCCGGTTATAGAATCATCATGGGAAAGTGAAATTGCAGCTGCTAACTTTGTATGATACATTTTCAAAATAAAATTATATTCTGTTTAGGATAACACGCGGAGCGTGGAAAATTTTTTAAAGTTTTTTGCTAAAAAAAAGATAATTCTGATTACGTTACTGGTTTCTCTATTCGGAAAATTATGATAGATACGTAGAATATTTGGAAATATACCAATCAGTATATCGTCAAAAGCGGGACAGCCACCATACAGGGCTATAGGGGGGGGGGTAGTCAGGGAGGTCTTGACCTCTACCCTTGGGATCTCAGAGGACCCCTCACAAAAAAGTCAATAGACCTCCATGATTAAATTTTGATGCTATTTTCAGTGGTTCTTCCCCATCAAGCCCCCATCAGAGCTTAGCTGTTGCCCACCTATTGCAGCTGCCCCCTCTCTCACGATAAATCAACCTTGATTCTAATACCTAGCGGCTAAATCGTCGTCCAATTGACGTTGAAAAGCCTGGCCAAGTTGCCGCACGTATTCGGCGATGAGTTTCTTTTGCAACATAGTCAATTTGGTGTGGACGGCGGCCAGCTCGTCCAGCTGCCGCACGCAGTAGGCCACAGGGGCCATCGCCCTGTCTATTGGCTCTAGACCCTCGTGGCCTTGGGCATTCTGGGTGCACAGCTGACACAAAATCGACTGGCAAGAGGCGCACCTATGAGAGCAAACTTAGTAGACGTATCATTTTTATAATAAATTAATTGCATCCAATAATTCTAATTAGGGTTTTAAAAATAAGGATATATTTTTTTACGTACATATGTACACACTCGTACATGAGCATTGTTCAAATTTAGAGGAGGGTGCGTCTGGTGGGTAGAATCTTGAATATTTTATTCCGGAGGAGGGGAGCGGGGTCGGTCAGCGGTGAACAGTTTAAAGTCTGGAGGTCCAATCATAGGTGGGATCAGCGAAATTTTGAAGGAGGTCCGAAGGGGCAAAATCGCCAAAAATAGCCCCGAAAATTCAATTCTTGGGGTTTATCGATTTCAGCATTTTAATTCACGAAAATATTTGGGTCCGACCCTTTCCAATGCTCACACAATGCACTTGTATATGTGTCGTGAGAAAAGTCGTTGATCGCGCACCAAAATCCGTCGCGAATTTGCAAGTCAGATTCGCATTCCGTACATTGAATTTTCCCTCCAAATTGGCTTATCAATTCTTCGATACCAAGCGGGCTCAAATCCGTATCTTGCCTGCAGTAGGGGCATCTAAACAAATTCATTTTAATGTCAAATTCGATTAAATTTATTCACGAGCAGATCCGTTTCTTGTTTCGTCATAAATTAGCATTTCCAATAAGTAATGGAGAAAGAAGATATTTGAATATTATTAAAATGAAATATTATTGTATTGTCAAAAATGCATAATATTTCGTGCGTATAGCAGCGAAAGCGAGTTTTTTTTCTAGAGGACGAAAAATTCGATAATCTACTGCATTTTTAAGATGAAATTTGAATTTTGTCAGATAAAAAACAGTCTTGTCCGCTATGCAATCGAGCGTATCAGTGGCGGATCCAGGATATTCCGACTGGAAAGGGGAGGGAAGGGGTGGAGGCGGAAGCGTAAATTTTCCTAATGGTGACAGAAATTATCCTAAAAATCCGTCCATTACGCTTGAAGTATCGCTTGTATGCCGTCTTCTTGGTAGACAGAATCATTTGTGATCCGAGAAAAGTTAAAAATTTTCGGAAGTTCCTGCGAAAATGTGCAAAATTAGTGCTAAAATCGCCGTAAAACACCGACAAATACTCGAAAAAAATCATTGTGTTCATAAACTACTCTTTTAGCGTGAAAACAAACTTTATATAGGTCTAATAAGGTCAGCAAATATCATTAATGAGTAGTACCCGGCGCTAAGCGCTAGAAAATTTCGAGAACCGTGATCAAAAATGGCTAAAATCATCGAAAAAATTCACATTGTTCCTACTGATCCCAATTATTTTTTGACCAAAGGGAGGCAGCCGCCCGTCGCCAACGCTTGGGCCGTATATGGATTAAAACGAATCTTGCCGGATGCTGCTCTGCCGTTGCAACTTGCTTAAACACGAACTGCAAAACGTGTGCTGGCATCGAAGTCGCTTCAATTTTCGATAAGAATCGAGGCAAATACTGCATTCGAGACTCATTTATCGATAAAAATAGCAAATCTCTAAAAAATCGAAATATTTTTAATTTCAAAAATTATGTACGAGATTCCTAGAAGAACCCCACGAACTTTTGAACCGAAATTTCTAACAAAGCCGAATACCACATTAAAAAGACGAAAATTTCAAATTAACGAAATATCAAACTATAAATCTCTGACTAAATTTCGACTAACCAATTTTTTATAGAGATGTTAAATTATCGTTTTCGGAATTGAGCCTACACGAAAACGGGACAATCTCCGAACCAAGCGAAACTGACGAGAAGGTAAAGAAAAACTCGAATGCTAAAAATTTGACTATTTGGCTACGAGCAGCTGCTTCCGAAACATATCGAATGTAAGCATGACGCAGCAAAAATAAGGCAGCTATACGTACGTGCATAAGCTTTAGCATAGAACATTAAGCAAAGATGCGCTGCTGCGAAAGTTTACTCGAAAACTCATAAACTAGTTTAAAAAAGTTGACGTGCTTTCACAGAGACCCGTTTAAGACACCAACTTCGAACGCGTCATGTGTTGCTTTCTATCAGGGAAGTAAACTTTGGGCTCTGGCACACGAAAGGAACGTGATGAAGCCGAGGAAAAAGCATTTAGCTTATAGCGTACGGATGCGTATTCTTGTTTCGTGTATTTCGAAAGTCAGATAGGTACACTCGTTTCGTCAGCTGACTGACGAATTTGAAAAAGTTTACGAAAAAACAAAAGCATTTGTTTTAGACTGATTCTACTATACACATTTGTATTTTGTTATTTAGCATTTTGCATCCGATTACTCAACTGCTTTGGATTAGAAGGCACTGAAATTTTCAGATAAAAAGAATTATTAATATGCTAGTGTAAAGGCTCAAAAAATCAACGATTTGTCAAATATTCGATAATCAGTCTCGTTGTTCTTGTACAGCAGTATTTCACGCGTAGGTTTACAATGTTTTAATTCTTTATTTATTCATTTTTTATCTGCATTTATTTATTTATCTAATCATTGGTAGCGCGATAGCCACCTATATATACTTGGCCATCCTTTATTCTTATATGTTTATCACAGCGAGTGCGAAATTTGTGCCCCGCTCACAGCTGTAACGGCACACATCTGGGAGGTGCGGTTTTTTTTAAAAGGTAGATAATAAAACACCTAGATACCCTTTTTTTGTTTACGCTCAATACCGAGCTAGTCGTGAGTGTGTGAAAAGTGTAAGCCGAAGAATCAAAAAATTTGCGGAGGGCCAATTTTTGAAAAATAAATGTTTCCCCTGATTAGTAGCTTTGCGAATCTAGTCTTGAAAATTTCTTTACACTCATTAGTTGTTGCACAGGAGTGTAAATTAGACGATTTTTTTCTGATTTCATGTGCGCAAGCATATCTAACTCAGTATTACATTCTATGCAGTCTGATTGGTTTCAAAAGGTGGACGGTCATGAAATCTAGGGGAGCCTTTTTTTTATTTTTTTAAAGTAATATTTTCAAAATTAGAGGCGGTTTATTGTAAAGAGTCTGGGACAAAAAATATTTTTTTCCGGCCATATTCTCCACTTAGCTAGACAGAACAAGGTAATTATCTTTAAAATGTGTCTCGTCCTAAGCGCTACACGTCAAAATTTTTTTGTTTCTCTACAATCAATATTGCGTTATTAGTGCAGGTGTAAACTTTACACTAAAAAAATGTTTTCTGCCCAGAGCGTCGTGGATGATGAATTTTTTGAAAAAATGTTCTCTGTAGGGTCAGAATAACGAATCTGACTTTTTAAACTTTTCTACAGGCAGTGTTTGTTGAGGCATGAAGAGGTGAATTTTGAATTATGCATCTGTTTTCTAATGCCGATAGATAACTCCGTATTGCATATTGTTTGATCAGATTTTTCTTATTTCAGAGGTTTTTGACTCGTCTTTAACAAAATAATTATTTTTATTACCATAAATGCACTATTCTTAAACTTCGGTAGAATGATAGATATTTTTCAAAATAGTATAATCAAGCTGAAATCTTCGCTGCGAGACTCGGTTAACGTGCATTGTGTTGATAGACAGGTACCTAATCATATGTTCCTATATGTCGCCATGTTAAAAAACCTGCAGCGTAATAAGTATAGGATGTTGTTTGAAAGTAAGGAAATGATTCCAGATTTTTTATCTATTGTCCACAATAAAGCGAAACCATTAGTGACTAAGTATTAAAATCCAACGATATGTTGAGTTCATGCAAGTGGCTGACGTATCCGCTCTCGCATGTGGATTTCAAAAAAGAATAATGGGTTCAAGTCTTCTCAATACTAACTTTTTTCTTTTTTTCAATTCTTTTGGCAAAACCATGCACTTCATTTAACTTATTTATCTATTTAGGTTCTGCAGATCACACAGTTTTTGTTGTTCTGAGGGGTACAAGATTTTTCAAAGGTAAAAGAATTGCCTTAAAAATGGTGGTATGGCGAAAACACCTTTTTTCAACGTTTCTCATCGAGCACTATCCATTGGCATCAAAAAATTACGGGAACAAACAAAAAAATTTTCAAAAATTGAATTCTGGGGGGGGAATTTTGATTTCTGGAGGGGGTATTTTGCTTCCTCGGGGGATGCATAACCCCCTAAACCCCCCCGTGTGGTATTATATATTAATACGGAATTTTCGATGTCTTTTAAAGGCTTAAAGGCATGTTAGGTACTAATAAATTTATTATGATTGGAAAATTTAAAATTTCGAAAACAATTTGGAAAATACGTTGTTGACGGTACAGATAAAAGGTCGATTGACAAGATATGAATCGTTTGAAAGTTATTCAAATTAATCGAATAAATAGTCTTTATTTAATAATTTTTTCGCGAATTTTTTCCAAACAAAATGAGGAAAATTTTGAAAAATTAATCTAGTGCAGACGAGTCATTTAGTAAAATTCATGGAACTCGCGAAGATTGGAATAATTCTAAAGGCATTTTATATTTGACATTATGACGACTCGAGTCATCAAAATCTAAAAATCAATAGCTTAATTGACTTTGCATTTTGTTCTTCATATTTAGTTATGTTTTTATTTTTTTTATTTCGCCTTCAAAGCTTTATTTGACAATGCGATAACATTTATTATATAACACGTATCGCGCCGCTGTATTGATATTGCGAAAGTGAATTCAAAATTTTTGATCAGGTATATCCAAGAATCTAAAAATAACATTGTTTAGAAATAATAGGCAGAAAATTAACAAATACCTGAATGTGAAGATAAAAATTAAATGAATTTTGACTAAAATATTTGCTTAATAATCTCATAAACTAGCTCAAGGCTTAGAAGATAATACGGAGCAGCCTAATAATTAAAGATTAAAAAATATCTAATTAATAACTAATATGGATATGAAATTAGAAATACTCACACATAACAACGCTTATCCAGCTCAGCATAAACAAAGCTTACTAAGTGAATCAGAGGAAGTGGAGGAGGCAAAAAATTATAATTTTTGATAAAAATCTAGGAAATTATATGAAAATTTACACCTATTCATTTTAAAATCATAAAAATATGAAAACATTTCTTTTAAATAAACGTTCGATATAAGAACAAGCAAATTATGTTTATAGTGATAATAAACAAAAATCCGACTTCATATTCGCGCAATGGCTATCATATCATTTATTGACTAAACTTATTTGTTTGCTGATAAGTCAATGCCGTGTTGAGGCTAGGATTGGCATACTGTAATGGTCCCTGCAAATTGCGCATGTAAAAGTTCTTTAATCCTACAGTCAACTGCTTCTTCCATTTGGTTCTAAAAAATATTTTCCGTAAAAATGAAATTTTGAACTTCGATTGCAATAAGGACATGCAACTAAATAATCACACTTAAGATCGAAATATGGTGCAATCAATATACTTAATTCATTGAAACCTATATTATTTCCTTTATTTTTAATTATCGTTTTTTTTGCTTTACTTTTTTAAAATCATTAGTTTATTTTCGTTTGGATCACTCTTGCGGAATTTAATTATGAAATTTTTTTGAATATTATGTGTATTCAATGATAATTGAAATAACAAAATGTTCTCTGTTTGAATTAGATTTTAGAATTTCAAATACATATGTACGTGCTTGCACTCAATTATCTCTAGAGTATTTATTAAGAGATTTCCTTTAGAAATAATAATTCTCGAATTAAGCATTTCAAAATCGTACATTCTAGAGTGAAACATTCTTGCATTTGGCTGATTTTGTTGCGAGTAAATTTTTGGCAGTGAGATTAATATTTATCACATTGATTTTGATAATTTTCGAATTTAATTCAATTCACTAATAGAAAATTCATTTTTAATTTAAATTTCGTTTTTCTTTTATTATTTTCTATTTTTGAATTTTCTTATTTAATTTTTGCATTAGCACATTTTGGCTTCGGACTATAAATTTTGTACATATAATATGGTTCCATCAGTTTCAATCAAAAAAATTACAGAATGAGTGAATAATAAAAAATAATTAATGTGGAAATAAAAGCGTAACAAATTTAAATTAACAAAAATACAATTACTTCAAATCATAATTGGAAATAGTTTGTTACGATCATGCGTATGTAAGAAATGCCCGAATTCTGGGGTTCTGCTAGGTTTCAATAACTTTTGAAGGTAATAAAAATGTCAAAAAGTTTAAAATTGGGCAAAAAACCATTTTTCGGTTTTTCTCATAAATCTTTATCTTTTGGCATTTAAAAATCGCTAAAATAATCTAAATGTTCAATTCAGGTGCTTTAGCATTATAAAAAGGGATGTATTTTAGATTCTGGAAGGTCCAGGCAAGCTCAGACTCATAGAACCTCAGTTCCCTACGCCGATGTGCGGTAACGATGCGTATTAGTTAAAATTCCTACCTTCTGTTTTGAAACCTGAAGACATGGTAACAATATTGAATAAATAACTGAATAATTTGCAAGATTAAATAAATAATCGAATAAATTTGCGTGATCAGAACAAACTGATTGATCTTAAATCATTTTTACCATCATAAATGTCTTTTTCTTTAATCATATCAAATCTTAGATTTGTTAAAAATGCAAAAGTAAATAAATTTGCGTATTTTGAACAAAATTTCTCAATTTATTCAATATCGTTACCATGTCTTCACTTGATTTTCGGTCAGGCCCAGATCCTTCGATAAGTCCATCCTCTTGGTTACAGTCAGATATTTATCGACCTGCAATAATTTAATCACAACCAGACATGCACTTGGGGGCGGGGGTTCGGGGGAGTCCTGCCTGACCCCCCTTGAATGGAAAAATGGAAAATTTTGTGGGGAAAATGAGGCATAATGGAAGCCCGAAACCGGATGAAAATGAAAATTTTCCTCAAAAAGTGCTTCAAATTGACCAGAAACTGTCTAATGACGTAGTTTTAACGCTATTTTAGCGCTTACACCAGTTTGCGAGGTCATTTTGGCCCAAAAAAGCTCAATTTTCGACCTTACCCCAGACCGCATGACTCCTCCCCTAGATCTGCAATGATGCGCACCTATGGCACAATTTGAAATGTGCTCTCAAAAAATTAACTATCGATCAAGTTTTTCATTTCAAGATGTCTGATGACACAAAGATATAGATAAAGATGAAAATCTTTATCTATAGCATAAGCTACTTCTATTCATATGCATGGGATCAGTCATGGATCATTTTTGAGCCAAAATGATCTTAAAAACTGGTATGAATGCTAAAATAGCATGAAAATGTTGTTAACCACCAGAGTTTGGTCAATTTTGAGCACTTCTGCAGGAAAGTTTTGATTTTCAGTCATTTTCTCTCTATTTACGATTTATTCTCGCCAGACATTTGATTTTTTTCCAAAAGCTATTAGCTTTGCTTGATTATTTATTTTAATTATTTATTTTTTAGAACCACTGATTTTTAATTTTTTATTCATTTTAATTATTTATTCCGTCTATTTTTCTGCTAATTTGTTAATAAATTTTTGATTTACAAACGATTTTAATCTAATCGATGTAATTTATATCTTTCTCGATCAATATTCTGTATTTTTTATATTGACTCTCAATATTTTCGATTCGATTGATAATGATTTAAAAATTTCGCTTACTTTGAATTCTTCTTCTAATTTCTCCAATTGTTTGCTCGAATATGCCTGTCGTGGCTTTCTATCAAAGCCTATTCGACGACTTCTTCGATAACTCGTTTTATGCGCTATGAAATTTTTAAATTTTGATATTTCAATCTTATCATAAAAGATTGTGAAAAGATCAGTGCTTACGATAAATGCTAAAAAATTATGTTCTAGAGTGTAAATTTACCAAATATTGTACCTTTTAGAAAAATTTTGCGCAGCAAAAAATTCGTTGCGCATAATGCGTCAGAACTTGCCATCAAAGCAATATGACGTAATAAAAAATAAAAAGGATAAAAGTCGAGGTACAAAGAAAAACAGAAATGAGAATATTTTTTCGATATTGTAAAGCTAATAAATGTGAGAATTGAAAAATACGATTAAAAATTTGAAATTTGAAACATTTCAGCGAATTCAAGGGAAAGTGGTCAAAATCTATAGTTCAAAAAGAATAGAAAACCTCCGGCTCCTCCAAAAAGCATGTTCAGGCTCGCAAAGCCGGCCAGTTTATCCGATATTAAAGTCGTTGCGCCACCAGGTGTGAACAAATTTTCTACAATGGGCGAGAAATCCTTATTTCGAAGTGGTTCCAAGCTATTTATTCGATCAAACTGATTTGTTGAACTGGCTGATGTGAAATTTAAATTTGAGTTTTGCCCGGTTTCGCTCTGCATAGTCGATGTTTTTCCTTTCAGCAAACTATCGATGGAAAATGATTGCAACGATGTCTGACTCATTTGAGTGTAAACTTTGATACGAACCTCAAGTATTGATGGAGGAGAAAATTTCGAAATTTCATGCGTACCGCAGTACTTGATGATCAATGATGCATTATCACAATTAAGAGAACAAATTCCTTTAAACAATCCTTCACATGAATATTTTCCTACTTTCCTCAATAAATTTTTCATTAAATTTTAAACGTATTTCTTTATATTTTAAGCTTAAGATTTCGTTTACATTTAATTCTGCAGGAGATTTAAGCTCTATATCACGTTAAAAAAGGGTCATTTATTACGACTTAAGTGGTAAATGTTCCAAATCAAGAAATTTTCCAGCCTTAGGGCGAAATTAGTATATACACTGTTTATCGATATTATGGCCGAAATATTTTCGAATTGAACTTAAATTCGAGAACATGTTCAACATTTAAAAATTAGGACTTTTTATTATTTAAAAAACGGGCATGATAAATTTTTGATCGATGTTATATCTCTTGTACTGATAATTATAAAATTGTTAATGGGTATACTAGTTAGAAAAAGTAGATATTCCTTAAAATCTTTAATGAACGGCGTAGATTTCGGTGAAAAAATAATGTTTTTTAGGTAAAAAAGGGCCTGACAGCATTCATATTAACTTGCCATTTTTAATCTAATACGTAAATAAGCAGAATTATTACACATAAAAATATCAATTTCATTTTATTCGATCTAAGCTTACGTATATATTTTGGGCAGTAAATGATAATTGGGAATAGTAAATGTAATAAGTGAATAATAAATAAAAATAAATAATAAGAAATATTAATTAAATTATAATAATTTATAAAAAATGTAAATAATCCGCAATATTACATCTTAAAAATTTTGATTGACTTCGACTTTTCCAATAGGTCGCGTGCAGAGAGCTAGTTCAGCAAAGTAAAACTTAATTATAGACCATCCTACGTAACGAATAAATGGTGGTAAGAAGTGTAAAGGCACTAAATAACGCAGAAAAATTATGGATTGCGGAGAATGAGTTTACCCCGAGACTGATGCAGATTCCTTGAGTTATGCAAATAAATACCTCAATTATAAGTTGTATTATTAGCCACGGTAATAGCTTATTACCATTGATTATTGCCTTGAAGAAATGGATAGTTAGTTTGTTTGTCAGATAGTCAAAACTGTTACTAATAATATATTATTAATCAATGGGGTTTACCGATGTTCTTCAGAATTGTTAATAATAATTAAGCTCTGAAGCTCTGCGCACGAGTTATTCGATCATGTGATCTTTTGATTGAACCACCAGTTTCAAGTCAAATTAAAATTTGATACTTATGGGCTCGAATGTACCTCTCTAGTGAAACAAATTTAAACAGCTTTCGCTGAATTTATTTCAAACTCTTGCTAGACTGCTTCAAGGTTGCAGGAAGTCCTTTTTGAAAAGTTTTAATCTCTAGAATATATAATTATGAGTTGCGGAGCAATGCTGGAAGTTTAATATTTTGGCTCAGGTATAGTGGCAGAAAAAGGGATATTTCGAAATGAGAGAATTTTTCCTGATAATCATAATCAATAGAAAAAGGAGGAAACTGAAAATTCTATGGAAATATTTCAATATTTTTACGGTATTACTTATGCGGACTGTATTATATTTAGTATTACTTACGCAGAAAAAGTAGATACGGTTGGAAATTTATGTTTAAAAAAATTGAAAAATATAATCAAGGAGTAATTAAGTATGACTAATAAACGAATAGATTAATTTTATCCAAGTTTAGAGTGACTGACATTAATTCAGCTTAATGTGATCATTTTTCCGTAGATTTCAAAAAGAAAAAGTGTTGAATTGGCGGTTTGAGATTTTTTCATGCGAATTTAGCCAAAACAAGAAGTATATAGGTAAAATATGAAGTGAATAATTCCAAAAAAATTAAAAGGTATAGAATTTCAAGAAAAATAATAAAAAAGCGAGTAGGTTAAAAATAAATGATCTGTTGTTACTAACGCCTTTCTGAATTATAAACCTAAAGAATATTTACAGTTTAGTTGTTTTACTAAGAAAACGCCCAAATTCCTTCAATTTCCCATCCCACAAGAAATAACCTCCTCGGTTTTTGGACAAAAAATTTTCTTTTTTTGACCATTTTTAGGCGTTTTGTGTCATTTTGCCTGAATACATATGATTAGTCACCCCTTTCATTTAAAAATGACCGAATACCTACTACCGATAGGCGCAGGAAGTTTAGGGGGTTAGACGCCCCCCCACCCGAAAAATCCGGTAGACCTCTAAAATCGATAGCCCCAGCATTGAATGTTGGCATAGTTGTTGGGATTTTTGCTGGTTTTACACCACCCAGACCTCCCAGAATTCGGCTGTTGCCCATTATGTACGCTGCCCACTCCCACAATTTTGAGCGGTGGTTACGTACATATACGTATGGAATAAGACAATGAAAATTAAGCTCACCTCGAATACGAGAAAAATATTGTAATTATTTTGTAATACGCTTTGAAGGTTATGCGAACGACGTTATTGTTTTATATGAGAAATTACATTCAACGAATTGCTACAAATACCTACAGTATCCATATTGCTTTATTAAATTGTGTACCTAGGTATAATATTGCACGTGCATTTAAAGAGCGTGAGAAAACATTCGAGCGTTGGCCAAATGTAATCCCAGACTTTTAATCACAAATGCGCAAATTATACGCGATTGTAAAATATTACATAAATGTTCTTAGATACCCACTTGAAAGAAGGTTATCAAATGTTTCAAAATAGTGTGTATTAATATATTTATATATATATATATATAAATTCATATCGCTACATGGCGATATAAAAATAATTTAGCTTGCAATTAAAAACGAGGCTCATTCAGCTTGTGTATTTACACATGTACGGATGTTTTACTTTATACTCGAATACGTACGTATGTATTGCGATTAAATTCATTGTTTTCTTTGAACGCATTTTAGTCTCTTCTTGTATCGCTAGCTACAGTATATTAGTTCTATGAAAGACGAGCTACAAAATGACGCGCTAAAAGCATTGGCTTCAATATTCAAAACGGCGCTTAACAGCAAAAGCATCGAAGGGTTTTAAAAATTTCACAATTTAATCAGCTTTAAAGGGCAAGTAAAATTTCGTAATTGCTGCATTCTGCCTATGAAGATTTTCTCACAATAATGACTGGTTAGGGTCTTATGCACACGTGGGCGGAGGAGGTTTGGGGGTATGCACCCCCGCAGAAGTTGAAATACCCCCTACCCCAGAATTCAAATTTTGAAATTTTTTACTGCTTTTTTAGCGATTTTTTGATGCCATTGGATAGTGCTCAATGAGAAACGTCGAAAAATAGTGTTTTTTGCCATACAACCACTTTTAAGACCAAAATTTTTCACCCCCTCCCCCAGAATTTCGGTGCTGCCCACCTATGGTCTTATGATGGACTTTATATAACCAGCTTGATACCGTCGTGACCACTCCACGCACAACATGTTCATATTATTATTTACAGCAGAGGCGTGGCCAGGATTTATTTTTAAGACTGCATCGAATGGTACAGTGACACGATGCACAGTAAAACTTGGTTTTTCGACCTTTTAGTGGTGTAGCCTGGCTCATTTATGGGTTTCTGACGATCAATAATACAAAAGTGTGAAGCAGCGCTAAGCGCCGAAAATTTTTGATATTTTTACCGTTTAATTAAGAATTTACGGCCTTTTTATAGACAAACACTTCGAAAATCGTAAGTAGTAGCTTCAAAGTATCGAAAAATTAAGCCATTTTTCAGCGCCTTTAACATCATTTTGTAGTTCTGCAAATAATGACAGTCTGACAGAGCAGAAAATTATCAAATTTGTGCGAAACAATTTGACATAATGCCATAAGTTCAGGGTCCTAACGGGAAAACTACGAAATAATAATAACTTAGTATGAAGCACTAGAATATTTTGACTTATTCAGGCTTTTAAGCGCAATACTGAAGCTTTGAGAAATACATAAGGATAACCGGTGGAGCTAGGCACCGGAAAATTTTGACGCTTTTGCTCTTCTTTAAACTCAATTTATACCGTTTGACACATAGAACAGACAAACTTTCCGGCGCGAAGCGTTGGTAATTTTGAGAAATTTCCTACCCTATTACCCTTTTTTGTTCTCCCAAAAAATCTTTGTATACGTATAACAAGATTTTACGGCTAGGGATCTGGAGTAGCGCACTCAAGCGCCAAAGCGAGGTCCGGCCGGAGCAGAGCCCTGGAAAATTTTGTAAACAAAGCACTTCAATTTTGAATACTAACGTTGAAATTTTCGCAAAATCGGCTAAATTTTGGTTCTGAAATAAGCTCAAAAACAGTTAAAATTGATCGACTCGCACAAAACTTCTGAGCTGAAATGCGTTTTTCGACCTCTGCAACGGGTCGTTGGACATAGAAAGATGTATCTATGAACATTTTGTTCTTACCGTTTTTAGACCCATTTGTGGTCTTGTAGTTCAGAAAACAGAAAATGCGTAAAAACACAAAAAATTGGTCATTCTTTCCAATTAAATAGATTTATGTGTCCTTCTAAGTAAAGACAAGCAAAAGCAGAGAATGAACAGACTGGTACGCAATCATTTTCGCACTCTTACTACGAGTATTATGCTCAATCAGCATGCGCAGTTTCATTCAACGAACAACTAGTGTATTAAATCACTAAAGTGATCTGAAGCGCTGGATTATTTTAGCTTATTAAAGCTTCTCACCTCATGGATCTATATAACAATAATTAACAATGACTCGGCGCGAAGCGCCGAAAAATTTTGACGTTTTTTGCCTTTTTGAACTCACTGAACGCAATTATTACACAAGAAAAATCAACAAAATTTCTGAAAAATTTCGGGCGGGGCATATGCCCCCTATGCTCCCCATGGCTACGCCCTTGATTTACAGTGTTGAATCTAGGATTTTCCTAAGGGGATGCGGTACCCCAACTTTTCTAAAACAGTCAAAAATGGGTCCATAAATTTGCCCTTCGCGCGCAAAACAGCGTTTTTTCGGCATTTCACATTGTCTGCTTTTATTTAAAATCACTATTGACGCAACATGCTTCGAAAATTCTAAAATTTTGCATAATTTTATGCGGAAAAATCCTTTGTGAAAGTTAGGAGGATCAACGCTACTGCTTGATTTCCTGTATTTGTAGCATTAAACACGAAATTCGAAAATTTTTGATTGGAAATAAATGGAAATTATGCTAAAATATCTGTTTCTGCTGTTGAAACTGTTTTAAAGCCTATTCCATGAGCAAAAAATGGCTTCCAGGTCGCCAAGAAAGTAAATAAATGTCATTTATAGGTATTATTCGGCGCGCAGCGCCGGAAAAATCTGAGAAATTATGGCCAATGACGGCCAGCAATCATTGCAAATTACATATCCATCCTTTATATCGCCAAATATTTTTGGCCAATGAGTGGTGGCCGTCCACCCGCCCCTTCTCCCTTAAATCCGCTCCCGATTATTTATATGTATGTGGTGTTTCATAAAAAAAGTTAAAATTAGCTATTGAAGCTCTGCAAAAGTGTAGTCCAATGTTAGTTTACTGTTTAGTAAAATTTATCAAAATGAGAAAAGCTTTTTTAAATTAAAAAAGTGCATAGTTCGAGATTTGATGCAAAAAATTTTTAATGCTTTTACCAAATGGCGATGGTCACTGATTATTTGTACAAGTTCATGTAAACTTCAAAAATTTTCTGCATTTGGAGAGCAAACACAAAACGCGAAAAATTTTGTTCAACGCATTTGAATAATTTTTCTGTAAAGTTACATTAAGTGGGTGGGACTCACAATGACCTCTATTAGGTTCGACAAAGAGTTTTGAACAGTAGAGAAGCTGATCGACGAAGTCATCGATTGTTTTCTTTGAGAGCCGTAGGCTCAAAGAATTGCTTTTAGGGTGTGATATATTGTTAATGTACACGAATTTTCGTCCAAATTTTTTCTGCGAGTTTTCAGTTAGACATTAACAAATAAGGTAAAAATCTTCAAAAAAAACATTCGTTGCGGCAAAACTCAAACTAGGAGAAAAGCTCTGATTTAAAAGATATTGGCTAATTTCAAGTGAATGCTACAGCATACCTTCTTTTTTAGTAAGGCGCCCTGCATAATAATTTACACCCTTCCACAATCCAAAAAGACTCCCTCACCACACGTGGGCGTGGAGGGAGGGGGGTGGGGGTATGCAACCCCCAGAAGGCCGAATACTCCCTTCTCAGAATTCAATTTTTCAGAATTTTTTTTGTTTTTTTACAATTTTTTGATGCGTCGAAAAATGGTGTCTTTTCGCCGTACCGCCATTTTTCAGACAATTTTTTGACCTTTGAAAAATTAAGCACTTGTAACAAAGCCGATACATTCAGCAGCTAACAGTCTTATTTTACGTACGTATATTTAAGCTTAAGCTATAAGTACTTATTAGGTATACCGCCAATTTTCTATATTCGTAATTCCGCCTACTATTTGCTGCTTAAATACTACCCGCTCTCTAGTAAGTAGCTCAGTCCAAGAGATATCCACTAATATGCAGCTTAGGATCGGTGCTGGCCAGCTGCTTACGATGTGGCATCACAAGACATTTGGACTTTGGACCGGAGAGCAATTTCTATCTCTCCTAATAAAAGATTAGTGGACCTAAAATGCTACCTAATGTGTTGCAGACCTACCGTATCCCAGCGAAAAAGGGCAGCACTGAGATTGTGTGTGTGTCCAGTAATATTAAATGTGCGAGCTTGACCCTTGCTCGCGTGGGCAAGCCCATAGCTTCCGCGTTATTACGTTTGCGCCCGATTAAGTCCCTCATATTACGTTTTATCCGTGTAAGCGAAAAGGTCGTTTTGTGAGTCCGTCCGATTGAATTAAATTCCATATTGTTGGTATCGCGTATGCTAAATATGGCGACACAATCAGCCCTAGACTGTGCCGAAGTTTATATCGAAGAGTTTCGCGCCCGCCGGCCGGAGATGCGGGACGACCCATCGGTGGACGCCGAGGTGGCCAAGGAGCGGGTCTGCAGCCCGTTTTTGGGCGATGACGTTCGTGCTCGTTTGTTCGTGGGTGCAATGGCAGCCGGCCATTTCACTACCACGGCCCAATATGCCCGCGATTACATTTGGGCCTTGCTGGCCGACGCGGATGTCCCAACTCACACTGCGCTGGTCAGCGTTATGGAAATGCTGACCGACGAGACGAAGTTCGATTGGGGCCGCTGCTCCTACGCGTCGGCGGTCGTCAGCGCCAGCGTTGCCTTGGATGGCGCTTACCAGTATGACGACGATGACGTCGCCTCGCTGCCGAGCGTCGATTCGTACGACGAATCATTTTTCCATGGCAACATCGAAGCTTGCGGAGCTCCGCCCGGACTGTAAATAAAAATAGGGGCGTAGAGCCGGCATTGATAAAATTTCGATCATCATTGACTATTTTCGTCTTTTATTTAAGTGTGTGGATTGTGGAATGAAGTCTTAGAAATAAAATTTTTTTCTAGCTTATTCTGACTGATAACTCGTCAAAAAGGCGATATTAATATTTATCATTTTGTTTGCGCATTATTGACTTTGATTCGCACCGCCCCCCCCCCCCCCAAATTGCCCTGTCCCTCCGAATTCGAGTAATCAAAAAAATCGATAAATGATGACCAAAGTCGATTTAGCACGACACATACGCGAGGAGCCCCAGCCACCCCTCGACCCCACGATCCACTTATATTTCAATTCACAGAATTTAATTCACGCATACAATATTTAGAAGCAACACACACAACATGGGAATCTACCCGATTTAATCAAATCTGATGCAAATCTGCCGATTGGCAGATTCGCAGCTTCAGATTGTTTCTGAATTATTACGCTTAGATCCGACGGCAGCAGCCCGATTATGGCTGCGCTGCCGCGATGTCGCCGCCCGAATGGCAGGCGAAACTTTGCTAGTATGGCCGTGTATGCAACTTAAGGCTGATTTAATATTTTGGAATTATCAAGTCGCTGATACTTGCTATGCTATGCTACCTATAATTGTAAACGAAACTGTGTATTTTGTTTTACCAGGGTCAGAAGATGTGGCGGCTCACGCCCCAAAAGTACCGTGTTTTAATATTCCGCTGGGAGTCCATTTCGACCCTAAAACTCAAAGGTGGGTCAGCCCCCGTGGAACCGTGGATGTCAAACCTCTTTTACAACGTTTAAATTTTTCCTTAGCATCCCGAAGCCCCATTGTCTTTGATGCCCCATTACTATTAAAAGAGGTCGGACAACCAGGAACGGATTTAGGGGGAACGGGGGCGGCTGCCCCCCATTGGCTCAAAATAGTGCACAAAATTGAGCATTTTTAAGCGATTTTTAGCGATTTTCGGGTTAAAACGGCTAATTTTTCCGCCCAAGTCAGGGTTCCGCCCCCCCTTAGGGGTACCGCCCCCCCTTAGGAAAATCCTAGATCCGCCACTGCGGACAACACCCACCTTTTCAAACATCCCTGGAACTCGCTACACTCGA
This sequence comes from Mermis nigrescens, assembly GCA_036768485.1. Lineage (NCBI taxonomy): Eukaryota > Metazoa > Nematoda > Enoplea > Mermithida > Mermithidae > Mermis > Mermis nigrescens. Next base: position 206,370 of record JAVLUZ010000233.1, on the reverse strand, counting down.
AATATGGAGATTACAGAAATAAATGCAACAATTAGTTAATTTTACATCAACTTTACACGTTGATCCCGCCCAATTTCGTCAAGTACTTAGAGATATAGGCGATGGCGTAAAAGATGTAAATGGTTTACCTGTGTCACATCTGCAAAGTGCTGTTAGTGGTTTATTTTCAAATATCTGGTCATGCATTATCTTCTTTTAGTGGAGCATTTATTCATACAATCACAAATGCATTATTTTGGGCAATTTTCGCAGTTTTCTTTATTTATATCGGCTATTTAGCTTTGCGTTATGGTTGGTGTTGCATGTGGTGTCAGTGGGGATGTGGTTCTGTTACTTTGTTGTGTCAGTGGTTTGCATCTTTGTGTCGCTTACCACGTCAGCGAACAACGCAATTTGTTCGCCTCGCTCGACCACCTGCCCACCAACGCCACGAACCATCAGTCGCTTATCATCGAACTCGCAGTCGCACGCCGATTTATGCAATTCATGACTCGTCGAAAATTCAGGTTCGCCGACCACACGTTTTTGTCCATTTTCCTAATGGTCAACGCGTGGAAGCGCTTGTCAATCCCGGCTCTACTGTCACAGTTATCGATTACTCGACGTATAAACGTGTCGCTCCAGAAGTACTTCTGAATCCCTTGCGACCATCCGCCGTTCCTGTCATCGGTCATTCCATAAAATCGCTCGGATACGTTGTTTTGCATGCTCGGATTGGACAGCAAACGCTGCCAATCACATTTATAGTTATGTTAAACAGCCCTTATTCTATTCTTTTAGGGTATGACACTATAATTAAAATTTGTGGCAACAAACTCCGTGTTATTACTGATCATGTGCAACACTTTATTCGTTTTGGCAAGAATTTGCCAGTTTCTCTGTGTAAAGTAACCAATAGTGTAAATTCCCATGCAAATTTAAGCGTAAATTCGTGTGTACCAACAGTTTTAGCGATAGTTAAAGACACAGTAATCTTACCACCTATGACCATTTCCGTATTACCAATTACTGCCAATCTAACGTCATTAGCTAATCAGTGGCTTCGAATCGCAAGTGTAAACTCAAATTTGAATGAAGTGCATGCTTTATATGCACCTAATATGCATTTATATTCAGATTTTAACAATATTGATGCATTACCGATTGTAAATTATTCAAAACAACCTATTTGTTTATATAAAAACATACGTGTTGCAGCCATCTCTTCCGTTCCTCAAACTCCTTTACACCTAAAGAGGGAGGAGGAGGAATGCGAGGAAATAGAAAATTTCCAGAAAATGGTCAAAGAAAAGTTATCTCATAGTAAAATCCTCAAATTCGTCAACAATTTGTGGCATTTTTGAACATTAACGCCAAAGTTCTTGGCCTAGGTCATCAATTAGGTAGAACAACCATTGTCAGACATGGAATTGATACCGCTCATCACCTATTTCTCAACCCCTTTATCGCATACCGTTTGCTGAAAGACAGGTAATTGAGGAGCATGTTAACCAAATGTTAGATTCTGGGATTATTCGACCTTCCCAAAGTCCCTGGGCAGCTCTCATATGAATGGTTGATAAAAAAGACGGAACTAAACGATTTTGCGTAGATTATCGTAAATTAAACGATTGTACGGTTAAGGATGCGTACCCCCTTCCTCTTATTCATGATATTTTTAGTCAATTACGAGGTTCAACTATCTTCTCGACTTTAGATCTCGAGCAAGGTTATCATCAGATTGTGGTTGCTGAAGAAGATAAAGATAGAACCGCGTTTAATTTATTTTTAGGCCTTTTTGAATTCAATGTCATGCCGTTTGGGCTGACGAACGGGCCAACCACTTTTCAGCGAACAATGGAACAAATTCTACGCGACCTAAAATGGCGTCATTGTTTCGTCTACTTAGACGATATTTTTATTTGCGGAACAGACCCGAAATCGCATATCAGTCAACTGCAACAAGTTTTTGACCGATTGATGCGCGCAGGATTGACATTGAAACTCAAGAAGTGCGAGTTTGCGTTTGACGAGGTTAAATATTTGGGCCACATCATCGATTGTCGTGGTCTCAGACTTAATCCAGCCGAAATCGAGGCGCTGGCTAAAATGCCAGTGCCCCAGTCAATTACCGATTTACGTAGTTTTATAGGTTTAGCTAATTATTATAGAAGATTCGTAAATAATTTTGCAGATAAAACCTGTCCTTTAAATAAACTTTTGCGTAAAAACGTCTCTTTTCAGTGGAACCCTTTTTGTCAGCACATTTTTCAGGAAATTAAAAATGATTTAACTCGTGCTGTTACTTTTTTCCATATTTTAAGAGCCCATTTTTGGTCCAAACCGATGCCAGCGGATAAGGCGTAGGAGGTGTTTTGGCCCAGAAAATCGCTGGAGAAGAGCGCCCGATCGCTTTTGTGTCGCGAACGCTGACCTAAGCCGAACGAAACTATTCTGCATTCGAAAAGGAGGCGCTGGCCATTGTTTGGTCGATTAAACAGTTTCGATCGTATCTCTATGGTCACCGATTCATGCTGGTCACCGATCACGCCCCGATTTGATTTTTGAAAATCCACGACGCTTAGCCGTCGCGCTTGGTGCGATGGGTTTTGTCGCTCCAAGAGTACAATTACGACGATATTTACCGAAAAGGACGCGAAAACGCGAACGCAGACGCATTATCGCGTTTGCCAATTGAAAACTCGGACCTGGTTAATTGTATCGATCTAATTAATAAGGAAAATTGTGCTAAAATAGATTCTGACGTAAATTGAGTAAAATATGCAGCTATTGATGTAGGTACGAGTGTTAATGCGGAAATTTGTGATCTTAAAAATGTATGTAGTAGTGAAAATGATAAAAACTTACAAATGTATGTAGTAGTGAAAATGATAGATGCTACGTTAACAGTGATAAATACGGTGATAATAGTGATAAAAAATCACTTGGGGACTGAAAGAGTGCAGTAAAGATAGTGTTGTTGATCCTAATGATGTTAATATTAATTTTTGTACCGAAAATGTGTATGCTATTGATTTAAATTGTAATTTGTTTCATGATTTGCCTAACATGCAACTTTGTGATGTATTTTTAGGTAACATTTATAGACTGTTGCAGACGCGTAAACGACCTGAGCGGTCGACCTCAGATCAGTGGAACCTCACTGATCGTTTTGTGTTGGACAATGGGATCCTAAAGTATCAGCAGGATCCGGAACGAGAGCCAGTCTTAGCCATTCCACACCGGTTGGTCCCCCTTTTCTTACGAGAGTTGCACGACGATCCGATTCCCGGTCATTTAGCGTTTTGTCGGACTTTCGAAAAAGCCCAAGAGCGCTATTTTTGGCCAGGACAACGCACAGACGTTTGGAAACACTGCCGAGAGTGTTTGCCTTGTCAACGCCGCCGACCACCGACTCAACATTTGCCCGTCCAAGCGCTGCACCCTATACCTGCGGCAGCCGCTCTCGACCATTGTGTCATGGACACGATGGGGCCGCTCACGGTTACACCCTCCTACACCAGCATTCTTGTTTTTATAGATAGGATGACTTAATGGGACGAGACGATCGTGGTACCTAACTTTCAGGTTGCTACGATCGCCAAATTTTTCCTAGAGCGCATTCTTTTGCATTTCGGGGCCCCGAAAGTCGTTCAATCTGATCAAGGCACCAGGTTTGTGGCCGCTGTTTTCCGCGAAGTTTGCAGATTGTGCAACGTAGACACATTGGGTAACGTCCCAACATGGCCACCAGTCCCAACACGGCCACCGTCCCAACACGGCCACTGTCCTAACACGGCCACCGTCCCAACACGGCCACCGAAATTCCCACACGGCCACCGTCCCAACACGGCCACCGTCCCAACACGGCCACCGTCCCAACACGGCCACCGTCCCAACACGGCCACCGTCCCAGCACGGCCACCGTCCCAGCATGGCCACCGTCCCAATATGGCCACCGTCTTAACAAAGCCACTGTCTCAACAAGACCACCACCACACGTTGGCGTGGGGGGTTTGAGGGGGGTTGCATCCCCAGGAGTTCGAATTCCCCCAGAAACCAAAACACCCCCCAGAATTAAATTTTTGGAATTTTTTATGCTTTTTCGCAATTTTGTTACGCCACTGGATAGTGCTTGATGAGAAACGTTGAAAAATGGTGTTTTCTTCGCCATACCACCATTTTTAAGACCATCTTTGAAAAATTTTGCACCCCCCCCCGTAGAATTTTGGTGCTGAATGTTTCCGATGCGCTCAACATGTACCACGCCCGACCACAGTGCAGAACAATGCTTCGTTGCATGCAAAATTCTTTATGCATGTAAAAAACTAACTTTAGTCATCAATTTAATTGCTGTCACATGTATATCCATGCCTAATTACCTTTATGTAATTAAGTATTAATACCTACTTAACTGATTAAAATACAGTGATAGTGGCCTTGTTGAGACAGGGTGGCTTTGTTGGGACGGTGGCCATGTTGGGACGGTGGCCGTGTTGGGACGTTGGCCATGTTGGGACGGTGGCCGTGTTAGGACGGTGGCCGTGTTCGGACGGTGGCCGTGTTGACGGTGCCATGTGGGACGGTGGCCGTGTTGGGATTTTCGGTGGCCGTGTTGGGACGGTGGCCGTGTTGGGACTGGTGGCCATGTTGGGACACAATCGACACATTGTGCCAACGCCGTACTGTCCGCAGACTAACGGGTTGGTAGAGCGTTTTAATCGAACTCTACAAACCATGTTGGCCACCTGCATTCAGGAAACTGAAGATCGATGGGACAGCTAGCTTGCCGAGTGTTACGTTTGCATACAACACCAGCCGCCATGATAGCACTGGGTATTCGCCCTATAACCTAGTGTATGGACGGAACGCGAAATTACCGATCGATCAAGCTTTGACTGCCGATGATGACGATTTGCAGCCGCCGCCGATACGTGAAATTCTATAAAATTTGCGTTTGGCCCGGCGTTGTGCAGACGATGCAGCCCGGCGTGCACAGCAGCGGCAGAAGCGACAATACGACCAACGAAATCGCGTCGAATCAAACGAACCGAAATATCGAACTGGCGATCTTGTTTCGCGCCCGAAATTCCCGAGCCAGCTCGAAATTCCATCAGCGACGGTTGGGTCTGTACGAACTGCGTCGCTTACGTCCGCCGAATGCGATCATCCGAGAACTTAGCGAACGCCAAAGGATGCGAACGGTTCATTTGAACCAATTGCGTCCATTTCATGGACAGCGCCGTGCCGTGCTCGACGACGCTGACGATATCAGCAAATAAAGAGTTGAGTATTGACGAAAGATCTGTTCGGCGCGAATGGACTGATTCTCAACCGCCACTCGGATAATTTTTGTAAGAAATTTCCTATTATTTACCCGCAATTTCCGCCTCAGTAGTACTTCTGGATAAAAATTTCGTTTAGTACATATAAAGATGTTTCGAACTTTGGGGAAGAATTCATCTTAAAGAGGTAGGAGTGTAACAAAGTCAATACATTCAACAGCTAACAGTCTTATTTTACCTTCGTATATTTATGCTTAAGCTAGGTACTTATTAGGTATCCCGCCCATTTTCTATATTCGTAATTCCGCCTACTATTTGTTGCTTAAATACTACCCGCTCTCTAGTAAAATAGCTCAGTCCAAGAGAACTCCACTAATATGTAGCTTAGGATCGATGCTGGCCAGCTACATAGTATAAACTTACGGTGTGGCATACGTGTGATTACAGTAGAATATTATTTAGCTCACGTTAAACTATGTATTGAGGGCCATGGGCCGAAACGTGCATCGCCCATGAACGATTGATATTACTAGTCTTATTATTGTGAATTCTGACAGTAATATTCCCAGGAAAATGATTGATAAGCGGACTTTATACCACTAGATGAATTAACCCTAAATGTATGTAAGGAATCACAAAACCTTAAACCTTACACACTCCTCAAAATTTTGGTGCTGCCCACCTATCCACCTTACCTTAGAATCCGAAGACATCGCTACAAATTAAATTTTCGATAACATCTCGTTTTCTTCTCAATTTTTTTGAGACATGGGGAGGTTTAATTATAGTCTCTAACCGACAATTCGCCCCTCCACTAATCCTTAATACGTATGTACAGTGCATCTCGATTCTAGAATTTAAGAATTGCGTTTAGTAGACTTGTTTTTATACAATATGTCTAGGAGCGTAATGTGTTCTTTACTTCCTGTTATTGACCGATCAGTCATCCGAGTATTACCGCAAAACTTTTCTGCCCAGGTTGCCGAAAAATGCAACTTTTTGTCCACTCGCTCTAAGTTGGGCATTTTTGTTTTAAAAGAGTTAACAATTGGCAGCCGTCAATCTAGGCCGCATAACCGAAATTTTTAATATCGCCAAGAACGATTTTTTTCTTTTAGCAGTAAAACTACGTTATTCACAGTTGCCCCCATCTTTAATGAAAATTTTCGATTTCAATCCATTTTTGGCCTTCGTTTTCTCTCATTTTCTTGGAAAAATTTCCCATTTCTCCATTCTAGGGGTTCTAGACCCCAAATCTCTCTTCAAGTGCATGTCTGGTCTAGACCCCCTCCTCCAAGAATAGAAACTTGGGAAATTTTCTGGAGAAAATGAGACAAAAAAGCATGAAAATTAAAAAATTTCTTCAAAAATGTTTCAAATGACCAGAAACTGTAGAATGACATAGTTTTAAGGCCAAATTAGCATTTTTATCAGCTTTTGAGGTAACTGTTGGCGACCCAAGAAAGCTCGATTTTTAACCCTTTAGGTCGGCCAAAATCGAAAAGACTCCCCAGATAATTTGAAATATATCAGAAAGGAATTATCAAAACTATATTTCGCATTTTGGCGATTTTTAATATCAATGGATTAAGTTTGATAAGAAGCCATAAAAATGATGCTTTTGCTCACGTGCCATCGATTTTTCGGAATTTTTTGATCTTGGACTTTGATAACTCCCCACAGACCTAAGGCTACACATGGGCGTGAGAAGGGGGAAATTGGGGGGGGGTCGCATCCCCCAGAAAATGAAATACACCCGCAGATTACTGTAGATCCCCAGAATTCTATTTTTAGTAACATTTTTTATCGATTTCCCCATCCTTAACCCCAGAATTTTGGTGCTGCCCAAGTGTGCCTAAGGCGCTCATGTTTAATTTCGATAATTTTTATAATTATTTTGCTTAAGTTCTATTGTTTTTCGCTTCGAACGAAACAAAGCCTAATCTAATGTAATTAGATACATATCATTTGCATAAATAGCGGAAATCATAAAAATGCAAACTTCGCATTTAAACGAACTTTCATTATCGCAAGTGTCCTGATTGAAAAAATCGATATTCATTACAGCAAATGATCATTTCTGCTGATTGTTGATTGATAGAAGCTCTAAGAGAACCAAATATTGAAATTATAAGCGTCAATGCATCCGGCGGAAGTACACAAATATAATTAGCATAGAAGACTAAAAAAATTAGCGTACAAAAGGACGATTTCGACATAATGTAGAATTGTAATAATAAACGATGCGTTAATAACCGACAGAGCGGAAATTGATCGGCATTCGAGAAATTGGAAAAATATGCAACAACACTGTTGTTGACGAGTATTATTGTTGTTTTTCAGATAGGCCCAAGGCCCCATTTTTCGATTAAAACCCGCATAAGAGGCTGAATTAAAGGAAATTTTTGACATACAAACATGCATAAAAGATTAGCATGTTATCTCTCCATGTTTCTGGCTGACATGGTGTATTACGACACAAATAAAGAAAAAAGTGGAGGAGAAATAATAAAAGAAAAGGCATAATCAAACAGGTGCCAAAAAGCATAATCGTACGCTTCAAATGCATTTTAATTTCCTTTCGCTAAATCTCTTCCTCAAATTCGTTTCTCAATTTACACATTACTTATGCCGTAATTTTTATTACAGATACGTGCTTGTATGGGAGATTTAAAAAACCCTACAAAATTAGTAAAATCCCGAAGACCAGACCTCCAAATAAAATTTAAGAAAATTTCAAAGTTTTTTAGCGATTCGTCGATGCCAACAGAAAGAGCATGAAGAGAAACGTCGGACTCTTTACCCACGTATGGGTACCAACACACATGGGCGTGGGGAAGGGGGCTGGCTGGACACCCAAAATTTGGCGAACCCCCAAAAATCGACAGACTTCCAGGATTCAGTTTTTGGTGCTATTTTTGTCGATTTTGCCCCATCGGCAACCCCAACAATTTAACCGCTTCCCACCCCTACTTCCAAATTTTACGGTAAATCTTGCCAACATCGGCGAATCTTCGGATTTATCTTCAAAAATTGCCAATTTTTGACAAAACATTTCAATTAAACCGTCATCAACCCCGGCACGCAAAATATCGCCAATAAAAATATCACGGATCGCCGATTTCGATTCAATCGGATCACAGTCGGTTATTGCTGCTGGCTCCACTGCTCCTGCGGCTACATTTTCGGTAATTAGCGTTCGAGTCCAAACCGGCTCCCCAATAATGCGAGAATTTTTTCACGTTTCTCACCACGTTCACGTTTTTCGATTGCTCTCTGATGGCGTTCTGTAGCCGACCCTGCTCGTTGTATTTGGCCGCCCGTTTGTGGGCCGCCATTTTCGTATAGGTTATACCCATATTAGCAACACAACTACTATTACACGTGTAGTAGTCGGTTCGGCTGAATTCTTGAAGAAAGTAAAAAAAACACGAAATTTGTGATACGATCTGCCGAAAGATGATAATGCTTTATACAGCTGGCGAAAATAAATAATATAGCGTCGCTCCTGAAAATAAATCAATAAATCAAAACTTCGACGTAAAATCGATATGGGAATGTAGTGCGTTTTCTTTGGGAGGATTAATTAAGGGAGATTAAAATCCCAGAATAGCTGGTGATGATTCCCCGCGCTAAATCCTGCCGAAGCCCCTTAGAATTCTAAATTTCCAAAAATGTACGCCGTTTTAAGAGTTTTTAGCGGTTTTTTGACTTAAAAGTATGCATTTTTTATTTATTTGTACATTTATCATTACTTTTTATGTTATATTTTTTATCGTCAACTTTTATTAAATTTCTTGGACAAGGTACGTTGTAAGATTTTCGGGGCTGGCTCCTAGGTTGATGCTGTAAATGTCTGGAAACAATAAGTTCAGGTATCACTGACATTATTATTCAGTCGGAAAACGCGATATAAAAAGAACGAGATTTAAAATAAAAAAATGGACCAAAAAGATGTGAAGGAAAGAACGACTTTTTAGGCATATCTTCCATCGCGACCAGAGCGATTTTTTGATTTAAAAGAAATGTAAAAAATATAAAAACTGAAATAATTTTTAAGCTTGAATTCCTTTTGAAATGAATATCAATCATATTCGTTCTACGCGTAATGCGAATTCGGTACTTCTTCGAATTGAAAACCGTACACAAAATGTTACTTTTACTATATATATCACATTGCAACGATAGCAGCCTGATAATAGACGATGGCATTTTTCAAATTGTATGTCAACAAATAGATCCGAGTTACATTATCACATTTTGCCAAATTTAGCTATCCAAATTAAGTAGGTACGTAAATGCGTCAGGTACGATATGATGTAAAGTAATGTAAAGAAATGCAAGCAAATTCTGCGGGAGGGGGTCCGATGGGGCGAAATCCCCAGAAATATCATAAAAATTCAATTTTGGAAGTCTATCGATTTTTTGGAGGGTCTTTTAGATTCTGGGGGTGGTGCAATCTAGATCCCTATGCCCATTTGTAAATACATCAGCGCATATATTCAGTTACGGAAAAGAAATAATAGGCTGAATTAAATCAGTTTAAACCAATAATATAAAGATTTAAATCATTTTATTGTTAAGTTAGTGGCGTTTACATTCTCGCTCATTAATGCTTTACACTATCGATTCATAATATGAAAATGGAAGAACGAGCTAGCTCAAGCAAGCGAGTGAGTGAAGCACGAAATGGCACAGCGACAAAAAGAAGAGTGACATCATCTACGAGGATGAGGAAGTCAAAAAATTGGTGAGATTTTCGGGACATTTGACAAAAATGCAGCTAGTGCGTGGCCAAACACTTTATTTCCGGTTTTTTCTTGCGAAAAAAAATCAAAAATGTCATCCACTATTTCGCCGCTCTCGCAATAGACGCACCAACCCCCTGTCAATTAATGAATAATAAAAGAAAATCTAAAAAAGAGCGAAGAAACGACCGATAAACATATTTTTTGGCATCAGCATCCGTCCGTTGGATTGATAACAAAAGAAAAATTGCAATTACGGCCAACGAGCCGAAAAGACTTTGAATGACGAAGAGGGGAATTAGATCAAGATTAGCCAGATAAATACGGTGGATCGATTTTCGGAACAATAGTATTTTTTGCCTTCGAGCGATTATACGATTTAAATGACAAAAATTTTCATATTAGCTAGTAATAATTAGCTATATCGAGCTGGTGGAAGTTTTTCAAACTTCTCATACACAACGTTGCATCCCGCACGACCATTCAAACACTTGACATTCAAAATGGAGCCAAGCGTTTAAAAACATTAATAAAGATAGGCGTATTGCACAAATGTCAAATTTCTAATAAATTGTTGTCATTTCTCAATAAACACCCGGAATAATGCGTTTCATCTCGAGTGCTTCGATAGATTTCCAGAAAGCTGCAAAAAATGGCCCTTTGAACGCGTCCCTGACGAAGACCAAAAGAAAATTGGATGCTTAGCATTTTTTAGACCGATTGTAGACGTTGATTGAATAGCATGGATCCCAAAACATAACGGGTTATGCGTGTAAATGAATATGTGTTTTTTAATGAAATCTTTTTGAACGCATTTATGTATATTGAATCATTTTTCGAGTAATTTGATAGTTGTTGCAAATAAAGAGAGAATACAAGTAAAAACGATACTAAAGGCGAATAATAATCGATAAATTATAAATAAAAATAAAATAACAATAATAGTAATAACAATAAAAGTAACAATACGAAATATGAGTAGTGAAGACTAAGCAGCGAAACAATAGAAAACATTAAGCATTAAGATAAATTATTCAGTCTGTAAATAAGAACGGGCTAGAATTTTCAGGAAATTTTATTTTGCCCTAACCTGAGCGAAAACCCTTTCCAATCAGCTGCAGTGTTGCTCTAGAAATACGAGCAAATTATTGGAATTTTGAGCGGAAAAGAGTAAGTAATTGAATGGCCACGTTTTTTATTTTAAGAACTCATATTCTTCGACGACATGCGCCGAAATAGATTAGACCAAAAGAGGCGAAAAACTCTGCAAAATGCGAACTCGCTAGCGTGAACGCGTTTTCAAAAGTCTTAAAATAGAAATTTTGGGCCAGCTAATTAATCATCCTCTCTGACGGGAGCAAGACAACAAAGAGGCTTACATATTTCGGCTAAATTTGTTACAGAGGGCGCTTAAGTAAAATCTACGATGATAAACGAAAATAATCTTCTTATAGATTGCTCCAGAGGAAGCAATTAAACCCTATTCTCTGCCTTACTCTTCCTTTCCAAATTCTTATCGTAGAACAATGAATAGTTATGGAGCGTGATCATTTTATCGCTTTGCGAAAATTTCTTAAGAGATCAATAAGAAAGCATAAAATAATTACGAGATTGTTAATAATTAACAAGTAAATTAGTGCTCAAATGATTTTTTGCAATAAAGTCAAAAAGTTTGATCTCTTGATCATCTCTACTGGCCACATATGGGCAGCAGCCGAATTCTATGGTGTCCGGGTGATGTGAAACTGGTAAAAAATCCTAATAACGTGCCAAATATCCAATTCTGCGGGTCTGTCGATTTGGGAAGGGGCGGAGTTCTCCCCACGCTTATGTGTGCCGCTGACCCCCAGGCACGTAGCTAGCCTTCTGAATTCGAGGAAGGACTAAAATTTTGAAGTCAGATATCTCAGATCTACTTGAACACAGACAAAATAATGGTGTTTTTGAGCATTTCTCATCGAACTCTACACACTGGAGACGATAAAAATTCCAAAAAATGAAAATAAAATTAACTTGATCTTAATCACATTAAAAAATGTATTACATAAACTAGTCGCATAAATGATTTATAAACATTTGACTCCGCTAGAAAATTGTTCAACTTGTTTTGTACTCAATTCTAGCATGTGTAAAGGAAAGCAATAGGTACGGAAAGGAATTCTGCACAGAGCGTCAGAAAATTTAAAATTTTGTTATATGCCTCACTTGATTTTGGGCTGTTCGGAAGACAATAGTTATACAAAAAAAATAATTCTGGCGTGAAGCGCCCAAAAATTTTGGGATTATTGGTTCAAAAGTGTGCTAGAATCTATTCTGGCAGTCTTTCGCATGCGCTTCGAAAATTTGCAACCTTTTCCTTTGGGGGACCCTTGCAAAACATATTCGTACTTCCAAAAATTGGGTGGGGACCATACCTGGGCGTAGGGAGTTGGGGTGTATGCACCCCCGAGAAAGCAAAACACTCCCCCAGAAAGCAAAATACCCCCAGAATTCAAATTTTTAAATTTTTTTTCTTTTTTGCGAATTTTTTGATGCCAATGGATAGTGCTCGATGAGAAAAGTTGAAAAATGGTGTTTTTTCGCCGTACCACCATTTCTAGAGCCATTTTTTGACCTTTGAAAATATATTGTACCCCTCCTCCCTCAGAACTTTGGTGGCGCCCACCTATGCGGGGGACTAGTCCCCCTATCCTCCTACAGCTATGTTAGTGCTTGCTGACCCCTCTGCCATAACGTGCACAGCCTGCTAGATAAGTCGAGGTCAAAAGACCTAAACCTTTTTAGTTTTCTACAATTTCCTGCGCAGAACTTAGAAAAGACGAAAAGTACCTACTTTAAATTCCTGCCTACTACAATAAGATTTTCTGAAAACTTTAGGAAAACGTTCATTTTCACCACCATATTTTTCTTACATTATCCCGATAGATTTTCGAATTCCTCCTTCTTTTTATTTCAATATTATAGGACTGCTACAGTGGCCAAGTTTTATCCAGCCTGAAAGATATAAAGTTTTCAGCTGTATCGGGCTACATACATAAATGGCCTTGAAAATACTAAAAAGATTTTCAAACACAGATGAAAATAATTTAGCACCCGTGTAAGATAAGAGATAAGATAAGAGCCAGAGTACTAGCTTCTAAGGAAAAATATATTTAATACATTCATTTATCCAGCCAACCAACACCTTATCTACAACGTGCATTTCTAGCGAGAAGCAGTTTACCTTTTTATTTTTTAACCATTTCTTTTTAGCGCATGTCTTTTAACCATTCTTAAACACAGTGCGTGCGACTCCCAAAATTTGTCTTCAAGATTTTGCTTTATGAGGTTGAAAAATTAGCATTTTAGCCAAATAATCGATTTGCAGTCTTTTTACTCATCTATCCAAAACAAATAGTTTGCGGCGGAACAAGTGACAAAACACGCATTCGACGATTTAGCACCACTGACCTCGTAAATTTATGCAAAAGATAGGGAAAAAATTGGCAAATGACCGCCTGACGCATTTTTCAAAAACAGTTTTTCCAAAATGCGGTTCATATAAGTAATACACGGAGAAATACGAGCTATAAGCCAAAACACAGCACATATTCGTAAATTATTGTTTCCAAGCATCGTCTCATTGAGCTTCTTAGGACGTCATGCAGTATAGATTTGCCAAAATTCGAAAACGAGCTCAAAATTCCCCGTTTTACCTGCCTAAAACGACTGCTATTATTAAAAACTACGTGACACACCCGTCGTAGAGCAAAAAGAATGGAATTATAAAAGCTACACCGTCTCTTCATCATAAGCCGAAAAAATGTCAGTTGATGGCACGTGGCGCAAAGAATGCACGTATAATAAGTGAAAGAGCCAAAAGTTCAAAGGTAATAATTAGCAAACAGAGATTGAAGCGCAGCTGCAGAATATGTCCCCATGAAATATATAGCCGAATAGGCTACAGTAAGTAAAGCGCAATTTCTAGCCGCTGTTGAAGCGCACTCAGGAATGGCAAGCTGCGTATCGAGCTAATAAACACTCGAGTATGAACGCTTGTCTTTTTTCCCCCATAAGAATCGGACCGCAAAAATCTCGCAGGTCTCATTCATCCGATATTATCAGTGCACATCTGATAATATTATCAGTGCGCTGCGTCCTAGAAACAGCTTGATTGGATTTCGCTCTCTCACGTGCGAGTTAATAAGCCGTACGCGGAATGTTTCTAAAAACTATATAATATCGCGTTTCCGGCGCAAAAATCGCTGAAAAACTTTATCACGTGCAACCCATTACTTTTCTTCATTTCGCACGAGGTGGGGCGCAAAATTTATGCAAGATTGATAAGCGAGCTGGAAAAAGTATCGATTTTTTGTCAAAGAAAAAATCTTATAATAAAAAATTAACGCAAACGTAAATATTAGCCTAGAAACCAATCTGAGGTAGCTACGGTAGAGCGTACGGAAAATTGATACTAGAAAAAATGCATTGACGAAAATAGATGGGTTGATATTATTAAAGTTTAATGAGAGTCTGACCGACATTAAGTTTTTCGTGACGCTCGTGAATTTATCGGAGAAATAATGTTTCTTCCTTCGGATTCTGGAATCGATTCGATTCTTCTAGATTTTTTCGAGCGATAATTCTTATTAAAAAAATTTGCCGTAAATTTATGCGCGGATTACAATGAAATAAATGACATAGAAAATTAGTGCGAAAACGATGCGTCAAAATCAGTTACGCATATCGAAGAGATTCGCGCGAAAAATCGTGTGACGATCCTATTACCTATTTTTATTTTATTAATTATAATTAATTTTACTTATTATTTTCTTATTATAGTCGGTTGTGATGGAAGTTTGGGCATAACTTTTAGGAATTTTTATCGAGATTTAGCCGATGGATTACTGCCATATTATTCACAGAGAAATGCCATTGGGTAATTTATGCCCAAACTCACATTATGTGAAACTGCGTGAAATAATATCTGATCTGAACCTCGCTCATTATCAGTTAAAAAAGCCATTTTTAGCAATGCGCACTCGGCCTGTACACATTATGCACATAAATTTGGGCAAATTCTAGGGGCCTGGCTGCTGTAAACTAGCAAAACTTCCAAAAAAGCTTAAAAAGAACTACCAGATTCTCGGGAGTCTGTAGACCCATAGGTGGGCAGCAAGAAAATTCTGGGGGGTGCAAGATTTTTGAAGGTCAAAAAATGGCCTTAAAAATGGTGGTATGGCGATAAAAACACCATTTTTCGACGTTTCTCATCAAGCACCATCCATTGGCATCAAAAACTTGCGAAAAAAAATTTTAAAAAATTGAATTCTGGGGGGGGGTATTTTTGATTTTTTGGGGTGGAGGGGTATTTTAATTTCTGGGGGTGCATACTCCCCACGCCCAGGTGTGTGTAGACCCCCACGCGTGATAACGCTGACTCTCAGTGAATCATTGTATCTGTTATAAGGCTCTTATTTAGAGCAGAAAAAAGCATGTTTACACCCAGATTCGTAACAAATGCGCAATTTTCTTTGCTGCTTTGAATCCAATAAACACAAGCGGGCCTTCAGCTTTTTTGGGAATTAAGGGTGCTCTTGTGAAAAAATTTACATATCCGGCACGAACTGTGATATCTTGCTGTCTAGAAATTGAGCAGTACCTACCTACGTACGCAGAAGCGAGCAGCTGCAGTAAGTTTAATCACGATTTAGTCTGTATTTCGAGTTCTGCATTAAATATTACTCGGGTTAAAAAATTAAAGTGGGTACCATACGTGGGCAGCAAGAAAATTCTGGGGGGGGGGTGCAAGATTTTTTTGAAGGTAAAAAAATGGCCTTAAAAATGGTGGTATGGCGATAAAAACACCATTTTTCGACGTTTCTCATCAAGCACTATCCATTGGCATCAAAAAATTGCGAAAAAGACGAAAAAATTTTCAAAAATTGAATTCTGGGGGGGGTATTTTGATTTCTGGGGGGGGGTATTTTGGTTTCTGGGGTGCATACCCCCACGCCCAGGTGTGGTGGGTACGTATTCAGGCTTAAAAGAAAAAATTTCTTCCAGATCATTTTTGAATGTTTTCGTAAACAAATTCGCGCTGGAAATGATTTTACTTGAAAGAGCAAAATATCATTCGACGCTCATTTACGAATTTTTGATAGTTCATGAAAAAGTTAGAATTCAGCTCCCCCAACCCCACTTCACCAGAAAATCCTGGATTTGCTACTATACTCCGTTTTATTTAGCTTTGAGGTTTTTTCTTGAATTTAATCTGCATAAATCACGCTACAAAAGTAGCTTAAAATTTTGATACAGTAATGCGGCTTGACAATAGCAAACGCCTACCCGTTACTCGATATACTGTAGAATATCGCAGCTAGCGACGCTAGTTTAAAACACTTTTGTAGCCATTTTAAATTTTTTTTCAAAAACCTCAATTAAATGAAACGGACTATAGATCACACATGGGCGTGGGGAGGGGGGGGTTTGGGGAGTATGCACCCCCAGAAATCAAAATACCCCCCGGAATTCAAATTTTGAAATTTTTTCGCTTTTTAGCGATTTTTTGATGCCATTGGATAGTGCTCGATGAGAAACGTCGAAAAATGGTGTTTTTTCGCCATACGGCCACTTTTAAGACCATTTTTTGACCTTTGAAAATTTTTTCACCCCCCCCAGAATTTCGGTGCTGCCCACCTATGCTATAGATCATCGAAAACCAATGAGAATCCAATGCGTAAATTGTAATCCTCTTGCCAATACGCAATCTAGGCTAAAATATTTTACTAACGAAAGTGAGAACTAACGAACTCCGAACAGAATTATAACGCGCAAACGAACAAAATTTCATCATTCGCCGAAATTTCGAAAAATTCGTTATCAGTCCTTTCGAGGTAGAATGCGATGTTTGGCACAGTGCCAAAACTTAAGTTAGTTTTGAAAAAAATCTAAAACTCGTTATCTAATTAAACGGGGCTGCTGATTTTGGCGAAAAAACTAAAAAGGGCGAGAAAAAATGCGGATAAATGCTAAATATGACAGAATAAGGCGAAAAACGGCTTCTAGTTTAGTTTGCGTTTTATCACATAATCAGTCGATTATATCCTCCGACTCAAAAGACAACTTTAAATTTCGGCAGCCCATTCCACGAAGTCTACTTCTGCAAGAAAAAAATTATTCTTGCTGCAGAATCTATTGTTCCTGCTAGTTTACACCGTTTTGTAGCCCGTTTTTGTGAAGAAATATTTTTACAGTAAACCTTGATTTATCATACAATAGAATATCTCATTCCCTTCAGTACCGTAGCACGACCACACGTGGGCGTGGGGGAAGGGTTTGGGGGGTATGCACCCCCAGAAGTTGAAGTACCCTCCCAGAATTCAAATTTTGAAATTTTTTTTTGCTTTTTTAACGATTTTTTGATGCCAATGGATAGTGCTCGATGAGAAACGTCGAAAAATGATGTTTTTCTCGCCCTAACACCACACATGGGCGTGGGGGTTTGGGGGTATGCACCCCCCAGAAGTTGAAATACCCCCCCCCCAGAATTCAAATTTTTGAAATTTTTTCGCTTTTTTAGCGATTTTTTGATGCCATTGGAAAGTGCTCGATGATAAACGTCGAAAAATGGTGTTTTTTGCCATACGACCACTTTTAAGACCATTTTTTGATCTTTGAAAATTTCTTCACCCTCCCCCCCCCGCAGAATTTCGGTGCTGCCCACCTATGCCTACCACAATTATAGGCCATTTTTTGACCTTTGAAAATTTTATCACCCGCCCCCAGAATTTCGGTGCTTCCCACCTATGAGCGCGACTATTTGCGGATAGTTTACAACACAAGTGTAGAATGTTTTTTTTAAAATTAAACTCTTTCGATTACTTTACAATAAAGGCTGTTTTTAGTTTTTACCAGTTTAAATCGTCACTATTTTACATTTCAAAGTTTTAAGTATTTATTCGTGAGTCAAAAGGAAAAAGGATTCATTTTTGTCATTTTTATATTTCGTCTTTTTCTTTAAAATGCGATAAATTATATAAACTACAAATTTAATGCAGTAACTTTGCTGTGTGAAGTAACAACTTTACGTTTCTTAAATTTGATGTGAAGTAATAAAAGAAGCAAGATAAATCAGTTTACGCTTTAAATTGTATTTTTAAAGTTACGTTAAACTAGCTAATTTTATATATCTGTAATTTAGGCGGATGTTTATATTATTTTGTTTAAATATACTTTTGTATGTTGCTAACATATTTTTAATTTTACTTTATTTTCGGTCAAATTTGTTCAAAAAACGCTTCTCTAGATTTGTTTACAATAGTCAACATGCGATTTGCGCAAAAAACAGCAAAAAGCCACGTAATTAATTATTTTGCCTATTTTTAATCGACAAAATGAAAAATTTTATTACAATAAAATTTTTCAATTTATTTCCTAAATTGACTTTTCCTCGAATTTTTCAAATACGCGAAATGCGTCCATGTTGTTCATATGCATCAAAATTTACGAAAATTAAATCTCAGTACACCATGGCAGATTTTATATTACAAAGTAAAAAGATCAAAAGATTTGTAAAAATTATTGAAAAATAAAGTTGACAAGCTACGAAATGAATACTAAAAGGCACGAGTTATCATCATACGTGCACAGCATGGGAATTCTGGGGGGTGAAAACCTAAAGTGCCTTTTTTGGGCCCAAAAAATGGCCGGTACGCGTTAAAAAACATCGTTTTTTGGCGTTTCTGACGATACTCTATCCTTCTAGAGCATGAAATCATGAAAAAAAATTTCGAAAAAAGTCGAATAAATTGACCAATATATCGCTTAAAACATTAGTATATATGGCGCTAAGCGCCGAAAAATTTGGCGATTTTGAGCAAATAGATAGCCGCCAAAAACCCATAAAAAGACACTTTTCTTACCAATTTTCAGGTAAGTTTAGGAAACTTTTAAAAAATCGCCAATTCTTGAAGGGTGAAAAATTTTTTGCGGGGGGGGGGGGTGAAAAATGATTCTGCGGGGGTGAGTGAAACCCCCCAAACCCCCAAGATCATGTATGGTTATCACTGTTTTTTTTTGTACGAGCCTCTTTGTACATGTACAAAGATCGCCGGAAAAGTCTTTGTACGAGCGACAATTTTTTTGTACATATAACGTATAGATATGTAATTGAATGTACACATTTTTACATACTACTAGATTGTTATCCGTGACCCGCACGCTTCGCAAAAGGTGTAATTTTGTCCTAAATTCAGCTGTTTATATTATTTCCGCCCGAAACGCCAAAATTTTCATGAGTCTTAGGTTGAAATTACACATAAAATTCGACTCAGCAAGTTAAAATGACTTGTGTTACACAATTATAAATAATAAGCGGTTGCAATGTGCTGACTGAATCTCATAATAGACACTAATTTGCTTATGAATTTAATGCTACGCAAAGATAAAAGAGTCAATTTTATCTTCAAACGGCAGAAAACAGTGCAAAGTTGTTTAATAGTTCTTTTTTCTGCATAAAATCTTTATAAAACAGTGGAAATAGATGTAAAAGATGCTTCAACCTGTATAAAGATGCTTACAGATAGATTTTGGAGTGTTAAATGCCCGCGCTTGGAGCTAGATAGAATGTAATTATGATATTCGGCGCGAAGCGCCGAAAATTTTAGGAATTTTGCTAAAAAATACTCCAAAAAACGTTAAAATTACTATTACTTTGCCTCAAAAAGTCTTTGTACATTGTACAAAGATGGCTCCGAAAATCTTTGTACGAGCCTCAAAATCTTTGTCTCGTACAAAAAAAACAGTGATGGTTATCATTCAATAAATTAAGAAACATTTAATCATAAAAATAAATCAAAACGTAAAAAATCGCTACAGTAGAAAGAAAAATCGAGCAGCGCCAGAAGCATTTGCCAGGACAAAAAATTAAAAATAAATATTTAACGCTGTAAAATTTTCGCATCAAATAAATAACTATATATTTTAAATTTTAGAATAAATATTAAAAAACATTAACCATTTAGTGGCCAACGTTCCCACCAAACGATAACGTGTGGGAGGGGGTTAGGGGTTTGCACCATTATCGTGGAGGGGTTTGAGGGTATGCGCCACCCAGAAACCAAACAACCCCCGAATTCAATTTTGGAATTTTTTGTTTTTTCCGCAATTTTTTGATGCCAATGGATAGTGCTCGGTGAGAAACGTTGAATAATGGTGTTTTTTTCGCCATACCACCATTTTTTGACCTTTGAAAAAATCTTGCACACCCTCCCAGAACTTCTGGTGCCGCCCACCTATGGTTTGCACCCGCAGAAGTTGAAAAACCCCCGCAAATTACTGTAGACCCCAGAATTCTATTTTTAGAAACATTTTTGGCGATTTCACCCAACCAGCAGACCCCCATAATTTTCTTGCCGCCCATTTTTCCAGTCGGGAATATATTTTCAAAAATTTATCACAACGCAACTACTGGTCTAATATACATTAGACTTGTTTCGGATAAGAAACAAGATGTTCGCATATCCTCTGAAAAAATTTTAGAGCTGGATAAAGATAATACCATGTACTGCAAAATTTGACTTAAAATCCTTAAAATTTTTCTGACACTGACTTTTATGACTAAGAATCTTTAAAGGCTTTAAAGGCGAGTTTTCGTGTAAATTTATGCTTAAAGTTAAATTTGTCCTTAATATCTAGAATATTGCAATGTATATACTTCATCAGACTTTATATAACTACTAATTTTTAACATTTGGTAGAATCTTTGAAGCATAATAGATACAGAACTGAACATTGTGTATAAATTTATCGGACTGTCAATAAAAAAGATCTCTTACCACGTCAATGTGTGAATCAGTAAAAGCAAGATACAATGAGTTGTTATTTTTTATTTACTGAAATACGTCTTATGTATTGTTTGAAGTAGCATGAAATATGGCAAAACGAAATACAGTCCGTCTTAAAATTGTTTTATGATTCTTGATTCGTGGTTTTGTTGAACATTGATGCAATGTAAAAAATTCTAGGAGCACGCATTGGCGGATCTAGGATTTTCCTAAGAAGGGGGGCGGTACCCCCTAAGGGGGGTGGAACCCTGACTTGGGCGGAAAAATTAGCCGTTTTAACCCAAAAATCGCTAAAAATCGCTCAAAAATGCTTAATTTTGCTCACTATTTTGAGCCAATGGGGGGAGGGCGGCCGCCCCCCGCCCGCCCCTTAAATCCGCCCCTGGGAGCACGGATATGAGGTCAACAGCATAGATATGAACAAACAAAAAAGACAAAAACGAGGATATTTAGCTCAATAATAGTTCTTCGACTTATCTTACCCGGGCTTTATTCATTGGCATCAAAAAAACAAAAAAAGTTATCAAAAACAAAAAATAGTTATGCTGTCCCACTGACAGGGGTAGCGAAAGATTCTGGGCGAGTCTGTTTGGAGGAAATCGCCAAAAATGATTACTAAAAATAGATTTCAGGGGTGTCAACCACACGTAGGCGTGGGGGAGGGGGTTTGGGGGTATGCACCCCCAGAAGTTGAAATACCCCCCAGAAATCAAAATACCCCCCAGAATTCAAATTTTGAATTTTTTTGCTTCTTTTAGCGATTTTTTGATGCCATTGGATAGTGCTCAATGAGAAACGTCGAAAAATGGTGTTTTTTTCGCCATACGACCACTTTTAAGACCATTTTTTGACCTTTGAAAATTTTTTCACTCCCCCCCAGAAATTTTTACACCTCCCCCCAGAATTTCGGTGCTGCCCACCTATGGTGTCAACGTGTAGTGTCCACTGAAGGCTCGTTGGTTTCTACGGTTTCTCGGTTTCCATAACGTTTCAAATGCTCAACATCACACCCACAAGGTCCATACCTGGGCGTGGGGGAAGTTTGAGGGTACGCTCCCCCAGAAACCAGCAGAATTCAATTTTTGAAATTTTTCGTTCTTTTAGCAATGTTTTGATGCCAATGGATGGTGCTCCATGAGAAACGTTAAAAAATGATGTTTTTCGCCATACTACCATTTTTAAGGCCATCTTTTGACCTTTGAAAAAATCTTGCACCCCTCCCCCAGAACTTTGGTGCCGCCCACCTATGGTGGTCACTCTATTTACAATTTAGCATTTCACGTTACTTGTTTTATCACAGTTTGTGATAGATTGCTTCAATCTTATATGTTTTGCAGAATATGCCAGCCCCTAAAATTAGGTAAACACGCACTCCGACATAGCCAACGTTCCCAAATGGGAACATATGCATAACTTGACAAGGAAAATAGGTTTTGCTCTAATTTTTTGCAATAAGTCTTACATTTTGTTTAATTGAAATATATCAAGAGGGCGTGTAGCACACATCTGCATATTAATCCGAAAGCTTAACAAATAAATAATAGGCAATATTAACAAGAACCATTTTTAAACGAGGACTAAACCTGTGCTAAACCTGTGCTAAGCTAATAACTAAAGCCATAAATCCATTATTTAGCAGTCGAAATGAGAAAAATCCAATTAATATAAATGAATATATCATTTAAAGACAAAATCGAATATTTTCGATTCAAATCTCACTTGGTTTTTCGAAGCTTATTCTTGTTATTAGACGAAGACACGAATAATTGCCGACGAAGCGACGAATTATTACTAATGCTAAGCATAGAACAATTCATCGACGCAGCCGCGTCGTCGTTCGAATCCTTGTACGCGAATTCGTCTCCCGAATGAGAAAAAATAAGAAAATAGTGTAAAGTGCCCTTGGCGCGTTTACACTTTAATCTAACATAATCGCATATACAACTTGACGCGATAAGATTTTATAACTAGATGCGCGATGCTTTACAACGAGGTTGTGCCATATTATAAAAAAGTTTAAACCACTTTACACTTCGCACAACTGCGCAGCAGTAATTTTACAGCTTCCAAATGACATTAAAAACCGGTAAGGGGTAAACAATTAGAGATACGCACTGATGCGCCGTAGCGTAAAGTCCGCGGGACGAATATGCTAATAAATAGTAATGTAAAGTACTTTTACGCACCGTGTAGTTGCGCACCATGAATAATTCGAGTAATTAAGCGAAAGCGTAAAGCGCCTACCAACGCGTTCAAATAAAAATACAGCCGCTCACCGAGACCGCCGTTCTTTACACTTTTATTATTTTTACTCCGATTATTACACTTTTACTTATTTTCTTTTACATTTTGAATATTCTCTTTACACTTTCTTTATTCTCCTCCACTTCTTTACGATTTGACTTTCTTCACACTCTTATTTACGCGTTCTACATACATTCTTTACTTTGCATTACTTCTTATTTACTTTCACTTTACACTTTCCGTTATTTAAATTAGCGCCGTATCCTCAACGACTTTCACTTTACACTACAGTCAAATTCATTCAGTTTACACACTCACCCACGATGCTCAAGAGATCGAAATTTGGCGGGAAAGTGAGCGCCGTTTGAGTAGACGCGGACGCGGCGGCGGCCGTCGCGCGATCGATTCGCTCGACGCCGATCGGCGGCGATTTCGACGGCGACGCCGGCAACGACGCCGCCGCTCTAATGAAGGCGGCGGCGGCGGCCGGCGTCGACGGTTCGCCGCCGCCGCACCACGGCGACGGCACGATCGAACTTTCGGCGAAAAACTGATCGACCACCGCTTGGATTCGCGATTCCGTTTCATGGTCGGTCCTTAAAGCTTTTATTTTTAACCATACATGATCTTGGGGGACGGAGGTTCGAAGGGTTCTCAACAACCAGGAAGGATTTCTAATCCCCCTCCCTCAGAAAAGTTTTCACCGCACACCCCCCGAAAATCGCGATTTTTCAAAAGTTTCCAAAAGTTCCTGAAAATTCGCGGAAAAAGTGCTTTTTCAAGCATTTTTTTTATTTGCTCAAAAGTGTAAAATTTTTATGCTAATGTTTTGACTATATTTTCTTCAATTTGTTACTTGTATTACTTTTTTCTAAAATTTTTTGTTTTTATGCTCTATAAAGATAGAGCATCGTCAGAAACGCCGAAAAACGATGTTTTTGACGCGTACCTACTAATTTTAGGCCGAAAAAAGCACTTTAAAATTTCACCCCCAGAATTCCCATGCTGTGCATGTCCCTTCTTAACTAAAACTATACGTATAAAGGCTCAAAATTGGCGGGTAAGGAGCATACGTGGGCGGCACAAAAAATTCTGGGGCTGCAACATTTATCGAAGGTCAAAAAATGGCCTTAAAAATGGTAGTATGGCGAAAAAACACCATTTTCAACGTGTCTCATCGACCACTATCCATTGGCATTCAAAAATTGCTAAAATAAGAAAAAAATTCAAAAATTTGAATTCTAGAGGGGGTATTTTGGTTTCTCGGGGGGAAGGGTGCATACCCCCAAACCCACCCCACACGCAGGTGTGGTAAGGAGCAAGAATATATGTAACCGGGGATGCGGGATCCGTTACCAAAAGCGAGTCGTTCCCCCATCCCCCTGAGTCTGAAAGTTTCTTTAAACTCACATTTTTGGCGAAAACTTGCGCTTTTTGGCCATTTTTAGCCATTTTTTAAAACTATTTTTGGGCAAAATTGGATGTCAATTCCTCCATCCGTACCTAAAATTCCAGCGCCCTTATATGTGTGGGAGCAGCCAATCACTTTTCATTGGGGAAGGTGAACGATGTCCGATTTTCGGTCAAAAATAGCAAAAACACCTAAGAATGGCCTTAAAAACGCAAAATTTTGACAAAAAAAAACCGAAAAAAACCGTGGGTGCAAGCTTAAAAATCTCTGACTTTGGGAACTACTGCAATCTGATTGAATAGTGGACGGTATTTTTATTCGAGTAAACAAGAGTTGGGCACAGCCTAATTCTTACGGCTTCTTAGAAGATTGCGAAAATTCCATTTCGGTGAGGTGTCGATTTTTCGAATTTTTCAACATTGAAGATTTTTGACATTTTTCGAAAAATTTTGATATCGCTCATCTTTTTAGGAAACGTACACCGACGTATAGCATTGCGAGGAAATAACTCTAAATACCGATTTTTATCAAAAAAGGGTTTTCTAATAGAAAAATTAAAAAAAGGCTCAAGACGACTACCGAAAAGTAAATTTTTTTTGCCAAAATTTAGGGAAAAATTTTTTCTGCCGAAATTTAGGGAAAAATTTTTTTTGCCAAAATTTAGGGAAAATTTTTTTTTGCCAAAATTTAGGGAAAAATTTTTTTGCCATAATATAGGGATAATTTTTTTTGCCAAAATTTAGGGAAAAATTTTATTTCAATTCGTTCCGCATCGAATGTAAGCGACGGTTACGAAATAATTATTTTTATTATAATTATTTATTTATTCGTTATCAGCATGCATTATTCTTGTAGGTGATTCACTGCATCGATGCCGATTGATGAAACGAACCGACGTCTATATCGGCCGGATTCATTAAAGCTATGTGATCGATTGACCAAAATTTGCCTCCGCTGCCTGGCGCTTCATTCTTAAGATTTAGGCACAAAAACGATCATGTCATAAAAAATAAATTTAGAACGCGTCCTCGGAAGACAACAACAAAAATTTTGAAAAAGGAAAGAAACAATTCCTTTTGAGAAAAAAATTATCAAATTTATCCCAACTTTTCAACAAAAAATACATTAAAATTCAGAATTCTATTAAATAGCAAAAGAAAACCGGAAAATTTTGAAATATGACATTAAATACATCGAAATTTCAGCTTGCGTCGAATAAAATTTGCGCAATATATTTAGCGCAGTCGAATACAATTTACCCCCCGGCGTTTTTTAGCCGATTTATATCAGGTACAGTAACCAGACTTTACAAGGAGATAGCTATAAGCCTATTGTACTAATCTGGCAAAATTGATTAACTTACGGTGTAAACTTACTGCTTTACGCTCACAGTTTACAACGTACTAACGGCATCTAAAAATTGTAAACGATTCGGTGGGTTTCAAACAAAGCAGTTTTTTGTAACTCAATCAACATCCTACATTGAAAAAAAGTTAGTTTAAAGTAAGTTTAAAGTAAGTTTAAAGTAAAGTAAAGTAAGTTTTTTTAAATTTTCTTTAAAGCAGTAAGTTTACACCGTATGTTAATCAATTTTGCCAGATTAGTACAATAGGCTTATAGCTATCTCCTTGTAAAGTTTGGTTACTGTAGCTTATATGGATCGACTAAAAACGCTGGGAGGTAAATTGTATACTATATCCGACGAATGTTAACAAAATCATAACTTCAAGTAAGGCAAGCAAACTTATTCACGATTAGAAACGCAAAGAATGTGGGTCCGTATCAAAAAAATAAAAACAGAATTATCCTATCGAACCCAAAAAGTGTAAGAAGCGCATTTCGATTCAACAGTCAAAAGGGGAGAGGGAAGTGAAAAAACAAAAAGATATAAAAAATTTGCAAACTTTTCCGCAACGCTTTTTAGCCATTTGATCTAGAATTAATGGGAAACATCAAAAAATATGTTTTTTTCGCACCACAAATTGTATAGCCTTTTTTGACCATATGAATTCTGTGACTCCCTCACCGCGTGTGCAATCGATGCTAGCGACCATTTTACACTTTCGTCTAGAGAAAAAGGATAAGCTCCGACCGAAAGACAAAAAAGATTTCAAAATGGTCAAAATTTAATTAAAATCTGAAAATAGGTGAAATTTATGCAGTCTCACCAGAGATAATCCCGGTTTATATATACATGACCTGAACATGGAGAAGGGGACAGGGGGTTTCAACCCCTAAACATTTTTTCACTCCAAAATTCCTTATTTTCCGAAAAATGGTAGGAAGGATGATTTTTAAGCGTTTTAGCTATGCTATTTGTTTGCTTAACAGTGTCGAATTTTTCTGATATTTTTTCAAAATGTTTTTGCTAGAAAGATACGGCATCGTCAGAAACGCCGAGAATGATGTTTTGATGTGTATCCACCGTTTTAAGAGCAAAAAAGGCACTTTGAAATTTCACCCCCCCAGAATTACCACCTTGTGCATGTCTGCGTCCAGATTCTATCGTGTATAAATTCAGATAATTATCGGGATACGCAACAAAAGCTGACCGTCTATAATGATGCAAGCAAAATTAGTTTTTTATCCCTTTAGAAGCTCCGGTCTAATATTTTTCAAAGTTCATAATCACACGTGGGGTGGAGGGGGTTAGGGGTATGCACCATACGTGGGCAGCACCAAAACTCAAGGAGCGGGGGGGGGGTGCAAGATTCTTCAAAGGAAAAAATATGGCCTTAAAAATGGTAGTATGGCGAAAAGAACACCATTTTTCAACGTTTCTCATCGAGCACTATCCATTGGCCTCAAAAGATTGCGAAAAAAACAAAAACTTTGTAAAAATTGAATTCTGGGGGGAATATTTCGGTTTCTGGGGGGGGTATTTTGGTTTCTGAAGGGGGGTATTCTGGTTTCTTTTCAGAGGGGGGCTGGTGCATACCCTCACCCCCACGCCCAGGTGTGGTATGCAGCCCTCCCCAGAAGTTCGGATACCTCCAGGATTCAATTTTTTGAATTTTTGTTTTTTCGCAATTTTTTTGATGCTAATGGGTAGTACTCGATGAGAAACATTGAAAAATGATGTTTTTTCGCCATACCACCATTTATAAGACCATTTTTCGACCTTTGAAAAATCTTGCACCCCCAGAATTTGGGTTTTGCCCACCTATGGTTCCAATACATCTTTTTTGTCGAAAGAAAAGTCGGTAGATTGTCGATTCCTAAAAATAGCCAGCTGCCCATAGCCTTTTCGAATTCTGCAATTTTCAGTAAGACAAGTA
The DNA here is from genome assembly GCA_036768485.1 of Mermis nigrescens. Lineage (NCBI taxonomy): Eukaryota > Metazoa > Nematoda > Enoplea > Mermithida > Mermithidae > Mermis > Mermis nigrescens. The sequence continues at coordinate 178,599 of JAVLUZ010000233.1, read as the reverse complement.
AGACTATTCAATCAGGTCTCCTTTATTCCAAAACAAAGATTTTTGGGAGATATAAAAGGTCAAACGTTAGATGTTACGGGCATCCAAACATCGTTTTTCTCCGTTACTCGTCAGACTCAATTCGATGATTGAAACCAAAAAATTGCAGAGAAAATTTCTCGAGTGAAATTTTGCTGAAGCTAATTAATTTAGCGGGTCTGGCTTGCAGGCTCTAGGGAGGGGGGATACAACTTCCAAAATTCATTAAAAATTTCCAATTAAGCACACGTTAGGTCGTTCATACATCTGGGCTAACGACCCGGGCGAACAGCGACGGACTGCACGTATGAGTATGCAATCGACTGAGCATGAACGACTCGAACGGATTGACGACGGCGTCGCCGCCGGACACGTAACCGGACGACGCCGCCGGATCGAGCGAAGACGCTCCGGCGCCGGTGACCCTTTCGTCGCCGGACGACGACGAACAAGCGCCGTTATATTTGGCAATAAAAATTTGGTGGCCCTTTGTTGTTGGCCAGCCCGATTTCGCGCTACGCCTTTCGTCGTTTATCTGATTCGTGTTTGAATAAAAAATGCGTTTTTGGTTGGTGGCGATGGGGGTGCTGACAAAAGAGGCGCCTCGATTTTTTAAATCCTCGTCGAACGATTGAGGGCTGCCCTCATAGATTTGGCTCAGCTGCAAGGGGGACGCTCTGTTGCGCAACAGAGTGAATTTCGACTCGGGGGTCGAGCAATAGCGATTCATCGCGCGCAGTTACGATCGGAGGGGCGAATAAATTATTTTATTTTACGGCACGCATTGAGGTAGTGGCTGCGAATAGGTCAACGAATAGTAATCTTTGGACAATAAACAAGGCCAAAGCAGGAAAAATGCACATAAATCAATAAAAGCGTGTCAGCATACCACACCCGGGCATGGGGGAAGGCCGAATACCCCAGAAACCAGAAATACCCCCCAATTCAATTTTTTAAATTTTTTTGTTTTTTCCCCACAATTTTTGATGCCAATGGATAGCTCTCGATAAGAAACGTTGAAAAATCACACTTTAAAAACCTCATGTGTTCGTGCAACTATGCATACGCAACATTAATGATTTTCGACATACAGCGAAGACATTTAGAATAAAAAAAGAATAAATTTAATATAATAAAGCGATACAACAGGTACAATAAGAACACCATATTTTGAACAGAGTAAAACACAAAACTATACACAATAAAAAGCTGCGTTGACCGGGAGTCGAACCCGGATCACTCGCGTGGGAGGCGAGCATTCTACCGCTGAACCATCAACGCGCACGAACGATTGTGTTAGCATTTCTTATATAATAATAAAAAATTCAAATTTCATTTATTCTGGCCTTCACTTAACTTTATTTTCCACAAAAAATTTACCATTTTTCCACTCTTATTTCGATCTAGACTAAAGCACGTTTAATGATAGCGAAATTAAGAAGAATTGCGACACGTCAAGGCCTCGGAAAAAGTGTACGCATCGACAAAACGGTTGTTAGAAAGCAAGGAAAACCAAAATATGAATTAGATAGAGAAGAAAAATGTTATCAGTGAAACAAGTAAATCTTAAATAGGAATTTATTTAAGTGTAGGTATATAAGCTAATCGAAAAAGACAAATTCGCATTAAAAAACATTCAAAAAATAGAAAGAAATTTCAAGCCAAATCGAGAAAAATATATATTGATTTATACTGCAGAATCATGCATCGTTTGCCTTTTTACTGAAGTGTTAAACCGTGTAAACTTCAAAATTCGTGATTAATAGTATTTAACCTCAAAAGCGGCGTCTTTTCCATCTACAATTCAGGTGTCAGGGATATAAAAGAAAATATGCGCTGCGCACATAGTTTTGTGAAAACAAAACAAAATAAACGTTTAATTTTTATCGATCATATTGGCCTATTTTTGTCGTGTAACGTGATTTAAAGTCAAAGTCGGTATGTTACACATCAGTGCTGAAATACTGCCCGACGGTGTAAACTACCGTGACAGGCGCAAAAACTTTTAAAAAAGTTAAAGGACCATTTATATGGAAATACATGCATGTGCGTGATTAAAAGTTCTGAGGGGGTACCCACCACACGTGGGCGTGGGGGAGGGGTTTGGGAGGGGTTTGCAACCCCCAGATGTTAGAATACCCCCTAGAAATCAAAATACCCCCCAGAATTCAATTTTTGAATTTTTTTTGCTTTTTAGCGATTTTTTTATGCCATTAGATAGTGCTCAATGAGAAACGTCGAAAAGTGGTGTTTTTCACCATACTTTTAAGACCATTTTTGACCTTCGAAAATTTTTTCACCCCCCAGAATTTCGGTGCTGCCCACCTATGGTACCTACCCCAACGGAAAGCTAAAAGCTAAAGCGGTAACAGCATTCAGGAATAATTTTTCAAAATCGATACACTTAAGTCGTGGTATTTCAGTCTTTATGAATATTCGTGATTAAGTTTGCATGAATACAAATAAGAATTGGAGCGATAGAACGACATGAAACATCCAATACGTACAAACAATGGAGAAACTTCTGGCTTTCAACATGTTAAATTATTACATTAATCTATGCACAAAATATGTCACTTTACAGCTTATACAATACACTACAATATTTACATTCGGACCCGTATTCATATAGTTTCATTCCGGAGGGAAGCACGACCAGCATTTTTTTTAAACGTAAGCGGGAATTGAGGGAAAAATTCTGGAAAGTTTTTACAGCGTTCTGTTTAAAACAATGTGTCTAAGAAGCTGAACTTGCATCCAAAGTGTAGTCAGAAAGCTTAAATGATTTGTATTACACAGGTCCTATCCAGAATTTTGTTTTGGGGGGTTTAATCACCAGTGGCGTAGCTGTGGGGGACTGGGGGAGAAATTCCTTAAAAGTTTGGAAGTACGAGAGGGTACTCCAAAAGAAAAAATGAGAAATTCTTACAGTTCATCAGAAAGACCGCTTAAATAGATTTTTGCACACTTTTAAACTAATAACCAAAGAATTTTCGGGCGCTTCGCGCCTATTTTTTTAACATACGACATATTTTTAAATATTTTTACTGTAGTTCAAATAAATTTAACTTTTTAAAACTTTTTCATGCGTAGATCTCGCTATGGAAAGCTCTAAAACACCATTATTTTTGTCTATCAGCGAGTAGTTGCTGATATATTAGACTTTAAAATTTTCGCCCCCACCCCAAATTCAGAAGGCCAGCTACGCCCGTGTTAATCACACATGTAACGGCTCGATTCTCGATTAGGGAGGAGGCATAGAAGGTCAGGGTGGCCAGGGAGCGAGATTTAAAGATGTCAGAATGACTAAAGGAACGCTTAAAAAACAGGAGTAGCGAATATACATGATCTTAGGAAGGTTTCACCCCCCCCTAGAAAATTATCACCTCCCGACAAAAATTTTTCCATGCCCCCCGGAATTGGTGATTTTTTGAGTTCCTAAAATTAAAAAAAAATAATACAAAAGATGTTTTTTAAGCGTTTTTATCCATCTAATTACTAAAAAATGCCAAATTTTCTCGAATTTGTTTTTGCTTTTATGCTCTAGAAAGATAGAGCATCGTCAGAAACGCTTAAAAATGATGTTTCTGACGCGTGCTTCATACATGCAGAGTATGGGACTTCTGGGGGAGGGTCAGGCCCAAATTTTTTTTAAAAGCGTCTTTTTGGGCTAAAAAACGATGGGTACACAGCAAAAACACTGTTTCTTGCCATTTCATACAATGTTCGCCCTTTCTAGAACATAAAAACGTAAAATAAAGCTTAAAAAAATTTGAACAAAATTTAGTAAAGTGAACAAAATATAGTCAAAAATGTGCAGGTGGCGCGAAGCGCCGAAAATTCGAGATTTTTGAGCTAAAAACGCCTAAAAAGGCACTTTTTATACCACTTTTACTAAAAATCGACAGGGGGGTCGCAGCCATACGTGGGCAGCAAGAAAATTCTGGGGGTGCAAGATTTTTCAAAGGTCAAAAAATGGCCTTGTAATGGTGGTAGGGCGACAAAAACACCATTTTTCAACGTTTCTCATCGAGCACTATCCATTGGCATCAAAAAATTGCAAAAAAAAAATTTGAAAAATTGATTTCTGGAGGGGATAATTTGGTTTCTCGGGGGGTGCATACCCCCACGCCCAGGTGTGGTCGCAGCCATTTCGCGGGGGGAGCGTCAGTTGCCATTCTGGAGGGTCAAATCCCCTCCCAGGAACACGTCTGGTACTTACCATTTTCGGACCAAAAAGGCACTTTATAATTTCACCCCCTCCCCCACCAGAATTCCCATGCTGTGCATTTATGGTAGCGAATCTCTTTAGAATAAATATAAGAACAGGCCCGTATACAGGATTGTTTCGGGGGAGGCACGACCAACTTTTTTGAAACATAAGGGGGGACGAAAGGATGAATTTTGGTTTGCAAATTTTCCTACTCGAATACCTTAGATACGGTGATCGTCCAATGGAAATCATCTCTTTTAGGCCTAGGGGTCTTGGGTGGCGCGCTAAAGCGCCCCAGCGGGGTCCAGGCTGAGCCGCAGAAAATTTAGTAAAAAAGAGCAAGTTCAATTTTGAATCGTAGCGTCAAAATTTTTACAAAATCAGTCAAATCACGGTTCTGAATTCACCCTAAAAATGGTCCAACTCCATTCATAATCATCGCCAAAAAAATCGTCGCTACCAGGACAAAAGCGGCTGCACGCACTTTTTGTCGTTTTGACAAAAACGGCTTCAAATTTTGTTTGCGCGTATTATTTGTGAGCGTGCGATCTTCTTTCAAACTTTTGTATTTCAGTCAATATCGAAGATACGAAATTAGTCTTTTTTTGCATTGCATTTGCCTATAATTTTTGTATGTGAAAGTTGAAACCAACTTTAACTCTATTTTGCAAGAATGAATATAGCCACTTTTGTCATGTTATCGATAAATTGCCGTCACACTTGCATCGTGAAGAAATCTCATGTTTCGTATAAAACCTGTAAAAAAACTGAAAGCATTTAAATGTAAACTACACTTTAGGCTGTATAAAGACTAAAAATGGAGTGTTTAAACCCAGGCCGGTATACAGGATTTTGTTTCGGGGGGGGACACGACCAGAATTTTTTCAGGGACCAAAGGAAGAATTCACAATTACTAGAGCAGCACACTTTGTAAATTTTGTTAACCAGATACCATAAATATGATTACGACTTCTCTTCCATGGCTGGGGGTCTGGGGTGGCGCGCTCAAGCGGCACCCCTCCCCAGCGGGGTCCAGGGCAGAGCCCCGAAAATTTTGTGAAAAAAAGCACCCTGAAGTGAAATCGTAATGTTAGACTTTTCATGAAATCAGCCTAATTCTGGTTCTGATACAGGCCTGCATCCAGGATTTCGTTTCAAGAAGGAGGGGTACAACACAACCAAAATTTTTTAATAAAACATAAGAGAAGCAAAGGATGAATTTTAGTTTGCAAATTTTGCTACCAGAATACCTTAGATACGGTGAAAATCAAATGGAAACCATCTCTTTTAGGGCTCCGAGGGGTCTGGGGTGGCACGCTCAAGCGCCCCCCGGAGAGGTCAGGGCAGATTACCGGAAAATTTTGTGGAAGTAGCATTTAAATTTTGAGGCGTAAACGTTAAAATTTTTACAAAATCAGCCAAATCACGGTACTGAATTAACCCTAAAAATGGTCAAAGTTCATCAGTAAATTCAGAATCATCGCCAAAAAATGCTGTCATTCTTGCTTCTTGAACAAATCTTATATTCCGCATAAAACATGTGAAGAATAGAAGACATATAGATGCAAAAACACGCTTTAGGTTGTATAAGGAAAGGATTAAAGGCTAAAAATTGAGTTTTTAAAGCGTGCGCTTGGGACTAAATGGACTCTATTAAAATTTTTTTGCGATCTAGCTAAAAAAGCAAAGGGGGGAAACACACATGTAACGGCTCAAAATTTTGGGAGAAAGCCCTAGCTGTTTGGGGGAAGGGGTTATTGACCTCAATTTTTGGTCAACAACGGCCAAAAGTCGCTTAAAACGGCCAAAAAATTCAATTTGTTCCCAAAAATGGGGGTCAAAAATTTCCTAACTTTGGGTGGGGGACCCTCTATCCCCCTTCTTATATGTCATAGTAAGGGGAATTTTTGGCGAATATGTGCCCTTTAGCGATTTTTGCAATTCATACATTTTCTCAAAGCTCTTGATGAGACGAAATCAGAACAACAATAATTTTGATTGGGTCGCGAATATTGGTGGAGTTACCGCTGTTTGAAATTTTCGTTTCGGCATATATATTGTATATAATGCCAAATCAGCATTATTCCAAACTATACATCACTTACTGGACATAGGTAATTTCACGGGCCTGAAAAACATTAATTTAGCTGAAAACAGCACTACATACTCATGATTTAATTCGAAACAATTAATATCCAACAATCGACCTAAGCATCTATACATCGACCTAAGCATCTATACATCGACCTAAGCATCTATACATTGACCCAAGCGGGAGCGACCTCGACCTAAGCAGCTTAAAACACCTTTTCAGATATACTAAGCCTAAGCTTGAGTATATTGAAAGCAAAAACTTACATTTTCCTATGCTTAAGCATAGAGATTTTTCTAACTTTCATGCGCTGTAACTTCGTGAATATTGCCGACCCAGTCAAATTTTTTGTTTATATGAACTCAGGTCACCGAGATCTAACGAAATATGTGAAAAATAGCGAAATTCATTAAGGGCACATATTCGCCAATTTAGCCATAGTAAGGTAAAAAAATCATTCTCCTCACATGGAAATGGAAAAATGGTAAATGAGTAAAACCCGGAAAAAGAAGCTAAAATCGTGGATATTTAGATGTCTTTCGTTAAAATTTCGCATCTAAGGCCAAGATGGGAATTGCCGGTAAACGGAGAAAATGGAAAATATCTGGAAAATGGAAATGTAAAATGAAGAGTAAAATGGAAAATTTTCCATTTTCGAATTTTTTTCACCGAAAATTGTTGTTTAATTAAATATTTAGTTAAAATCGTGGATATTTTAATGTCTTTCGTTAAAATTTTGCATCTACGGTCAAGATGGAAAATCGCAGGAGAATTAAAAAATGGGTAAAATACGCAAATGGAAAATAAAAACGGAAAATAGAAAATTTTCCATTCTCGAATTTTTTTCACTGAAAATTGTTCTCTTATGAAGGATTAAACTAAAATCATGGATATTTTGATGTCTGTCGTTGAAACTTCGCATCAATAAACAAAATGCAAAATCGCTGGAAGATTGAAAAAATGGTCAAGATCCTGAAAATGGAAAAAAATGGGTAAAAGCCAGAAAATGGAAAATTGAAAATATTCCATTTTGAAGCGATTTTTCATCTTGGCCATAGATGCGAAATTTCAACGAAAGACATCAAAATATCCCTGATTTTAAATTCTATTACTTCTATCCAGGCCCGTATCCAGGATTTTATTTCGGGGGGGGGGCCGAAAATTTTTGAGACCAGATATCTCGAGAACCATTAGGAGATAGGCGAAAATAAAGACAGTTTTGTGCGTATCTCGGCGAGCTCTATACAACGGTGAAGAAAAATTTCAACAAAAAAATTAAAAAATTTTCACTTTATTTTATTTTTATATACAGCAAATTTATCATTTAAGCTCATTTCTCATCACCTAATCGGCGAATTATTTCTTATCTCTTGCATTTGTACTTAATCATTGTGCTTTACAGAGAAAAACAATACGAATAATTAATAATTCGGCGCGAAGCGCCGAAAAAATTGACATGCTCTGCATATCAACCTTAAATTTGAGCGGTTTGAGCGGACTAGAAGACAAAAAAACATGTATAAACAATAGATACGGCGCGACGCGCCGGAAAAATTTCATGTTTCCCATGTCATATCTCAAATTTGAGCTGTTTTGAGTGAGCTAGAAGGCAAAAACTATAACTAAACAATGAATCCGGCGCACCGCGCTAGAAAAAAATTGACATACTTTCTATGTCTAACTCAAATTTGAGCGATTTTCAGCGGTTTAAAAGACAAAACCTTACATAAACAATAAATCCGGCGCGAAGCGCCGGATAATTTTGTGTTTTCTAGCTCAAAAGTATGCTAAAAACCTGCTTTGGCTAAGTTTCAGACCAACTTCGCCAATTTTTCATTTTTCCCTTTGGGGGACCCTTGGGAAAAACAAAAATTTTTTCCCATTTCGGGGGGGGGCGGGCCCCCCTCGCCCCCCCTGGATACGGGCCTGCTTCTATCTATCCTAGAATTAAGCCAAAAGAACCTCATTAGACTGCGGTACTGTCCGGCGATTTTGAGCAAAGAGGTCTTGTTCTGCATCATTTTTGACATCAAAATCAGTGAAAATGTCAAAATTTTTCCGGCACTTCGCGTCAGATTAGTACTTTTAAGTACTTTTTACTCAAAAAGCGCCCAAAATTGATAAATTTTTGCATTTTTCAGTAAAAGTAATATAATGCAGTCAAAATGGACTAAAAATGCTTTTAAAATGTGTTATTAACACGAAAAAACCTTTTATAGGCTATTTTGACTATTTTGAACACTAAAACAGCAAAAAAATCGTGAACGTTAAATTTACTGTTTTAGATTTTTGGCATTTCACCCCCCCCCCGCCGACCCTGACCTTGTGCACCTATGATACGGCTACGCCACTGAATACGGTAAATCAAGAAGAATTCTCCTGCAACGGACCCAGAACTGTAGGTCTTTTATTCGTAGACGAGCAGCAAAGCAAATTCTCAATACAAGCGCATTCGGTAAAAAACGCAGTGCAGCAGCGAACGGAACTTACAGTACATTTCAATGATCTTTCAATTTTCTTTTAAACAGATGAAATCGCTGACATGATTGTACAGTTGACAACGCTAAAAATATCATTATTCTTCAATCATTGCACGTGCACATCTGGACCAATATTTTTCAGGCGAGCAAATCGATCACAATAGCAGTGTAAACCAAAGCCATAGTTTTGACAAGAAATTATTATGCAATGACGTTTTGGAGTGCCACATTATATTAAATAAGTCGACATACACTCTTTGAGAAAAGCAATCCAACACATATAGATTAAAGAAACAGCAAAAACGAGAAATCAACAGAAACGAAGATGGATTATGGTCTGTTTCACACAAGGTTGGACATAAATTTTAAAAAACAATGTCCGACAATAAATTTACAGACTGTGATTATAGCATTGATTTGATATACCTATATGTAGTGTTATTTTGGTAGCCCAAAAATAATTAAAATATGATATTGGTATAGTTGACTCGTTTTTAATATGATATAAATATGATATTCTGCTATTTTTCATTTAAAATATGATATATTTTTGATATTTGGTATATATTTAATATACTTTTGGTAGGTAAGTACCTATTGTGTAATTTCTGCAGCCATGTAAAAGTAGGTATCTATGTAAGCAAGATACAGGTAATTAATACTCATTTATTATATTTCAAAGTCAAACGACTAATGCAAGCAATCAATATTTTTTCGAAGTAAAGCACAAGCATTACATTTCCAGACGCTGTTTAAAAAATTTTCATATATGTATAAAACTTTCAAAATTTACGAGATTAAGTTACAAAATTACATAAATTCCTTTCACTTTTCGTCAAATAACAAGATTTGGAATAACGATCAGACATGTGCGTGGGGATGTGGGGTGTAGACCACCCAGAATAGAAAGATGGAAAATTTTGTAGGGAAAATGAGGCAAAATGAAGGCCAAAACCGGATGCAAATTCTTCAAGTGTTTCAAATTTACCAGAAACAGTGTAATATCGTGGTTTTAAGGTTATTTAAGCGCTTATGCAAGTTATTGAGGTCATTTCGGCCCAAAAAGCTGAATTCTTGACCCCTGCCCCAAATCGCCCAAGCTGTGCAACCACACCTGAGCGTGGGGGCTTTAAGGGTATGCACCCCGAGAAACCAAAATACTCCCCAGAAATCAAAATACCCCCCCCCAGAATTCAATTTTTGAAAATTTTTTGTTTTTTTCGCAATTTCTTGATGCCAATGGATAGTGCTCGATGAGAAACGTTGAAAAATGGTATTTTTTCGCCGTACCACTATTTTTAAGGTTATTTTTTCACCTTTGAAAAATCTTGCTTTCACGCAGAATGTTCTTGCTGCCCACGTATGCTGTGCACCTATGATCACTATTAGCGAATCACAACGGTAAACAATACAGGTGGCAAACAAGAATCGAGAAAACAAGTATAATTTGATGGGTCAATGTCATGTGTTGTGGTACATACTTACCGACCTAACTGAGATTTTGAAATCTCCCAGATCTAGGCCACCCTTAATGAGCTGAGCTTGCCAAAAGTTATGCATTTATCAATTTCGACAGGATGTCACTCAATCATACTACACTGCGCTAATTGTATATATGTTCATACGATTAACGCAGGTGTACACAACCCTTAACGGACTCTACAGTATACATATGTACAATAGGCGAGGTGGCTTGGTTGGGTATAGGTACATACATAATTAAGTGAGTACCGATACTGTATGCATACTTAAGTATGTATTATGAAGATATGACCTGGAAAATACCTACTGCATTATGCTTCGAAATTTGCAGGTAAGGCATAGAGCGAAAAAAGGAAAAAGTGCTACCACTTTGTACCAAAATTATACCAAAATTATATCAAAAATATTTTCACATCTTCCGGAGTTTTAATATGATAAGAATATGATATACCAAAATTCTCAGAATTAAAATATGATATTGGTAGTCCAACAAGTGCCTACCAAAATCATACCAAAATTTATTTTTGGTATATCAAAATAACACTACCTATATGTAGTTATCGTGATCCGTCGGCTTACGAAAATTCTCAGAAGTTATGCCCCAACTATAGCCTGTTTCATTTATTCGAGAGATTTTTAGTCAATTTTTTTAAGGGCTACAGTAAGCGAAACAAGCCGATTTACTGTAATTGGGCAAATCAGTTTAGTGAGGGCGAGTAGCTGGAATTTTTCCATTTTAAATGCACTAATCCGTCCATATAAATTTAATTTAGGCATTTAATCAGGGTTGGGACATACTAAAGTAAGTGCGCTATAGTCTGTTTCATTTATCCAAGAGCTTTTTCAGTAAATGTTTTCGGAGGCTACAGTAACCCCTTCTTTTTTATTTACTGTAGCTCGCTAGATCTCACTGTAGTTACGTCTCGTCTTCCAGCAATTTAATCAACTTACAGATAAAAATCGCGCATTCATCTTATCCTTAGTTGACACTTTAAACACAATAGACTAAAATGTTAAGAAACGCCGCGAACTCCCCCATAGCTCAGTGATAAAACGTCTGCTTGTCGTGTCGAAGCGACTGGGTTCGATTCCACCTGATAGTTCTTTATTTAGCGCACTTACTGTAGTATGTCCCAGTACTGATTAAATGCCTAAATTGAATTTATATAGGTGAATTAGTGCATTAAAAATGGAAGAATTCCAGCCACTCGCCCTCACTGAGCTGATCTGCCGAATTACAGTAAATCGTCTTGTTCGCTTACTGTAGCCCTTAAAAGAATTGACTAAAAAGCTCTCGAATAAATGAAACAGACTATAGATAAAAAGCTGTCGGTTGGAATCGAACCCGAGTTGCTTCGACGACAAGCGGACACTAAGCTATGTGGAAGTTTGCGGCGTTTCTTAGCATCTTAGTCTATTGTGTTTAAAACGTCAACTCAGGATAAGCTGAATGCATGATTTTATCTGTAAGTTGATTGATCTGCTGGAAGACGAGAATTAATTATGCCGCAAAAAATGTAATTGATAAACCCTTCTTTGCTACGTAGCTACAGTGAGATCTAGCGAACTACAGTAAATAAGAAAAAAGGGTTACTGTAGCCTCCGAAAACATGTACTGAAAAAGCTCTCGGATAAATGAAACAGACTATAATGTTAAACAGACTATACATATTTGAGGTTTCTGGTCTTATAACTCTTAAACCGTTTTACCCTTCAGCAATGCCAAAGATCGCCTTTAATTAGGCATACGGTAGAACTTAAAAGTATTAGGAAACATTGTCGATTTAAAAAGGCAAGAACGGCGATAGCAGAGAGTGTGATACAACCTATGTAGTTGTATCACACTCGTGATCTGTATGTCCTTTTGTTCAGTCGCTGTTTTATCATATATCCGTGTTTTACCAAATTTCGTGCATTTTTCTGGACAATAAATACTTTCTTGTTCTTGCCTAAAATAAAAAAGGAGCGTAAAGGAAGATAATGAAATCCAAGCGGGCAGTCCGATCAACCGCTGAAAACGAAAACCCAAAGCAAAAATGAAGCAGGGTATTCAGCGCTGCTAAGTGCTATAGTCTGTTCCACTTAACTTCTAGGTTTTCTCTTTAATTTAATCCGCATGAATCAGGCTTAAAAAGAAGTTCAAAATCTTGATGCACTATAGCGGCTTAACCGTGACAAGTCTCCCTATAACTCGGTGTAATGTAGAACGTCACAACTAATATGTTAGCTTAAAGCACTTTTGTAGACGCTTTAAATTTTTTTAAAAGCCTTAAATCTTAATGAAATGGACATTATAGGTACCATCTTGAGCATACGTGGGCAGCAAGAAAATTCTGGGGGGAGGTGCAAGATTTTTTGAAGGTCAAAAAAATGACCTTAAAACTGGTGGTATGGCGATGCACCATTTTTCCACGTTTCTCATCAAGCACTATCCATTGACATCAAAAAATTGCGAAAAAACGAAAACAATTTTCAAAAATTGAATTCTGGGGGTATTTTTGATTTCTGGGGAGTGCATACCCCCCCACGCCCAGGTGTGATCTTGAGTACCTACCTACATGATATGATACGCAAAGCAAGCGAATTCAGCTTTTATTCACTACAAATTTATAAGAAAAACAAAAATAACGTACAAAACCGCGTGCAAAGAGCAAGAATCTCAAATTATCACTTTACAAAATTAATTTTGTAATACATATTTAAACGGCGATCGAAATCAGGAACCATCTACGAAGGAAGAAATTGAATAGGCCGGGCCACGATCATCATTCGTTTCAAAACTCCCATCTCCAGAGAAAAGGAATTTTTCAGTAATTTTCTAATCGATTGTTACAGAAAATATGAAATCACTGTACATAGTTTAAAGTTGATAAAAGTGCAAAGTCGGCAACGTAAAAAAACGAAGCCATTTTCAATCACAAATCAGAACGCTTCCACTAATATTCGGGTCATACGTAGAAGAGAGTATTCAGGGCACAATGGAATAATCAGCCTCTGGCCTCCGCAGGAAATCAGCTTCAACCGCACCAATCAATGAGTTTTATGGTCCATCACTTTACACAAGGTACTCATATACCACAGCCTAGCTTATCACAAGAAATAAATCCTTTAGAAAAAGTTAAATTTGGGTAATTTTTTGACTATTTATAGAAAATGGCACGTAAACTTGTTCCGTGGGAAACGACACTAAATAACAGGAGGTCATCTAAACGGCGCAAATGGGAGGAAAGTACATGAAAGAAAAAACAGGAAGACACTTTACACCGTACTGGCCAAAGCGAGCGCAATGTAGTTCGGCAAGAAAAATTCCATTCATTCCGATCCGACAAATCCACTCAGTTTACACACTAGCCAAGGCGCTTGAACTCCCTATAAACTGACAGACTACAACAAAAAAATAAGCAAAACTAGGTGATTCTATTTTTAGAAAATTTTTCGTTTTTTTTTAATTTTCGTACGCCAGTCAATAGAGCATGACGAGTACAGGTGGGCGGTACGAAAATTCTGGGGTGCAAGATTTTTCGAAGGTCAATAAAATGGCCTTAAAAATGGTGGTATGGCGAAAAAACACTATTCTTCAACGTTTCTCATCGAGCACTATCCATTGACATCAAAAAATTGTGAAAAAAAACAGAAAAAAGTTTAAAAATTGAATTCTGGGGGGTATTTAGGTTTCTAGGGGGAAGGATATTTTTTGGGGGGGTGGGGGTTGCATACCCCCAAGCCCCCACCACCCGGGTGTGATGACGAGAAACACCAAAAACTACGCCAATCATCGCGTTGTTTGCCCTTGTTGACCTATTGGGAATTGTCGGATCCCCAACTCCAATTTCGCCTTCTGTTCGCACGGGCGAAAACTTGGTCCGTTTTTCGGCCCATTCGACGCAAAAAACTTCAAGCGAACGCAATTACGTCACCGGCGACCGCGATCAAGCACTGAGCCTGATTTCTACCGGCGCTTTCGACCACTTCGCTTTTGAGGCATTGAAAAGAGGTCAATCCGTGACCCCCCAAAGCCGCCACGTGCGATTGGACCACGTGGAATATTTCGGCTAGCGTCGTGTGCAAAAACGAGTCCAATCCGCCCATTTCCCGTAAACTATTCGTTTCGCGGATGAAAAAGAAGTCGTAACGTCCCAGATAGGCGACGGAGTTCGAATGGTCGGTCGGGGGCGACTGGATCGCGTTGGCGAGGGCCTAAATTGTCCATAAGTACAGTTTTGTAAAGTTAATACGTCGAGAGTGTAAAGTAGGTAAAAGCGTTGAGTGCAGTTACTTATTGTAAAGCGAAACAAGGCGTTGGCCTACCGAAACAGTCAAACCGCCTTGTAACGAATCAACGGATAACTGATGTTACCGCGTGCATAACTAAATACGTAAATAGTGTAAAGCTATGGACTTGGTGTAAAGTGGTGACAAAACTACTTGTGACTTTTGAACTGTCAAGAAACGTGGCGGCGTGCAAGCTGATGCAAGAACCGCGCGGCAAAGATCAAAGCCCTTCATAGGCCTTACAATCATACGTGGGCAGCACCAAAATTCTGAGGGGAGGGGTGCAGGATTTTTCAGAGGTAAAAGAATGGCCTTAAAAATAGTAGTATGGCGTAATAAACACAATTTTTCAACGTTTCTCATCGAGCACTATCCATTGGCATCAAAAAATTGCGGAAAAATTCTCAGAGAATTGAATTTCTGAGGGTGGAGGTATTTTGGTTTCTCGGAAGGGGGTGCATACCACCCAAACCCCCACGCCCAGGTGTGCTTACAATGACAATAAATGAACTAGTTAGCTCTTATGTTTCAACTGCGCATTTATATGCTAAAAAACAAAAAGTGAAAATTGAATAAGTCCATAAATGAGATAAAGCTGCGAAAAGACTGTTTCATTATTTCTTGATTTTATTTTATTTTTGCAGAAAAAATAACTAACACTGTCTGCATTGTTTGTACCAAATAAATGTCGCGAAAGCAGAAAGTGTAAAGTAAAAAATAAGAAGGTAACGTAAGTATTACTCGATGCGACGACGTTATGAACGCCCGGCGTCCGCTCGACGCCGCCGCCCACGTTTCGGCGACCGACGACAAACATCGACGTCGACCATAGGCCGTCCGCGCGGCGTCGAGCGGCGACGATTCCGTCGCGTCGCCGTCGGCGTTCGTCGACGGCAGCGTCGCCGACAAACGACGCGACGGCGTCCTGCGATTCGCTTCGCCATCCGATGACGTCATCGTCGTCGTGTAATGTACCGTACCGCGCAACGCTATCTATGATACGGTAATTTTATACCACCATTCGCGATTTCCTACTTTACACCCTTGCCTACTATTATTTATTCGCTCATCCGTTTCATGAAAAAACTTTCTTTCCAATTGAGATAATTTTAAGATTCGTATGATTACCGGATGACGTAATAATTACTCTTTGATTCACTGGGTTTTCACTTTTTGAATGTTTTTCTATTTACGTATCGTTCATTCATCGATTGGTCATCATCACTGATTATCTGTTAGTCAACCGGAGGGATTTTCCAATTTTAGATGAGCCAAAGATTGTGCGACAAAATTATAATCAGAGGTGTGCGGCACCAAAATTCTAGCGGGGGTGCAAGATTTTTCAAAGGCCGAAAAATGGCCATAAAAATAATGGTATGACGAAAAAACACCATTTTTCAACGTTTCTCATCGAGCACTATCCATTGGCAAAAAAAATTGCGAAAAAAAACAAATTTCAAAAATAGAATTCTGGGGGTTATTTTGGTCTCTGGAGGGTGCATACCATAGGTGGGCAGCACCGAAATTCTGGGGGGGGTGAAAAAATTTTCAAAGGTCAAAAAATGGTCTTAAAAGTGGTCATATGGCGAAAAAACACCATTTTTCGACGCTTCTCATCGGGCACTATCCAATAGCATCAAAAAATCGCTGAAAAAGCAAAAAAAATTCAAAATTTGAATTCTGGGAGGGGGGTATTTTGATTTCTGGAGGGGGTATTTCAACTTCTGGGGGTGCATATCTCCCCAAACCTCCACGCCCATGTGTGGTGCATACCCCACGCCTAGGTATGTTTATAATCGATTTCAAGCGCTTTTGCAAGAAAATTGTGGATTTTCCCGTTCCACACCTCAATTCTATACAATCTTTCAATATAATTGTCCAGTTCGTTCCGCCGGGCGTTTTATACGTCAAACTCCCCGCATGCTTTTTTTCTTATTTCATTTTTATTTTTTAATACAAAATACACCTGACGCATCGTTTACCGTTGACTTTACCTCCTTTTCAATTTTTTAAAATAATTATCGCTTTTTTGAATGTTTATTTTGTTTACACTAAAATTCGGAGTGCCTTTGTTTACAATCGACGTAATGTGTAGTCACGCACACTTTGTCTTCCTTTTCCAAATTTTTTCAAACGCTGTGGACAGTGATAGTGCGGTTTTCCTTATTTTTAAATTGTTCGGAATATTCCATTAATTTACAGTGTAAAGTTTACACTGTAATCGTCAGTTTTTCTCATTCGACCGTGATCAATCATCCGTTGGCAAAGGTTACAGTCGGAAAGTTTCTAGTAGATATTTTTCTATAAATAACCCAGCGTCCGTTTGCTTCATTACAAACATAAAATTATGCATTTGCGATCAAAGTAGTGATTCTACAAAAGAATTTGTTCGCTATTTACATACGCATGTTTACATTTTATATTTATTTATAAAAATAATATCAATATTTATATAAGGTATGAGCATTAATATTTTTAAACACATTTTGCTTAAAATTTTATTAAGTTAAATCATTTATTTCGAAAAATTATCAAAAACTATAGAAGCTATGGGCATAAATTAAAAATAAACCTGAAGGTCGCCGGCGAAAAATCCGAGTGTAAAGTCGAGATTGCTCAAACAAACGGGTTTGCAGCGCCGAAATTTGTACAACGTACTCTGAAGCGTTAGAAAAAATGAATTATTTGGCCGGTACTGTAATTGATATTAGAAGAATGAGGAAATGAACAGATAAAAATAGCAAATCAGTTTTTAATTTATTGTATGAGTGTAGTATCGGGATTAATAAAGCCAAACTATGTATCTAGAATATTCTAATTGGACAAATAAGCCAATTTAGCGACAATTTGGCGTAAATAAGCCAGCTGAGAGACTTTGAACTACATATGGGCATGCGGGTGGGTGTGGGTCTGAGGGTCAGGTGGACCCCCGCCGATAGATCCCCAGAATCGAATTTTTGGTGCTATTTTTGGCGATTTCGTCCCAACGGAACCAGCGAGAATCAGGTTGCTGCCCATATATGGTTTGATCCCCAACAACCAAAACCAGCCGTCACCGCGTAAAATTTAATTTTCTATTATTTTTTTCATTTGCGACTGTCTGCTGAATGATGCACAAAGACGACAAAATGCTCGCTTTGTCCCTAACTCAATTATTTTTGGCCCTTTTCTGACTAAATAAAGTTTGCGACTCCAGAATTCAAGGATTTAAGCCCTGCAATCGAATGTCTTTTAATCTACATAGATAGGTTATAAAACAGGCTCTTCAGATTAACTAAATGACTGATAATACAAAAAAACATGAAAAAGGGTAACCAAATTCGTACAAAAAACAAATAGACACGTCACGATACACGAATTTTGTCGAATGAATCGTCTGCCAGGTTATAGAGGGTCCCGGTTTAAAAATACAGCGCCAAAATTCCATGGGAATGTCCCAAAAAAATTTTTTAAGATAAAAAAGCGCCAGGATTGATAGATGGAGCAATACACCATTTCCGACGTAAAAAAGGAAATTTTTTGACAATACATTTCGGGGAAGGCCTTCGAATTCTGGGGGTTTTTACATATTGGGAGCCCCACCAAGACCCCCAAACTCCCAGATCCATGTGTGATCCGATTTCATAAACGCTATGACAGTTCACGGTGTACAATGCATTACAACGCTGTGACAGGGAATAGTGTCAAGTGCTTTGCAACGCTGTAACAGGCCGTGTTTTGCAGTGCTTTAACACCACACATGCACATTGGGGGGGCGGTACGGTGGGTATCCCCTAACAGGACTTTTGAAAGGCATACTTCCCCCTCAGGAAGAGTAAAACAACCAGTAAACGCGTTTTTACGGGTTATGAGGTCGGAGGGGGTAAGGAACGACAATAATATCTGAAAAAATCAACATAAACCCATCATTTTAGTGCCATAATTAATCATATTATTCCAATTTAACACTGTTGCATTCTGGTACAGTATTTAAATCGGGATATTTCCCGCCAAAATATTCGCAGTCTCCTATTCACTTTTATCAAAAAATCCATCTTTTTCGACAATGTTTCGTTAGTGAGCGCATCCGAATCGTAAATGTTGAATCTGGCGACGCGTATGAAATGCTGATTTTTCGGGATTACTGTAGCCGTGGTGTTACTGTAGCCGCTGATGGTATGCGACGTGTTACAGCAGTAAAAATCGGAAGGCAATTTCAACGGGTCGACAACTCTCTCGCCCACTTCCAAGGCGGAATCGAGCTATAATTTGCAATGAATTCCAAATTAAATCCTTTGAGATTTTCAAATTTGAAATTTATTAATAAAGTTGAAATTTGAAACAATTTACGTAATTTGAAATTCAAATCCGAAATAATCTTCGAATCTGATACTTCGAAAAATATAACAATTGCAAAAAAATTGAAACCAAAAATTAGACCTCGCTATCATATGTAGCACATTAGCGCGTAACTATGATATACTTGGGTGCTCCTAAAAAGTGACTACCACACATGGGCGTGGGGGTTTGAGGAGGGGTATGCACCCCCAGAAGTTGAAATACCCCCCAGAATTCAAATTTTGAAATTTTTTTTTGCTTTTTATAGCGATTTTTTGATGCCATTGGATAGTGCTCGATGAGAAACGTCGAAAAATGGTGTTTTTTCGCCATACGACCACTTTTAAGACCATTTTTTGACCTTTAAAAATTTTTTGACTCCCCCCCAGAATTTCGGTGCTGCCCACCTATGGTGACTGACTACCCCCTACATTTATAAGGGACACTTCTGTATTACGCGGTGTCTTTAAAAGATAGATAATTTTGAAAAGTTTTGTAGTCTTTTTTCTTTTTTCACACTTCTAGTCGGTGTGTAAAGAACGTGTACAGCTTCACTATAACGTTATAACATAGTTTTTTAAATATTGGTGGGTACACGACTTTGCGAGCTCAGTTTTGCATTCTGTTTAGTCTGGCTTTTACTAAAATGTAGATAATTGATTAAGCTCAATGGCATTTGTTTATTTATTTGAGTTACTTATTTCCGAAGTGGCAGTGTAAGGCGTGTAAACAATATGAGGGTTAAAAAACACATTTTGCCCACTTTTCCGTCCGTCAAAAACTCCAGTAATGAGTCCCAAGAAATTTTTTCTGATAGAAATGTACAACGACTCAAGCGCTACTTTCAGTTTAGCAGCAAACCTTTCGACACTCAATACAAGTTAAATATAGGGGTTTAAACTTCACACTATAGTAAATCATTCAAAAAAACAGGTTTTGTCTCAGATTTCTCAGCCAACTTCTCCGGTCAAAAGCCAGGACAAGTTGCATAAGATGAAAAAGAAGTGCTGTTGTAAGGGCTACACGTTGCGGCAAACTGCGTATAAAAAGCGCAATACTGACTTACTATAAAGGTGAGAAGTTTGGAACCAGGGGTGAAACATTCGGCGAAAAAACACGTTTTCTTTTATATTTTGATTAGTCAATATCTAAAATAGGGTGCAGGAACATAATATTTTCACACACAAATGTACTACAATTCGAAGGCTACAAACTGGCCCAAACCGTATTTCTTTACACTCAATGGAAGAGTGAGGTTCAGATTTTTGAAGGTTTCAATGTGGTGGATGGAGGAAAAATACGTTTTTGTCCCTTGTTTTTGTTCGACAATTTCTCCATTTAGAAGCCGGGATAAGTTGAATAGAATAAGAATAAAGCATTTTCTAAGGGTAAAAGTCGCAGCGAATTGCGTCTATTTACATCAATAATTGAGCTCTTTCGGGAGGTGTAAAGTCCAAAATCGGGCTTGTTACACGTGTTTCTGTCTTGTTTTCTTCTGCAAACGTCTCCAGTAGTCTGAATATGATCACAAGTCTTAAAATGTATTAGGAGGGTTCAAACGTCGCGGGTCAGTCAGGCGCGTTCATTTACACTCGACAGTGGTTTAAAGTGGTTTACATCTAATATTTATTTCTCTTCAGACCATTGTGGAGAATTAATTTTTCATAAATACTGTTCGTAATATCAGAATAATATCGGAATTACAAGTCTAACATCTTCTTTACACACGATGGTTACGTAAAGTTTACACTGAAAATTGAATTAGTTCTAGAGTGTTGCGGAAGCTGAATTTTTCGAAATGTTCTTAGTAATGTCACAATTATGTACGAATCTGAGTATTAGTTTTCTCTACACTTAGGAGTTACGTTAGCTTGACACTATTCATTTATTATTGATATGTAAATTTTACACTAAAAACTTCATTTTACATCCAGAACATTACAAAGCATGAATTAAATTTCAAAACATTTTCCATAAGGTTAGGATTACGAATCTGACTGTGTATTTCGTTTACAACCAGTAGTTATCCAAAGTTTACACTGAAAATTAAGTTTAGTCATCAAAGCATTGCAAAAGCTTGATTTTCTTTCAAAATGCTCCGTGTAACGTCAGAATTACGAATCTAAGTGTGAAAGTTCCTCACGCCCATTAGTTGCGTACATGTTGCGCTGAAAACATTTCATGTTTTTCAATAAGTTAAGGTTGTCTTGATTAAAAAAGATCATACTTATGCTCAGAACATTATTGTTTTCCGCGTCCTTGGACTGCTTTCATTATTAGTGGCATGTTACCGTATTTGTTTATTGACATGATTCACTCAAATCATGCTAATTTAAAGTAGGGTACTAGCAAAGAAAATGCTCCGATGGAACAAAAAGGACGAATATACTTAGAATTACGCATCATTGAGGACATACAAGGAGGGTCCAAGCATAGGTGCACAAGGTCAGGGTCGGCAGGGGTGAAATGCAAAAAATCTAAAACAGTTAATTTAACGTTCACGATTTTTTTGCTGTTTTAATGATCAAAATGGTAAAAATTACCTATAAAACGTTTTTTCGTGTGAATAACACATTTTAAAAGCATTTTTAGTCAATTTTGACTGCATTATATTACTTTTAACACTAAAAAATGCAAAAAATTGATCCATTTTGGGCGCTTTTGAGTAAAAAGTATAAAGTACTAATCTGGCGCGAAGCGCGGAAAAATTTTGACATTTTTACTGATTTTTATGTCAAAAATGATGCAGAACAAGACCTGTTTGCTCAAAATCGCCGGACAGTACCGGTCTAGCTGACCCCTCAGGGGGGTAATACCCCCTCACCCCTATGTGCATGTGTGGGTCCAAGCGAAAAGTTACCTAGGCATGCCTGCGAAAGTTGTAAGAAAATTCTAAAAATTAGACTTCCGCTAAAAAACGCTAAAAATTGAAAATTGAAGTATATTCTGCGGTAGTACCTGAAAAAGCATGCTTTCACAAAACATTGTTTCCCGACTCAGAAAGAGAGGTTATGAGGAAGCTAGGCGTTTTAATGACCGATTTACTTTCTTGATTTCTCTTCCAAAATATAAGCCAATATTTAGTTAATCGTCAATGGCTTCATGATTGAATTATGACAAGCACACATGTTGTTAATTGCAGCCAAAATTAATTAATTGAGTCATGCAAGCGTAACAATGCACATTTTGTCGTTTTTTGATTAGTGATCGCTTCTTTTATAGGATTAAGCTATTCGTGTTATTTATTTTTACGTCGTAAGTGCAAATCCCTTCCGCAAGCCGCATAATACACTTCTATTTTTTGCGTTTTTTAGCGGAAGTCTTACTTTTTAGTATTTTCTTACAACTTTAACATGCATGCATAGGTAATTTTTCCCTAGTCCTCTACTTGTATGTCCTTTGCAATGCGTAATTCCATGTATATTCGTCCTTTTTGTTCCATCGGAGCATTTTTCTTTGCTAGTTACAATAAGCTCGGATTCGTACAAAATGGCCTATTTCGTCAAAATATTGACGCGATGCCAAAAGTGCATTAAAATCAACTCTTTGTCAGCCGATATGGCGTCACGTTTGGACTTTACACTAATTGAACGATCAAACCTAGCACTCAAATATACATCTCAACTTGTTTACACCGCTTCAAAAGCATTATACATCATAAATATTCAAATCGTACACATTGGCTTATTGTTAAGTACGTGAAATGCATTTTAAAATAGAATTAAAATAAATCATTGTATTGTTTCGGTATTGTAAACCGCCCTTATTTGTAAACATTACAATAAGCAAAAAATCACAACATATAATTCATACATACTCGTACATCGAATGAGCTACATATTACAAGTTAGAGCATACAAAACTAGAATTTCGCCTTGTATTTTGCGGAATAACCATGCTTGAAACTAGCAAAAACACGGTAATGCAGAAGTGTAAAGAAATTGAAAAATGAACCATCAAAAGTGTGTCGTGATAAGCAAAAAGCGTGCACAAATAGCAAACAAATCAATAAACCGAAATTCAGAATCAAGCAGTGTAAAGTCCGAATTTCGCATTAAATAAAGTCAAACATGGACCCGTTGAGAAAGCATGCACTTTAAACATTATTATCGCGTTAGCAACTCATTTAGTTTGCAGTGTAAACCAACTTGAAGCACATAGTAAAGGCATTCGAAATTTCGACCAAATCAAATCTAAAAATTTAGTGAAAATCTTGAAACACTTGATTGAGGCGTCCTCTTTATAATTTGCGTTTAAATCGAATTTAAAATTAAAGCGGTTTAAAAAATTGTTTATATGCAATCGAATGCTCAGTATAAACTCGGAAAAACGACTGATATAGGCACGTATTAGATTAAAATATTGATTTTTCGCACTCACATTGACGTCAAAATAAGTTGAGTGCAAAGCAATATCAAAAGAAACAAGGTCAAATTTAATGATTTAACGCCGAATTTGAAGCTAATTCTAAATTCAAACTAGGAAAAAATTGTTATTTCTCAAAAAATAGTTTACACTCGCGCTTACATCAAGAATCACGTGATTTCGTTCGGAAAATAATCGAAGACGCCGGCTTTTTGATTCGCCGCCAAACGAATCATTGGCAACCAAAGGAAATTCTTTGCTTATAAGTTTTGAATTAGGGGCGCTTTCATCGACTATATCAGTCGGAGATTGATTTTCCTAGAAAAACCACAGTAAATTATCGATTTTTGACGCTCGATTCTTTATGCAATAAATGAACTATAAATACTACAATTTCGTAACAATAAATGAAGTATAAATACTACAATTTTCGTGATAGAATTTTTTTGTTAGTAACGTAACACGAATTTCGGTACGTTACTGACAAAAATCAAATCTCCGGACGCTATCTAATTAAATCGTTCATAATTCGCATTTTGTTTCAAAAAAAGTCAATTGCTTTACCCAAATTTATGTCGAAGGCGTTCAAATAAGCAGTTTAAACTTTATGAAAAGACTCTCTTGTAAATAAGGAATCTAATATACACTTTTGATAAGTTGTCGTTTGATCCGTACGTACTATTACTCCCGGAAGCGGTTACTATATAATAATCATAATAATATACTTTTTGTTAGGTTACTCCGTGTGTCTTTTCTGCAAGTCCGTCGAGCCCATTTTATAATAATATACGCTTGATCAATAACATACTAAGCCACTTGGCGGGCTGACCATGTATTCTTTATTTGTCATCAGCTCGGACTTGAGCTGTCCTGCGGAAAACCGTGCAGCTGCTTATATTATGGCGCGTACACGTACACAAAACGGCGCTATCGGGCGAACCCAACAGCCTGTATCAGCGCTGACTCATCACTTAGCAGTTTTACGCGCTGAGCTCAGACCGGTTCCTTCGGTATAATAGCTCTCTTCATTACATATGTACGTTATATTTCTGTTCTAATGGGCGCATCGGGTGTTGATGGTTTACTGTGGTAAGATGTCGTTATACCTGACAGTACTGCGCTGTAAACCGATACCATTAGCCGCCATTAGAGCATTTTAACAATCTGATAAATCAATTAAAAGAAACGTATACTAAACTACGTATGAGAATTTCGCATTAAATTGACTTTACACCGCAATATTTAGCGATTAAGTCTTTGCAACATGAACAAGGAACGATGTCGTCTTAGCAAACAAACGAAGTACACTTAATGAACCCTAAATCTTGCTCCCAAGTCATCATACTAAATAATGTTGATGTTATATACATATTAAAGGATGACCAGTGTAAGCCGCTTCGCGATTAACACCTTAAATAGTGGCGCATGTAAATTAGTTTACACTAAATCTTGTTTCATCGGTGCTCCTTAAGCACTGTAATCTCACTTTACTAGCAAACGTGGGCAAAGCGTTCAAATAGAAGGCGGTTCCGGTGGCAATGGCGATCAGATGATAATCGCCGACGGTTACGGTAGTTTTAAGGCCAAACACGGCGTTTTTGCCCATCGACTTCAATTTTCTCACTAATTTACCGTGCAACTCGTGTTCAACGAATGGTAGCATATGAAAACAAACGATATTTTTCGGGCGAAAAGAAAAATATACCGAAAGATAAATCACCACGCGTGTAACAGGGGAATGGGGGTCCTACCACCCAAACTTATTTGTTCCACACCCCCCAAAACCAAAAAATTTTTGAACCCCCCTTGCTAATTTTTGGGAAAAATTGAATTTTCTTATGGTTTTTTGGGGCAAGAATTGAAGGTCATCCACGCCTTGCCCGAAAAATAACCGGGGACTCCCCACCCTGAATTTTGAGCCCATACATTTATGTAAATCATGAAATAAAAATAAAGTAAACAAAGTTAAAATTAAACAGATAAAGATACAAAATTTAATAAAGTGAACTTTTACGAACGCATTAACAACGTCTTCAACTGACAACATTTTAAATTACGTACACTGACGGATCGAAGGCTATAAAATATAAATTGGTCAGATTTAATAAACTACAGATATGTAATTGAGAATAAATTCGTCGTTTGATTTCAAATTGAAGAAAGAGTAGAGTGAATTGACATTTCATGCTATGCAAATTTTTTGCGCTAAGATGTATGTAGTTTACAATTTACAGTCGATTGTCCGCATGCATGTAATGGCTCAAAATTGGAGGGTCCCGGCTAGTTTTAGGGAAGGGGGCCCATGACCAAAAATTTTTGTCAAAAACGCCTGAAAGCGGCAAAAAATTCGATTTTTCCCTAAAATCGGGGGGGGTCAAAAATTTTCTCGCTTTGGCACCTGATGTATATACATATATACCAAAGTAGTAAGAAGCAAACAAGGTAGAAGCCACAACAGGTTTTTAAAGTTGAATATGTGTATATTTGAATTTCTTTATTATTTCGCTTTTTCAATAACCTTAAAAAACGAACGTAGTATATCCTAGTAATACATAGGAGTCACGAGGTCTACTTACAATTATGTACAAACTTTTTTGTAGAAAACTCTGCAGAAAAAAAGTTTTGCATGCTTTTAAATTTTGGATGTTGACTTTTTTAGCCTTTAAAAGTGAATATGGATTTTCTGAAATAAAATTAAAGAACTACTTTGTAGTACTCATATGTACATATTTCCCGCCTATTCATGCGAGAATTGAAACAACTTCCCACTCTGTATGTCGATGTATTTATTCGTTAAGAAATTATAAGACTATCTTGAGCAGGAAAAATTAAATTAATTGAAAAATATAATTAAATCAGAATAAAAAGAGAAAAATAAATAATAAAACATAAAAGTGCGGCTAAATAAAGGAAATTAAATAAATATTGTAAACATAAAAATAATTTATCGATTAAGAATTCACTTAATTAATCGAATAA
This sequence comes from Mermis nigrescens, assembly GCA_036768485.1. Classification (NCBI taxonomy): domain Eukaryota; kingdom Metazoa; phylum Nematoda; class Enoplea; order Mermithida; family Mermithidae; genus Mermis; species Mermis nigrescens. The sequence continues at coordinate 152,381 of JAVLUZ010000233.1, read as the reverse complement.
TTAAACAAAATAACGAATCGTGCAAACGAATGATTCATTAGTTTTGTAATTAATAAATTTATTTATTGATTGATTAATTTATTGATTTATTTATTCATTATAATTTAGTTGATTTACCACACTTATATCCTTGGCCAACGATTCGCCATTTGAACTATGCTTCGACCGTACCACGCGACATTGGATTAAGCAAAAATCGATCGATAAATCTATTTCCGTCGGCAGGTCCATGCTGCATAGCAAAATATCGGGAACGGCGTGACCCCTGTTGCGTTTGAAACATAAAATTGAGGGTTGAACGCAATTTTGCGATTTCACGTTTATTCCTTAAGTTTTTTATGATTAATCGTATTTCTTCGAGCATTAAGCTGATTCATTGAATTTATCATAAAAACCAGGACAACACGCAATAATATAAGCACAATACAAATTAAGCATTTATATTACCGAAGTTTAAAGACTTACGAATTACTTAACACTTGCTTAATTATTACTCAAAATTTGCATGAAAATTCGCGTCCAAAGGCAAACCGCTTTTAACACTTTCTATGTTTTTTCGTGCGATATATTTTTTGAATAGAAAAATTTAAATTTTTCGGCATCTTGTACGGTTATGTAAACAGATACTTGAGACAACTTGGGAAATTTTACTACCAATTCAATTCAAATTATCGCCGACTTTAAACCGTTTACATAACGTTCTTCTTAATTCTGACAGTTTAATTTTAATAATTTTATAATTTAGAATAATTACTCTTTAAATTTTAAATTTTTAAAATTTTCTAACGCGCAAATTTGGCACAAATCGAGTCTGATCGGAAAAGGCAAACTGGTTTCCGAATACGGGACGTGAACGATACGGCAGAAACTGGCCGACGGATTACTGTATTCGGAGCAAGTCGAATGGCGAGTAAGGCGATCTAGGGTCAAACGAGCGGCTATAGATTTGCCCTCTTGGCCAGTCTTCGAATTACGCCCGGGTCTTGTCTCAAAAAATTACCAAGTACGTTATAGAAAACAAAATCAAAAACTAAAAAATACACTGTACACTACACGGTGTAAATGTACACTAAACGGTGTAAACAAGTAACACATAACAAACAAAATCCAAAATTGAAAAAAAATTTGAAACCTTGATATTGTAGTAAGCGAGACAAGAAAAAACAAAAATAACGCACAGGAAAATATTTCGAACGCAGGAGATTGTAAAGTAAACGGTGTAAACTAGTAGGACAAAAAATATAATCAAAATCGAGTAGGAATGAGTTAAAAGCCAGAATATTGTCGTAAGCGAGAGAATAAAAGAAAAATTACGCACAGTACAGTAAATGCCTCGAACGCAGCAGAGTTTAATCTAACGGTGTAAAGGACTAAGACGAAATAAACATAAAATTCAAAATTTAAAATGAAATTAAAAAACCGGGAAATTGCCGTAAACGAGAAAAGAACTACAGTACCTACGTATACGTAATAAATAAGGTTTATGCGAATGCGAAGTGTGAAGTGTTCACAAAGATGACAGAAGTGTAAGTAATTTCAAACAATATTTACCTTAAAATAAAATAAAGTAAAAATGTTTTAAATAGGGAAATGAGAATTCAATAACACAAAAGCACACACATAAAAGTGGCAAGTAGTACATAAGGTTAAGAGTGTAAAGCAACTAAATCTTTTAACACAAAACTGTTCCAATTGCAAGCGAATATCAATGCGATGTGAACAAATTAATAAAAACCCTGTAAAACCTGCATACTAAGGGTTCATGACTTATGCTAATCATACATGCACATAGGGGAAGGGGGTATCACCCCTCCCCCTAAAGGGTCAGCCGGACAGGTACTGTCCGGCGATTTTGAGCTAATTGAACGTTATTTTCCATCATTTTTGAGGTCAAAAGCAGTAAAAACGTAAAAAATTTCCAGCGCTTCGCGCCAGATTAGTACACTTTTATGTGCTTTTTACTCAAAAGCACCCAAAATTGATAAATTAACGTGATATAATGTTATCAAAATGGACTAAAAATGCTTTCAAAATGCGATATTACGACGAAGAAACGTTTTATTGGCTATGTTGACCATTTTAATCGTTAAAACAGCAAAAAAATCTTAAACATTAAATTTACTGTTTTGGATTTCTGGATTTCACCCCCTGCCAATTCTGACCTTGCGCATCTATGATGTAAATAATCTCTTCAAGCACAATCGCTTAGAAAATTTTTTGCATTGTATTCATTTATGTATGTATGAATTCACAATTTCGGACAAAACAAATAATAAGCAGCAATAAATTATTACAGCGAAAATGCCATAAATATGGAAAAAATAATTTAGCTTTTACATATGAAAAAACTGTCATAAAAGTGAAAAATCAGAGAAAAATTAAGCAAACACTTTGGAATTTTTTCCGCTTAATTCCTCGTTCCGCCACAAAATCCATAAAAACTGAAATAACTTTTACAAAATCTATGTGCTAAACTCAACAGTAAAGCAGCAGAGTACTTTGAACTGGCAAATTTAAATGCCTCACATAAATATCTACTTCGGCGGACGACTCGTTTGATCAAAAAACAAATAACTTCAAAAAAATGGATGAGTCAACAAACTGAAGTAATTAAAACCTAAAAGTGTAAAGTACTAGAAACTTTACACTACCAAATTAAACAAGCCAGCGAAAATTAGCTGAACAGTGGACTATTCCGCCCAGAAAAACACAATGTCACTCGCTTACTAAATGGATGAGCAATCGAATTAGACTAATAAGCGTAATAGTGTAAAGTAGAAAAGCGTGCTTTACATTGCTAAATTTAATAGTCTTATATAGTTACCCGCTCCAGCGGACGATTCCTTCGATATAAACGGAAAACTTTATGAAACGGAGAAGAACTTAATAAATTTCACAAAACGAATGACCTATGTAACAACTTAGACTAATAACGATACATGATCTCGGGGGGGCTTATAACTCCCCCGCCAGAAAAATCCCACGCCAAAATTTTTTCACCTCCCTCCAGAATAGGCGATTTTTTATAAATTCCCAAAAAATTCTCTGAAATTTTGTAGAACAGATGCTTTTTTAAGCGTTTTTACCTGATTATTTTCTCAAAAGTGTCAAATTTTCGGACTCACGTTGTGACAATATTTTGTTCAATTTGTTCCAGATTCTTTGTTTTTTGGAATTTTTCATGTTTCAATGCTCTAGAAAGATGGACCATTGTCAGAAACGCTGAAAATCGATGTTTTTGACGCATACCAACCATTTTTGAACCCAAAAAAACGCATTATAATTTCACACACTCTCCCAGAATTTCCATGCTGTGGATGTATGCTAATAACTGCGGTAGTGTAAATTTAGCAGAACACTTCGCACTGCCAAGATCAACAAGCTAATATTGGTTAGTCATGTACCTCAGCGGACGATTCCTTAGCGAATTCGCCTAGATCTAGAACGATCGCCGTACCGATTGCATTCAAAATGCACAAATCTTCGCTGCGACCAAAAATAATAAAATGAAAGAGAACAAAATAAACAAGGTGGAGAAATGTTTATGAGAATATGAGAAGTTGCTACAAAATTTTTGCCGCAATTTTCCAAACTTACTAATTTTTTATCCGTTTTCAAATTTTTATTACGAAATCGATTTATTAATTTCTAAATAATATGTATGTACGTTATTCCTCATACACAGGGGCGGATTTAGGGAGGGGCGGGGGGCGGCCGCTCGCCCCCCCCACTTTGGCCCAAAACAGTGCGCAAAATTAGGGATTTTTGAGCGATTTTCGGGTTAAAATGAGTAATTTTTCCGCCCAAGTCAGGGTTTCGCCCCCCCCCTAAAGGGGACCCCCCCCTAAAGGGGACCCCCCCTTAGGAAAATCCTGGATCCGCCACTGCTCATACATGTATGCAGCTCAAGTTATAGTAGATATAAAAATTAAACAACAATAGATTTTATTTCGGTTTTGTTGGAATACGGTAAAATATCAAAAAATGCGACGCAAGCCAAGCCGGTAAGTAGCCTGTAAGAAACATCAAATTGAGGGGTTACGAAACTAAAACTTTTCCCGGGCAAACTAAATCGAAAACTGAGTAACAAAAAACGCTTTAGTATCGAGAAAAAAATATCGATAAAAATACCTTGTAAAACATTATCTCCTAGAATTTTTTATAAAAAATTAACGATCCCGAATTATTGTTAAAAATGTTAAAAAATAAAAATGTATGTAAAAAAGAGAGAAACAGATAAAAATTCAAAAGGCATACGTGCACATAGGGAAACTGAGGGCGGTATTACCCCCTAAAGGGTCGGCTGGACAGGCACTGTCCGGCGATTTGAGCTGATGGAACGTTTTTGCATCATTTTTGACGTCAAAAGCAGTAAAAATGACGGAATTTTTCCAGCGCTTCGCGCCGGATTAGTACTTATGAGTATTTTCTCTCAAAAACGCCTAAAATTGATAAATTTTTGCATTATTTAGTGTCAAATGTGATATAAAGCAGTCAAAATAGACAAAAAATTCTTTTGAAATGTGATATTACCACGAAAAAACGTTTTATAGGCTATTTTAATTGTTAAAACAGCAAAAAGCCGTGAACGCTAAATTTACTGTTTTAGATTTTCGGGATTTCAACCCCTCCCCTGCCGACCATGATCGTGTGCACCTGGGCATATAAAAAGATGAAAAAATAAAAATAAAGACATCAACTTACAAGAAAATCAAATAATAAAAACAAATGTATTTGAATTAAGATTATGAGATTAAAAAATTTCTAACAGTAAATCAATAAAAGATAAAAACCTAAGACTACATAAAAATAACAATAAAATTCGATCACAAAAAAATGAGGAGTAGATGTAAAATTTTAAAATAAAAAAAATCATCAAAACTTCTGACACACGAATACACATATCTTGCTTCCTAAATCTATTATTCTGATTATTAATAATTAATTTACATCATTAATACTTTCAAAACCATACTGCAACCAAAAAATGCTACATTTGGCACAATTTCAAGTTGTAAACCAAAATATCGCGCTCACAATATCGAACAAGTCTCGGAATAGCCAACAACGGCGTTGCAATTGAGCACTTTCATGTTGGCGCGAATTTCGAGCCTAATTTCGTGCCACCAATTCAGCCTAATTTCGTCTTCGTCTTAAACCCGACAAAGTAACGTTCCAGGCGTGTTATACTAAATGTCGGAAAAAATAGTTTTCTTATGACGTAGCGATGATGAATTAATAAAAAACGGATTATCTGTAGATCTGCTACAGATAAGAACAAATTAATTTCGTTGGCGGACTGAAACAACGAATAATAATGAATAAATTAATAATTTATAATAATAAATAATTAGGCATTATAATTGAACAAATTGTAGAGGCGATGGCGGGAATAGTTCAATGAAACCTAATAAAATTTTTAATATATACCTGCATAATAAGGGTTTTTAAATTCTTTTTAAATTTATTCGTAATATTATTTCATATTTGTTTTTAAATTGAATAATTTACGGATTTATTATGCTTTATTCAAATCTGTGTGCTTATTATTAGTACTAATGTAACATGAATCGAAAAATTTAAAAAAAATTCCGACATTTGTCCGATTCTAATACACGATTCGCCAAATTTTCGAAAAACGTCTAAAATCCCATTTTAAATTATTAAATGTACCCTGAGATTCCAAATTTTTCAACAATTTGACCGACTTGGCGCTAACAAAGCCTCCAATGCTGCGAATTACACCAGCAGGAACGGTTTGCATCGTAATGAAAGGAAATTCCTAAAAATTGACTTTTTTTTAAACAAAATTTCAAAGTTTTAGAAAAAATTAAATTTTTCAGAATTAAAACGCGTATGTACTCTAAATTATTCACCATTAAGGTATAATTAACTGATTGTGCCTTGTAAAAATGAATTTTAAAAATTTTATAAAATCTCAAACACGACTTTTAAAATTCATGTATACAAAAGATATAAAAAATTAAATTAAATTCATTTACAATTACGTACATAGCCTACGTGTTTATTTGAAAAGAAAAAATTTTAAGAATTTAAAAATAAGATTGTAAAATACGTCTTTCCTACTGTAGCTAAGCAATTAGCGGCGCCCTCCGCCTGTATCGATTTTTCCATCATTGTATTTAAAGTACAGTAAGAATAATCGATCGATTTGGAGCAAGGCTTGCGATCCGCTTTATCACAGCCTACAGTATCGCAGCCGATAGATTTCGCGTCGAAACCACTCGACTCATCATGGTCTTGATCATCATCGTTCTTTACGTTTAACGCGCTTCTTTGTAATATTACGTAATTAGATAAATTCGGGAATTAAATACATAAAATCAAAAATTAAATCGGATAAAATTAAAATTAGACATTAAAATTTATTTTAAAGATTTTAAAATTGATAAAATTAAATTAATCACATAGTTAATAAAATTAGATATTAAAACTAAATTAGATTGATGAAGATTAGAATAAAGTTATTATGTGTAATTAGATGAGATAAAATAAAATACAATGAAAATTAGATATAATTAATTAGGTAAAATTGAACAAAATCGAGTATTTATGTACAGTTAATTCGAAAGATTAAAAAAATTAAAAATAGATAATTAGATAAAATCAGATGACAAAATCATAAGACAAAATTAGATAAACTGAATTAGCAAAAATATAATTATACAAAATTAGATACAGTCAGTTTAAAATTATATAATTAGATAAATTAGATAATTACATAAATTAAATTATATGAAATTAATTAGATAGTAGATAATCAGATTATTAGATGAAATTAATTAGACAGTAGATAATCAGATTATTAGATAAATAAATAAATAGATAGTAATTAAAATCAGATAAATTCGATAAAATTACTTCAAACTGGATATTACTAGTTAACAGGAGCTTAAACTGTTCTAAATGTCAAGTGTAAAGCAGACAAAGAGTAGTAAATGGGTTAAGGTCGGAGAGACGCCGAGTGGTTAACACTTAAACCTACGGATCGCAAGGTTCTAGGTTCGAAACCACGTTAACACTGTTCTTTTCGGCAGGCCAACCCAGCCTTTCATCCCTCCGGGGTCGATGAATGGGATGCTGCACTTGTGTGGCGGAGGTTAAAGCCCTTGGGAGTCGCGACCCCTTGCGGTATCTCAGCGAGAAACACGTCTCTGATGTGCAGGTAATACCCACTTGTGGGTGAAAAGCCTTTCCTTTAACCTTCAACCTTTAAATGGGTTAAGAATCGAGACGGATGTGAAGTTCGATGAATGTACTAAACTTGATGTTGAGTTTGAAATAGCAAATAATCGCAACTGGGTTTCTGATTAAAACGCGATTAAAACAACTTAAATAACGCGTTTAAAGTAAACAAAGAACCCTACATGGGTTTGTAATGAACATGAAAGCAAACTAATCTTAATGTCGAGTGTAAAGCAGGCGAACAGTTGTAAATAGGTTCGTAGTTAAGATGAGTGTAAACTAAACTCAATGTCGAGCGTAAAGAAGGCAAAAAATATTAAATGGGTTTGTAATTAATACGAATTTAAACTGACCTTAATGTCAAGTTTAAAGCGGGCAAAGAGACGCAAATGGGTTTGTGTAAAGTGACGGCGGTGCCCGTCCCACGCACAACGATGCCTGTGCCACTTTCCAGGTCGAAATGATGCGAAAAGCCGACCACGGCATTTCCGCCGAGGTAGCACACCTTTTCGCTTATTTTACGAACCACGGAGCCTATTTTATTAAATAATTGATGAACAAAACACGCTAATATGACAAAAAACTAAAAAATTTAAAAAAACCGTAAAACTTATTTAAAAAATTAAAAATTGCTATAATGGTAAAAAATAAACAATAAAGGTTGAATAATAGAAATTTGAATAACATTTGATTCAGAATTAATGAAAAATTAGAATTAAAAAGGATTGAGACAACGAAAAATGAAAATTTAAAATTGAACAAAAAAAATATTAAATTTTGAAAAGTCATTAAGATTAATGAAATTAATCTCAGAATAACATTGAAATTAAATTTAAAAAAATTAAATTACAATTGTAAATAAAATATACTAAAAAGGCAAAATTTATGATATCCTAAACTTTTTTTATGAGCCAAAAGTTAGTCGAACTAAAAAATAAAGTTATGTCAATCACGCCAAAAAATTTTATTTTTTTATTTTCTAATAGTTTTTCGTCAAGCACAGTCATTTTTAAATAAGGAAAATAAAATTGAATTAAATTTTTGTTATTTCAAATTTATTAAAATTTTTTTCACTATTTCTGTTTATTTTTTAGAAACAAAGAAAGAATAAAACAAAAAATATAAATTCAACAATTTAAATTTTGAATTTAAAAAAAAGTCTGGAAAACAAATAAAATAAAAAAATCATAAGGAAGCAGAAATCGTATTTTCAGTATTAAAATTAAATAATAAATTATTAAATCGTATATTTTTTAAATAAAAAAATTAATATAAAAAAAATCATGAGGAAGCAAATCGTATTTTCAGCGTTTCATCCACTTAATTTATTTTGGCACATTACTTACAGTTATTAAGTTTAATAAATTGAGCCTGACACAAATAATAACAATTCTAAATAAATAAAAACAAAATTGTAAAGCTTACATAGTCGCCTAAAAAAGATGAAAAAGAGTTTTAAGCATACGAAAATCGATAAATAAATTTTAATTTTTAATAACAAGACAACTAAAAAATTATAAAAAACAAAAGCAAAAATTAAACATTACTTAATTATTTATATGTATATCTACCCGACAATCTAGAAAATAGAGCCTGCCGCGCTTCATTACTGGCCCTAGGCGTTCGAATTTTATCGATCCACTGATATTCGGGGTCGCTGCTTGCTATAAGAGCATCGACGAAGCCAAATATTCTAATTAAATCATATCCCTGAGGTACAACTGGACCTTAAAACATCAATTCAACAAAAAATAAAGAAATAAATGAATTATATAATAAATTTAATTAATTAATAAAAAATATATAAAGAAGTAAATAGACAAATAAATAAACAAACAAACAGGAACAAACTAATATACGAAAAACGGTCATTAAATATTCCAAAAAAATTAGTAGTTAGTCAAAATTTTAAGCTAATGCCTTTTGTCTTTCTGAACGGCTTTATGACAAAAATTTGTTTGTTTTAATTTATTTTTGAATCTTAGGCGTTTCCTTGCCATTTATGACGACAAATATGTCGTTCCTTTCCCTCCCTACCCGCAAAAAAGGGTTCCTTGAATAATAAATTATAAATGAATAAATAAATGTGTAAATACATATGTGAATAAATAAAAAATAAATATTAACAAAATATATAAATAAATAGAAAAATAGAATAATAAATATAAATAAATAAATAAATAAATAAATAATAATATATATAAATAAATAAATAAATAATAAAAGAGCGCAATAAACGATGGTGAAAAACAAGCACAGAATGATTGGAACTTTCAAGCCTCGTTTTCAAACAGTTTTCAAGTAGAAACTGGCCGTTTTAAGCCATTTTTTAGCCGTGTGTGTTTTTGCCTTTTTGACGAAAAAAGATAGTTTTTGTTCGCACTGCAATGAATAATTATATAAATTAATAATAAGTACGAAATTAAAACTTTAAAAATAATAATAATTCATTATTAATAAATAATTACAATTAAATTATAAATTATAGACAAATTATTATAAATTACTAAATTAGTAAATACATAAATTATTTATATAAAAATGAATTTACACTTCTAAATCATAGTGTCACGGCGACATTAAACATCTGTTTTTCCAAAATTTGGCTACAAAAAGGCCCTATCAATATTGAACTGTAACGGACGCGTTTTGGACTATTTTTAAATAATGAAAATGTACACTTCCGACAATGTGAACAGTTATTCTCTATTTGCTCAATTAATTTACCTATCTATGTGTAATAAAAAATATCGCAAATGATAAAACTGATAATAAACTTCCATTTATCGTGCCAATACGTCCCGTTTATAGGGGTTTGACACGGGAGGTCTGGATAGAAAATCGAACTTTAAAGTCGGCTATCCTTCAGCCTGTCACTACCAAGTGTTCATGCATGAGTTTTATTCGTGTGCCTCCAGGAAGAGAAAACTCGTTTTGCATTGCGTAGGGTTCGAACCGTCAACCTTCTGCACCAGGTGCAACGGTGTTTACCACTACGCCACAAGGCGTCTAATAAAACTGATAATAAATAATAAATAATTATAAATACGTGATAACTAATTTACTGATAAAATAAAGACGATCACAGATGATAACAATATTGATAATAAATAAAAATAAGTAATGGATGACAAAAATACCAAATAATTAAAGAAAAATAAAACTGCTGACTCGAAAACACTTCAAATCCGCCTAACGATCCGCGATATTTATTCACGTCGGCGAAAACGTTCACTTTCACGCAAACATTCAACTCGCCCCTGATGCCATGCAAAATTCGACGATGAAAAATTTTGACAAAAATTTAACAATAAGCTTTTTAAGAGGCGACAAACATCCAATTGAGCACAAACAAATTTTACTATAATTTCATATAAGCAGAAAATTTTTAAATTGTACGGAATTATTCAAAGCAAAAATCGCGATAAAACCTGACCGAAATTATTTACTCATTATTTATTAAATATTTTAATTACATATGCATAATTACTTCTCGTAATTAAATAACATTGATTATTCAACGAAAAATTTAGTGAACGAATAATATTTTTTACAATTTGAAGTCTACGGACGCAGAAAAATGCTGCATTGCGACGAAACTCGAATGTTTGCATTATAAAATCGATATCTCTGCTCACACACATTTGCCAACCCCTAATTCGCATTCATACAATAATTATTTCTCAACTTCATAAGAACATAAACTTTTCCATTTTTAACAAAAAAAATCGAATTTTTCGCTTATTTTCGTCACTTTTCAGTTATTAAATTGGATTCGTCCTATTCGACTTACGGTCGGAATCATACCTGATCTTTGAAGGCGATTTCGGAAGGTTTAACCCCCTCCCCCAAGAAAAAATCATCCAACCCAGAAATTTTTTTCACCCCTTCCACCAGAATTCGCGATTTTCAGGAAATTCCCAAAATTTTGTGAAAAAAATCGTGGAAAATTTGCTTTTTAAGCATTTTTAGCTATCTATTTGCTCGATAGTGTCAAATAGCCGGCGCCTCGCGCCATATACACATATATTTTGACTACATTTTGCTCAATTTGTTAGACCTTTTTGATCTTTTTTGAAATTTTTTTAAGTCTCCATGCTCTGGAAAGAGTGAGCGTCGTCGGAAACGCCGAAAAACGATGTTTTGACGCGTTTGGGCACAAAAAAGGCACTTTAAAATTTCATCCCCCTCGCAGAATTCTCATACTGTGCATGTCTGCTCGTAATGGTTAGCAAACAGCCCTTCGCACAGACCGAGAAAACGCCTTCAAAATATAAATTGATCGTTAAAAACGTGAAAAAAAGAAAAATTTTACTTTTTAACCCCTTTCAATTTTTTAAGTAGATTGAAAAGTAAACAAGCAAGCTCTGGCCCCAAAACTCTGGAAGGGACTAATAAATTAGAATTTTTAGTCAAAAACGGCCAAAAAACCAGCGAAATTAGCCAAAAAATTCGATTTTTTCCCAAAAATCGGAGGTGGGGGTCAAAAATTTTTTGGCTTTGGGAGATGGGGGGACGGCCGACTCAGGTGGGGGATCCCCCATACCCCCTCTTACATGTATGGAAGGGAGGCATAAATACGATGAGCAACTCAGTATTTAGTATTAGGCTATTCTGCCATTGTGCGGAGTAGAAGGCTTCATTTTATTTTTGCCAAAATTGATGATAAAATCACCAAAAAATGGCCTAAAAATGCGTGTGATTGCCCAAAAGTCAGGGGATATAAATTCAAGCCTTAAAGAGGAGATAACTTCCGCCCCTTTACACTTTTATTACCATGCATCGTATCATAAATTGGAAACCATCCACCGACTTTTATCGATTCGCTTCGCTTCCATAGAATGGACGATAAGTCTAAGTAAACTCGACCTATAGCGTCATTAGCCGAATACATGTCGTAGTCCATTACCCTTAAGCATAGCCATTTACAACTTTATACATATTATGTGATATATTAATGCAAGCGTAAAATTATTAAGTTAAAATAATAATCGGGGCCGAAAATTTCGACTATTCCGAGGATAGATAATCCAGGAAATCACTCAGAACGTGTGGAAAAATATTTGAAAAATATACATACGAGTAAGTGCAATGCTAAAAACCATATAAAAACTACATATAACTTCATATCTGACTCCCTACAATTTATAATCTTTATTTTCAAATACAGCCATGCTCATACATGTAACGGCTCAAAATTATGGGAGGGGGTCCCTGGCCATTTTTAGATGGCCCAAAACGACCAAAGATCGCCTAAAAGCGGCCAAAAAATTCAAGTTTTTCCAAAAATCGGGGGAGGGGGTCAAAAATTTTCTGGCTAGGGGAGGTGTGCGGGGAACGACTAAGTTTGTGTGGGGACTTATCGCCCCCATCCCCCTCTTACATGTCTGGCTATGCTCCATCCATATTATACAAAAGCCCGCTTCATTCGTTCTATACATCGATAGGAGCTGCAATGAGTAAAGACAAACTAAAAATAAAAAGTCGAGTGTAAACCAGAAATCCGGACCTATTTGATTAAATTCGTTTCGAATTTCGCAGGAAGAAATAAGAAGCAATTGAAGCGTTAATAAAACAACGAAAATAACAAATAATAATAATAAAAATCAAAAACAAAATCAAAAACAAAATAATCGCGGTGATAAATTTTCCCACAAGTAATCGTCATTTATGCTCTAAACAAACTTTAAGACGTCAGGTGTCTGGGGTGAAAGTCCCGTAAATAATCGTAATAATGAAAAATTAGTCAAATTGGCTATCAATTTGTAAAAACTTGACTATTCTGAGTATACAAGTAACAGGGAAATGGGAAGGAAACCCCCATTTAAAGTCGGACGTCCCCCTCCATCAGCCCCAAAGGCAGAAAATTTTTGACCCCCCCCCCCCCGATTTTTAGGAAAAATTGAATTCAATGGCCAAAAATTGGAGGTCATCTACCCCCCCCCCTTCCACTAAGAATGGCCGAGGACCCCCTCCTAAAATTTCGAGCCGTTACATCTTTGATTCTAAGGGAGTGAAAATCATTTTTTTCGAAGGAGGAAAAGGTTTTTTTGGGCGCGAAACTTTTTATAGCATCCGAGATCACGCATTGCCACAAACTTAAATAAACAGCAAGGTTGGTCGAAGGGAGTTAGGTAGGCCAAGGTGTTTTAGGTTGAAATGGTGTTGTAGGTTGTAAGCAATTTAATAGGATTCTGACATTCATCAATTTTTACATTTCTCTTTTTGGAGTACCACTCGAACACCCTCTCCCACTTGCATATCTCATCCAAAAACAGTTATTCCTCTTTAGTATTAAGGCCCGTATCCAGGATTTTGTTTCGGATTCGGAGGGAGGGGGCTAAATTTTTTAAAACATAAGAAGGGAACAAAGGACGAATTTTAGTTAACGAATTTTGCTACCCGGATACCTTAGATACGGTGAGAATTCAATAAAAATCATCTCTTTTAGGGCTGGGGGTCCGGGGTAGCGCGCTCCAGCGCCCCCTTCCCAGCGGGGTCCGGACCAGAGCCCCAGAAAATTTTGTAAAAAGAGCACGTTAATTTCGAGTCGTGGCCTTAAATTCTTACAAAATCAGCCGAATCACGCTTCCGAATTCATCCTAAAAATAGTGCAAGTTCATCAGAAAATTCATAAGCATCGCTAAAAAATTGCTGTCATTCTTGCTTCGTGAACTAATCTCATTTTTGGCATAAAACCTGTTAAGAACAGAAGACGTATCGATGCAGAATACGCTTTAGGTTGTACAATGACTAAATATGGAGTGTTTAAACCGCGCGCTTAGGATTACATAGACTCTAAATATTATTGGAAATTTTTTGCGATTTTTGGCTAAAAAAGCAAAGAGGGGAGTAAGGAAAAAGATGATAATTAAATCTAATTTGGGGTGAAAGGGCACGTGTCCCCCTGTCCCCCTGGATATGAATCTGCCGATACCTAAATTGCACGCAATCCCCGTGAATTTCATCGTCGTCCACTTCGAACGTATACCAATCGCTGTCCCAAAAAGGATTCAGTGATTTTTGGTAAACGTCCGTTTTGTAAGTCGTTTGGCCGAACTTAATTTCGACGAATGGATCGGCCATCTCTGAGGCTCGATCCATTACGGGCAAATCCCGTCCAGCAATTACTTTTACTTTTACTGTTGCGGGCATCGACTTGTCTTTTCATGCGGGCTCAGAAGGCTAAATTGTTGACCGATTCGGGTGAAAACACAACGGGCTTCTAGTAGGTAGGCATATCGGCAGTAATCAAACTATAAGTACATAGGTAACTCTTGAAAGTTGTTAATTTAAAAACAAGTTAAGAAAATACAGATATCTAGCAATGAATGATGCACTATTATTATTTTCGCTTAATATTGTTGTCAAAAACTGAAATTGTCACAAAGTCCGTGGAACAGATAAAATACAGTCAAGCATAAATACGATAAAACAAAATACTCATCACTAATATCAATTTACGTGACTACGAACTCCCTAGATTTATTAAAGAACTATTCTAGAACTATTCGATTCTTGTACGAAGAGGATTTTCTGCCAGAAGGATATTTTTAGCCTGTCTGACAAAAATTGACCCCAGATATGATACGTACTAGGACGGTTGATCAATAAGTATAACTTTTTGTGAAAAACAACAGTATGACAATACCAATACTCTATTTTTATTAAAGTCATCAGACATGCTCAGACACTCAAGCCAACATAAGTGGAACTTTTCTATGTTGTCTTGCCTTAAGATTGAACTTTGACCCACAAACCATTGTTCAACCTTAGTTTTCACCTTATTTTCATATAAAAACAAGCATTCGTAAAAACAAAACCTAAATTTTCGAAAGACATGATGTCTAATGATACAAAATCAGGAGATTAGGGCGAATATTCAAAATAGTGGAAGCTTAGTTTCTTATAAAAGCCGTGCTTTGTGAGGTGGCGCCAGGGCTGGCATAAGTGGGTTTTTGGGGTTTTGGGATTCTTGGGTTTTTGGTGGGTTTCTGGGATTCTGAAAAATTTTGGGTTTTTTGGGTTTTTGGTATTCTGATATTCGCTGGATCCACGCTTCATTGATGATAAGTTGGATCGTTCACTGCGCCATGAAATTAAGGACTTTTTAATTAAGTTTCCACTGAAAGGCGATGTAATTTTCCAATGTTTGATGTCTAACCCGGAGTAACTTAAGAATATGGTTTTTTCAGAATACCACGAAATAAACTACAGAAAAGCGAATTTTTTCGCTCAGTACTCAGAACATTTTGAAATAATGCGCGGAAAAAAATTTTCATCCGTCTATGATCAATATTACAAAAGCTATGGGTTTCGTTAATTAGCCTCTTCTTGACCTAAGCAAGCATCTTCTCGACCTAAGTATTTGAAGATTAAAACAGCTGAATGCAGAATCACATGCAGATACCAAATTTACGTCGACCTAAGCATCTATACATCGACCTAAGCATCTATACATCGACCTAAACATCTATACATCGACTTAAGCATCTATACATCGACCTAAGCATCTATACATCGATCTAAGCATCTATACATCGATCTAAGCATCTATACATCGACCTGAGCGGGAGCGACCTCGACCTAAGCAGCTTAAAACACCTTTTTAGATATACTAAGCCTAAGCCTAGGTATAATAGAAGCAAAAACTTAGATTTTTGTATATCTTGTCACGTGAGACCGAAAAAAACATGCAAAAAAATTTGAAATTTTTTTAAGATTCCTAAAATTTCAAACAGCTTTTCGCGCCGTTTTTCTTTCTTCTCCTTCATTGATATGCTTCCTCCCGTAATTTCAGCCCATATTATTTATTTCTGACAAATGTGTAAGTCCTTGGATCGAGCCGTTTAATCGTCCCACCCAACACTCACATAGATAATTGCCTGCAATTTTGCAAGTATGGCTCAGATTTCCACCAAATTTTTTTCCGCGCTTCAGTTTATCATGTTCAACCATTTTGGCAAAAAAATTTTGGCATTCCATATTCGTTTTGCTCCTTTTCTAAACGTACCATATTCTTAAGTTTAGCCGTCTACCCTAGATAGGTATTTACGTTGACAGTTTCAACGGCCTCATCGGAACGAAATTTTTCAACCTTTTGTTTTGTCCATTCAAAATTGAGAAATTCACTGAGTACTGATACATTCCGAAAGCTGGTGTTCATTAAAACCAATGTCAATCGATGGATACTGATGATTGTAATGATGGGGATATGTAATCATTGGACACTGATCAGCACAGCGACAGTCGAATAAAGCTTTGTTTTGAACTTGTCCTATTTTTTATGTTGCGTCGTTTATATATCACCAAGTCAGCCAAGTCAATGTTTATAAGTGAATACAGACAACTCTGGTGTGTATCAGGAAAAACCACCAAAAACCCCAAAACCACGAGAACCCCAAAACCCAAATTGCCAGCCCTGGGTGGCGCATTATCGTGCCAAATCAGCACTCCCCTGGACATCATCCCCCTTCCATTTTTCTTGATTAATTTTTGCATTTTCTTCAAAATTATGCAGTTATACTTGGCGGCATACCATACTTGGCACTTATAATTACACTGTTTGGTGTAAAGTCAATCAATAGAGGACATCTCTTTCTTTAACGACCAAAAAACATGTTTTTTAGGCAACTAGAAGCTCTAGTCTATCATTCAGGTAAAAATACTTTGAGTTATCACCGCACAGGGTACAGAAACAGCGCTTTGGCAAAGTGGGAGTATATTGAGAATAAGGTGACCTTGTCAAATTTTCAGAAAACGTGATTTTATGCCTTTTCAAACAATAATCTTTAACTTAGAACTCGAAGAAACTGTCGGAAAACCATGTGAGTGAAAAAAATTTTTCGAAAAAAAATTTTTGTCAAAAATTTTTTTCACTCTCATGGTTGACAGATCGTGTTTTCAACATCTTCGCCATAGATTATTGCTTGAAAAGGCATAAAATCACGTTTTTTTCGAAAATTTGTACGTAAGTATAAGCATCTATACATCGACCTGAGCGGGAGCGACCTCGACCTAAGCAGCTTTGAACACCTTTTCAGATATACTAAGACCTAAGCATCTATATACATCGACCTGAGCGGGAGCGACCTCGACCTAAGCAGCTTTAAACACCTTTTCAGATATACTAAGCCTAAGCCTAAGTATAATGGAAGTAAAAACGGCAATATTGAGAATAGCTCAGTTCGTCTCAATTAATTTGTTATCCTTAAACACATGAAGTTCAACAGCCTGTAACTCGGTCAATAATGCCGACCGACACCTAATTCTTTCAGATTTGAATTCCTTGACCCTTAATTAGATTAAATCATCCATGCAAAGTTAATTTCTAGAAGGTCACCTTATTCTCAATATTAGCCGGCAAGGAGTGTTCCGTGTTAGGTCGTTTTACTCTACGTACATATTCTCGGAGCATTTTATTTATACTACAGTAAAACGATTCCCCAAAATGGTTTCAAATAGTTCTGCTGAAAATCTGATATTTTGGCTCTTTGGCTAAAAAAATTGGCACCTATGCAAGAAAAAATTCGATGGGCATCACAGCACTGCATAAAGTGTAAAAAAAATTTTCTTTCGAATATCCTGCCTTTAAAATGAAAAACTACAGTAAACATATTTATAATTTAAAATGACTGGCAATAAACACCTGTTGACTGTTGAGATAAATATCTAGCAGTAAAAACCTGTTGGCCGTTGTGATATATGCTTAGTACCATCTTCCTGCAATTTTACCAAGTTCAAACTGGCAAGGTATCTACAGTAAATATGAATTATTGCAAGGAAATCACAGGGAATATTTGTCTACATCTGAAAATCGGTGAATCGTGAAAAGGATGCTGTAAGCAATTGACACAGACAATTCGATATTGGATGAAATGTTCGGTATTGTTGAGGTGTCCTGATAATACTTTAAGTATCATATGCAGGTAAATGCGGGCTACTTTATTACTTAGGTACCTTTAACCTGTTTCACATATGTTTTGACATGAAACCGACAACAAAGTGGTAGATTGGGCAAAGTGCATTTTATGAAGCCATAATTACCGTAAGCTGTCGGCTTACTGAGAGTATAGTCCGTATCATTTAATTTTATGGTTTGTAATAAATTTAAAAATGGTCGCACGGGTTTTAAAATGATTAAATGTTATATCCCACAGTATATCGAAGAATATACGCTACGCCACAACTGCTCCAAAATTTTGAATTACTTCCTAGCCTGATTTAGTGAGGATAAATTCAAAATATAGGGACAAATTTGAATGAAATAAGCAATAATATTTATTTATCGTCCGTTTCATACAACTATATAAGATTGTGCAAAGCTGGGCGGTCCGAACCCGCCGCTAATCAGCGTTCGGTTAGTTTCGCAAACCGAACCAGTGCCTCAGTTGCTTTCTCAACTCGCAAGCCGAATGTCCAAACAAAGATGAGATTGAGGTGAGTTCTGTACCCACTTACAACATAAAATCTACGGGTTAAACGATAAATATTGATTTACCGCCTGCAGCGCCGTCCGATGGCGTGCAGTATTGCCTGGGTGAGCGTTCAATATTGCGGCCCGTCTTGAAGTTAGAACGTTCCTTCATAGGCGTTAAAACTGAAGTTCAGGTTGTACAACTACATACCCCATAAAACTTTGTACTTAAATTTGAGAATTTTCAACGAGCGCAGCCGGCTTTCGGAGATAGGTTTTGAAATTAATGACCAAATTTGTGTAAAACAAACTATAAGATTACTAAAGTGCGAAATGCCACAATCATTTTTAAACCACTTTTTGTAATCGATTTACAATGTCATTCTTATGCCGACCGAAGCCAATTTTCTATCGTTCTGCTGTTAACAAGTTCTCCGTTATTAACCAGGAAGCTCATTTACCGCTCGTAAATAAATGATCTCAAATTTATTGTGTTAAGCGATATAGCCGACACGCTTGCAATTTTTCGGGGTATTCCAATCGTTACCGCGGTGATTTTTGGATCAATAGCTTGAAAAATCGTTACGCCGACCCTCTCATCCTCGTCGCGTTCATTGTGTCATCGTCATAACGTGTTCTTTATTTGGTTATATAGCCCAAGAAAGTCTACCCTGCAAAATTAATGCGACGCACAGAGGCCACGGAATCGTCGATTTTCCGAAAAGGTGCTGTCGTGTTTCGCTGCTAACTTTTGCTCAAAAGCGTGCGGCGCTTCGCATACTCATTTTTTGACTCGTATGCAGGCCCGTATCAAGAATTCGGGCAAAACGGAGAGAGGGCGGACCCAATATATGTAATTGGTCTCTATCTTGGGTAATTTCACGGGAAAGCTCGCAAAAACCGCATTTTTGATATTTTTCGACATGCTCTAAAATTCAAACTTTTGGAAAAAAAATTTTTCTCACTTAATTAAATGCTTTAAAAAATGTCGTTTTTTGGTCGCGCTTGAGCCAAAATTATGGAAAAAATATTTGGCGTCTTGCTCGTTACATACATGTTTTCTTAAATGGACTTATTTTTTTAAATTTCTGAAGAACAAGCAAGATGGCCTTGAACCGTCAAAAAGCGCTGTTGACGTGTAATTTTCGTTTTTTCGGACCAAAACGGCACTTTAAAAGGTTTTTTGTGACGCTGACCCCTAGTATTCCTACATGTTGTGCATAACCTATTGCTACAACGTATGGAATAGTCCGGTAATGACGTATACTGGTCCGCGAAATTGGAGTCTTCGTCATTGACTGCGACACAAACGCGATCTGGTGGTTCTCGTCCTAATTTCTAATAAAAAGTATGACATAATTTAATCGATTTATAAAATTGTTAGAAGAAAATTGCTGCAACTCTTCGCCAGTCATGCTTCTTCTTTTTCATTATTCGTCTTTTTTTTATTTCACTCACTGTCTGTCCATATATCTAAAAATTCGGTGACAGAGCCATCTTAAATTGATCGGTTTTCATTGAGCATCATTTAAAAAATTTCCTGAATTTCCGATCGACAATGTTATGTGAAAGAAAGTGGTATAAATTTCATTACAATTAGCGAGCGCCCGGAAATTTGTGGAATTCGGGTAAAAGCAGGGCTTTGATACTGAAATCCGCTATAAGCACTAAAGAACAATTATCCCTTTTTTAAAATATTAAGTTTCAGTCACTTTTCCTAAACATTTGCGAAATATGCCAATGCTTATAGAGAAATGCATATGTATACTAATGTAGAGCAGACCCCTAGATTCGGGCTAATACCTACACTGATACTTCGCATGTCAATACGTTAGATAGGCATTTTATATTATCTTATTATTGTACTCTGTTACTTTATTTCACATGATTTGATTTTATTTTAAATTACTATTTTATGCATATTGTTTTATAGCCACGTTTGCCAGCTTTCGGCGCTATCAGTTAGGATTCTCTGGATCATTCACTCGCGTTAAAATAAAATTTGATAGCGATAATCAGACTCAAAAATTGAAAATACGTAAAACTAGTTTGTACTAAAAGTAATATTTTTCCGAACCGGTTTTTCGGTCAAGACTTTTTATCACCAATAAAACTATATTGATTGGCTACACGATTCATTTGACCAAGAGCCTGTTTTATCGATCGAAACGCTTGTTTGCATATCAGCCTCCGTGCATACATCATTTTTTAAGCTGAGCAAGCAAATAAGCCATCTGTTTTAACGTATGAGAAAATTTATGAGAAATATAGTAGCCATATAAGAGGTTGTGTATATTTTTGGGCAAAGAACCAGGTTTCCGCGACTTTATCATTTATGTAGATGGATGGAACAGGCTTAAATTATTCAGTTTTTCGTGTTTCAGGCTTTATTAGATTATTTATAACGCACGTAATTTCTTGAAGCATCAGCATAAAATGCCTTAGAAGCCGCGATTCGATGCGCTTACATCCATTTTCTATTTTGTAGGCCGAAAATTCGAGGCGGTGTACATACATAAGCGACTGGCTAGATTTCATTTATTTTTTGGGCAATTTTCGTACGTATTTTCGGAGCTAGCAAATCCGGAGCACTTGTGTATGTATTCGAATAATGAAAGCGTAGACGAATGTTATTCCGCGGTTATTGAAATTTTGACCACTGCATCCAAATGCTGTGCAATTTTTGGCAGGTTTTGATGAACAGACGCTTGTGCTTAATTTTGCTAGTATTAGTCTTCGTTTCGAGTTGGGTAATCATTTATATTAGATACGATTCGGAATTCGAAATTATACTGGACGAACGGGAAATTAAACAAATTCTGAAACTTAATGCGCGCCGAAAAAGTGGGCCACAAAATTATGCTCCCGAAATCGATTCCGAATTCTTGTGCATTAAGCCGGTGAAGGAGAAAATAGTCGAATGTTTATTGCAAAAATTGGACAAGGGAATTCCGGAACGATCCAAAAATAGCGCCCATTCGATGTGGAATCGTTTGCCCCGGGCTATCGATTATTGTTGCCAAATTTTACGCCGACATTTGCATATAATTGAGTTGAAAAACCGCGATGACGAGAAATACGCCATTTTACCACCGGAATACGTCACGAATAAATCTTGCAACGTAGTGACAATAGGTGGATTCATACTTTACAAACTTTGGACGGTGACGTATTTATTTTATTGCTTGGAACCACACAACGAGTGGGCGTTACACCTGGGCGTGGGGAGCATTTGGGGGTATGCACCCTCCGAGAAACCAAAATACCCCCTCCTCCAGAAACCAAGATACCCCCCCAGAATAACAATTTTCGAATTTTTTGGTTTTTTCGCAATTTTTTGATGCCGCTTGATGAGAAACGTTGAAAAATAGTGTTTTGTTCGCCATACCACCATTTTTTAAGCTATTTTTGTACCTCTGATAAAATATTGCACCACCCCCCCCGAATTTCGGTGCCGCCCACCTATGGTGGGCGTTCAAAGACCCCCAATGCTTCAAAATTTTTCGTCTTGTCGTGATTTTTTATGCCATTTGGAGAAACTTCGAAAAAGTGGCCTTCTGTGCCCGTTCCAATGATTTTTCGAAATTTTTAGATCCCTCCCAGACCCCCATAACATTTCGGTGCTGTCCATTTGTATGATTGACATTATTTTCCGTTTTCTTCTATCTTTTGCTGCGGTTACCCATGGACGTGAAGGGTTTTAGAGAATCAGACGCTGAAAATCCAAACCCGCAGAATTGAATTTTCGGCTTTTTTTAACGATTTTCGCACCATTAGACTTCTTTGGTTGCTGTTCATTACATACTTCTGAGGACTCTATTAATAAATTGTATTTCAATTTAATAAATATTAAGCAAGGAAATGTGAGAAAAGCTATACAAACTTGAAAAAATGGCCAGCAATGCTTTGTCTGAGTAGGAAAATTTATTCGTTCACTTATAACTCTTTAATGTTTCGTAGTTATTTATTTCGTTATTTATTTTTTTTTTAAATTTCTTCTTTAATTATTTATTACACATGATTGCTTATATAATGTGTGGGTGGCCTCTAGAATTCTAATTGGAATGTACTGTTAAAACTGAGCGAGCGGCAAATTTACCTTATAACAGTTACGAGCATACCTGGGCGTGGGGGCGTTTGGGGGTATGCACCCCCCAGAAACCAAAATGCCCCCAGAAACCAAAATACACCCCAGAATTCAATTCTTGAAAATTATTTTCTTTTTTTCGCAATTTTTTTATGCTTATGGATAGCGCTCGATGAGAAACGTTGAAAAATGGTGTTTTTTCGCCATACCACCATTTTTAAAGCTCATTTTTTGTCCTTTGAAGAAATCTTGCACCCCAGACTTTGGTGCCGCCCACCTATGGTTACGAGTAAGCTTAGTTGTTTTTTATTTAAGCTTGAGGGAACATGCATTTTTATTTAGATTCACGATTGCAACTCATGAAAGTGATGACCATTTAGATACGTACCTTTCTTAAAAACAGCACTTTTAATTAGACATTTTTTAATTCTGAAAATGAGACTGATTTTTAACTCGTAAAAAGTACGTTCCGCATATGCGAAAGTGTACATGCTTGTTTGGCGTCGATGTGTGGAACTATAAAATAATAGAGAAGGCACTAAAAATTTGACCGCGTTTAATCCTATAGTATTATTACAACGGTATTCGCCTCTTTTTTCACCATTTCAATTTTTCCGTCGCACATTCGCTGTTAAAATCGCTTTGTTTAATTTTAAATTAATCTTTTTTTGAATATATGTCTGAACAGGTATCGGTAATGATACCGAATCTGAGGAAAAACTGCGCCGATTGAACCCTAATTGTCGATTTTTGGGCGCTGACCCTGTTCAACAAGCCGGTATAATCTATCGAAAATTGGGCAATTTCGTGCAGACGGCGGTTTCGGCGTCGGGTGGGCTTCAAATGGCCCGGCTGCTCAAAAACGATCGATACGTTGCCGAAAACGTCAGCAGCGTGGAATTTTTGCATTTCGCGTTCAATTCCACCGGCTGGCCCACGATCGATTATTTATTTTTGGACGCCGAAGGAGCCGAATTCGGCCTGATGGCCAAGTGGACTCGACCGTTTTTAAATTCGATCCAAAACCGGATCGTTTGCCAAATTTCGGCCGAATTGCACGGCCCGGAACCGCAAATCGGTCCGCAAAAATTTAATAACCTAATTTTAAATTTGCTGCGTCACAGCTCGTATTTACCGGTGATCGGATTTCGTTACGGCGATCATATGAGAACCTTTTGGCTCGATTTCGAGTCCCAGTATTGCCTCTTGAAGTATTACGGCGAATTTTGCGATCGCGCGGCCCAATCGATAACCATTAAATTGGATCATAGGTAGCGCGTTAGCGCGTACCTGTAATGCACCTGGGTACCCATAACACTGAGGGCCCTCTACAGCAACACTGGGGCACTTCTGTATTGTGCGGATTTTTTAAGATAGATGATAAAAAATCCGGATGTAGACTGTTTACACTTAATAGCCACCTGCAAAATTTTATCTGTTCCGTTATAACATAGCTTTTTGAAAATTTGGTCTGTCACACGGCTTTTCTAAGTCAGTTTTGCATTATGTTGTTTTGTATGGTTTTTTAAATGTAGACAATTTAATGAGCTCGATGGCACTTTATTTTTATTTTTTCCAAGTGACTTATTCCTAGGATGGCAGTGTAAATAATAGAAAGTCATCAATATGATTGAGAAAATGAAATAAAGTGATAATAGAAGAAAAAATTAATAAATAAAATAAATAAAAGGTAAAATAAATGAGGCATGCTGTCGGTATGAAAGAAACAAAAAGACGCGAGAAATTATATACATGTACAAGTAAAATTAAAGTTGAGAAATAATGGGTTTTACGAGGCGCAAGAGTCTAAGTAGAAACGAGAAGAAATAAGCAAGAGTGAACTACAGGAAAAACATAAAAAACCGAGTGTACGGAATCTGAGGGTGAAAAGACAAATTTTGACCTCTTTCTTGTCAGCCAACAACTCCGGTTATCAGTTCCAAGAAATTGTTTCGGGCAGAAATGTACTACGGCTTAACGAACGACTACTTTCGACTTACCAGCAAACTTTTGTATACTCAATACGGAGTTAAAATATGGGGGTATAGACTTGGATACATGTAAAAACAGGTTCGGTCTAAGATTTCCTTCCGTCAACTTCTCCGGTTATAAGTCAGGAAAAATTGAATGGAATAAAAATAAAGCACGTTCCAAGGTTTACAGTCGCAACAAATTGTGTTTAAAAACGCTATATTGACTTATTTTTTGATAGGCGTCGGAATCAGAAGTGTAACATTAAGCCAAATGAATGCTTCTTTCCTTTTTGATTGGTCAATATCTCAAATATTTTGCGGAACAGAAGTTTTCCACACAACAAACGTACTACGATTTTAAATCTACAAACTGGCCGTATCGAATTTCTTTACACTCAATGGAGAATCAGGTTCATATTTTTAAAGTTATACAATGTGGTGTATTGGTGGAAAAATACGTTTTGTCCCTTTTTTGTTCGTCACTTCCTCCGGTTAGAAGTCGCGATAAGTCGTATAGAATAAAATTAAAATACTTTCTAAGGGATACACGTTACAGCAAGTGTTTATTTACATCAAAGTTTAGCTTTTTCGGGAGGTTTAAAGTCAAAAATCGGGGATATTAAGCATATTTTCTGTCTTCTTTTTTCTGCCAACTTCTCCGGTTATGCATCTGGACATTATTACAAGTCTAAAAATGTACCAGGAGTCAAACGTCATACGTCAGTTATGCGCGTTTTTTCACTCTCAAGACTAGTGTAAAGTGGTTTACATCTAATGTTAATTTGTCTTCAGACCCTTGTGGTGAGTTAATTTTTTCACAAATATTGATCGTAATATCAGAGTAATATGAGACTTACGAATGCGACTACAATCTTTTTACACTCGGTAATTGTGTAAAGTTAACACTGAAAATTAACTTCAGTTATAAAGCGTTACGGAAGCCTGATTCTTTTTTTCAGAATGTTCTACGTAACGTCAGAAGTACGAATCGGCCCGGTTAGTCTTGTCCTACACATGGGCGTGGAGGGGGGTCGTGGGACCCCCAGAAACCAGAAGATCCCCCGAGAAATCAAAAGACCCCCCCAGAAATCAATTTATGAAAATCTTTTTCGTTTTTTCGCAATTTTTTGATGCACAATGGACAGTGCTTGATGAGAAACGCCGAAAAATGGTGTTTTATCGCCATATCACCATTGTTAAGGCCATTTTTTGACCTTCAAAAATCTTGGACATTTTTTGCCCACGTATGGTCTTGTCCATACGTGGGCAGCAAGAAAATTCTGGGTGGGGCAAGATTTTTTTGAAGGTCAAAAAATGGCCTTAAAACGGTGGAAGGCGATAAAACACCATTTTTCGACGCTTTCATCAAGCACTATCCATTGGCATCAAAAAATTCATAAAAAACTGATAAAGATATCAAAGATTGAATTCTGGGAAGTATTTTGATTTCTGGGGGAATGCATCTACCTAAACCCCCCCACGCCCAGGTGTGGTCTTGTCTCACCCAGTATTTGTGTTAAGTTTACAGTACTGATTTATTATCATGTGTAGAGTTTACACTTACAAATTAATTTTACTCCTAGAGCAATGCAAAACGTATATTTTTCAAAACATTTCCGTTATGTCAGAATTACGAATCTGACTGTATGTTTTCACTACAACCAGTAGTTGTGTAGATGTTACACTAATAATTTACTTTAGTTTCAGAGCCTTGTAAAAGCTTAATATTTTTTGAAAATGGTCCATGTATGTAACGTCAGGATTACGAATCTGAGCGTTAGTGTTCCTTATACCCATTAGTTGCATAAAGTTAACGCTGAAAACATGTTACCCCTTTAAATAAGGTAAGGTGGGCTTGTTTAAAAAAGGTAATGCTGATGTCCAGAACAATATTGTTTTCCACGTTCTTGAACTGCGTTCATTATTGTGGCATGTTACCATATGTGTTTACTGACTGATTTACTCAAATCATGCTAATTAAAAGTAGGGTACTAGCAAAGAAAATGCTCCGATGGAACAAAAAGGACGAATATACTTAGAATTACGCATCATTGAGGACATACAGGACTAGGGAAAGTTACCTATTCGCACAACAAATCATAAGAATCTGCTAAAAATCAGACTTTCTCTATGGAACAGAAAAATCGAAGTAAGTTCTGCGGCCTAGAGAACGTTGTTGTGGATTCAATTTTGAGAAATAAATAACCAACAGTTAACTTTTTCAAAGAACTGATCAATCTGATTTAAAGAAAACGACAAATCCTTTTGTTTACTAAGCTTAAGTGAATGCACGTCCGAACGACCGCTGTTGCAATATAGAAGTGTGACAAGGCACTACAGATGCGTAAACAGATTAGCACCAATGAATGAACGACATAAACTTGCAAAGATATACAATAGTGCATAATGATAGATCGGTAAGCTCAACAGTTCATATACCGAAGCAGGAGCAAATGTACCTTCATACGTCACCTCGTCACGCTAGCATAACACGTACAACTGTGTAGTCAAGCATACCTGGGCTTGGGGGTTCGGGGGTATGCAACCCCCAGAAAGTAAAATACCTCCCAGAATTCAAAATACCCCCCCCAGAAACCAAAATACTCCTCCTCCCAGAAACCAAAATAATTTCCCCCAGAATTCAATTATTGAATTTTTTGTTCTTTTCGCAATTTTTTGATGCCAATGGATAGTGCTCGATAAGAAACGTTGAAAAATGGTGTTTTTTCGCCATACCATTATCTTTAAGGCCATTTTTCGACCTTTGACAAAATCTTGCACCCCCCAGAACTTTGGTGCCGCCCACCTATTGCCATAAGTAACAGCGTGATGCAAATGTCATAATTTATCCATTGAGCCATTCAACTGAATAGTGATTAAATATTGTCATAAAAATGCGATACTGATGTACAACTAAATCGGCTATCTGGCGCAAGTCAAAGTTTTCTTCTAAGCTCTCCGGCTAACAAGTATGAAATCTTAGACACCTTTCTTTCAGAGGCCGCAGAATATAATTCGATTTTTGTCTTGCATAGAGAACTGATCTTTAGCAGATTCTTATTATTTGTTGTGCGCGTAGGTAACTTTAACCTAGTCCCCTATTTTTATGTCCTTAATGATGCGCAATTCCAAGTAAATTCGTCCTTTTTGTTCTATCGCCGCATTTTTCTTTGCTAGTGTCGTGCGTATTTGGGGTAAGGTCTCTGGTCATTTTTTGGGGGGAAGGATCTCTAATTTTTCATCAAGCGAAAACGCCTAAAAAAACGGTCGAAACGAAAAACGCATGGTTTTTTCTCAAAAATCGATATGAAGGCGAGGTCAAATTTTCTGGCTTCGAGCGGATGGGGGACGACCGACTTTGGGCGGGAGTCTCTTGTTCCATTCCCTTTGTTACGTGTATGGGTAGTCGTTTACACTATCTGTTTAGTTTAAACAACGCTTTTACGGGTTCTCGTGATTTTACGATATAAAGTCTGCTGATAGTTTTCGTGTTCAATCGGTTGATTTACATTGAATGTTTTGAAGTACGAATAGGCGCATCTTTAATATTCCGTTCAAAGTCGCGTTTTGCTAGATGTCAAATTGAAATTTTTCATTTTATTGTGTACGAATCCTGCGAATACTTTGTATTTGTCTAGTAAAACAAGTTTGATGGCTTATTTAATGTGAAAAAGTACGGGCTGCCAAGTTTTAAAATTAATAGCCGCTCAAAATTTCAAACACGTGAAGCAGCAACGTTTTCGGCGTCAGTTTTTTCGCCTACATTAGATCAAAGACTCGCGATTGCATGGAGCTTATCCACGATTACAGTAAGCCGTCAGCCCTTACGTAAAATCATTATAATGACATGAATGGAAGGAAAGACACGCAAACAATGAAAAATATGCAAAAAAAGATTCGGTGTACTACGGCGGTATGAAATGTTTTGACAAATGACAGGTGAATTTATGAAGGGATTGATTTATTCGAAATTTCTTAATTTTTAGGATTTTTAACTTCAACGGATATATGGAGGATTATCGAGAAGTAATGGGGCATTGGCATATATTTTAAAGTTTATCCATTGAGCCATTTAACTGAATATTGATTAAATATCGTCATAAAAATGCGATACTGATGTACAACTAAAAATAAATTAAAAAAATATAAAAACATACTGATGTAATATTTTTATGTCCTTAATATATATATTACAAATATATATATCTTAATATATATCCTTACATTGCAGGGGAAATTAATAGGTAATGATCGGCACAAAACGCTGATAAATTCTGGCTCATCCAAACTAGAGTGTTTGGGAAACAAGTCATCTAAATAAAATCAATAAATCCGGCAAGAGGAGCAATATTCTTAGATTTTTCGTTCAAAAGTATGTACATATTTAGAGTGCTTAAGAAATTTGTAATTTTTTCTTGCTAGGATCCTTATAAAAATTATGTAACCTAAATTTTGAGAGGAACTGGTCTATCGAACCGAAAAAACCTCGTGATAAATGAGGTCGAAAAACGGTAAAAGGCAGAACTTTCCCACACGTGCTTAAAATTGGCCAGAAGCTTAAATGAATTATTTAATACTTAAAAAATATTAATAATGATAATAGTTTTCTATTACACAAAATCACGGAGACCTCATTCAAATTGGTTCGAACCCACAGTTATCGTTCTTTCTTGGAAAACATAGATTTTACCGGAGTACTTATGTTCTCTTTAATTTTACTCTAATTTTTTATTCCAGGGCAAAAAAGATCAAAGCACGAATATTGTGAATGGATAGACCTTTATTGAATTTGTTCTCTTCATCAAAATGAAGTAAAACACCATGGCGCACAAAACAATGCATACGATGAAAAAACAGTGTAAACACCGCACTAAAAAGCACACTGAGACGAGAGTCGAATATTAAAGCATTGCAAAACAACAAAAAATTTATACAACGCATCAACGACGCGGGTCAATGAGAAAAAGTAGAAGACTAGCGTTCGTGATAAAGGTAGGAGCGAAAAAACACGAGGCTGTATCATAAACGAGTACAAATAGATGCTTTAAATAATGCGACATAGGTACTTAAAATAGATTTTCCTCCTTCACACAGCAGGAACGCTGAAGATTACACCTTAAAACCTCTTCAAATTTTATAGATCTAAGCGGCAAGCAACCATTAATAAGACTCAAAAGATCTGAAGCAAGCGTCTACCTAAAACCAGCGATCAAAACAAGAATCGAGAGTCGAAAATCTACTATCTACTTTAAAGCTAAAGAATTGGTGGTTCTAGCAGAAGCCTGATCGAGAAATTTTCGAAGTCATTAAAATTAACCTCAGATTTTGAAGTCTGATATGTGCCTAGATAAGTCAGCTTGGAAATTCAACGGATAATCCTCGACTTTAAAACACACACTTACTTTACAACGCAAAAACTAATAAAAAACATTCAGTTTTATCATTTTTCTAACGAAAATCGACTAAACTTATTTTAATCAATCGAAAAGTCGGACGAGCCTAACTATCGACTTAGTCTTATTTGCTAGGTCAACAATGTATCATGTACCTAATAGCAGTGTAAACAAAAACTAGCGCGATTTACATAAAAAAAGAAAAATATACAATGGGACTGAATATATATGTACGTATATTGTCCATGAAATACAGACGACGTAAACAAAAAACGCGAGCACTAAGGTAAATAAAAATTAGCAAATTCGAGATTTAGCATCAAAAAAATTGACTAGAAAATCGCTAAATATGCGACCACTACGAGACAAAACGAATTTGGACGCATTTACCGTTTTGTCCGATAAAAAAATGTTTCAAAATATTCTAAATAAAATAAATTTATGTAAAACGTCAAATTAATCGCATTCGTCTAAAAGCACGAATTCAATACAAACGAAATACGGCTAGATATAAAAAATAAAAATAAATATTGCAAAACACGGCGCAAGTACAACGCGTATAGTGTGACGTCACAAAAACTCATCCGCTCATAGATTTTGATAAAATCGAAGACAAAGGGGCGCCCGAGCGATGCGAGTGTAAACACAACCACTTGCCGTCTCGTTTCTGCCATAACCGGGTTTCTTGACACTGACACGAAGCGGCCGAGCCGTTGCTGTAATCAAAATGCGACGGTGTAAACCAATTTCTACTTATTAACCAGACAGCATGGCGGCGTAAATCAACCCCTACTTATTGATAACTAGGTAGCGCAAACCTGTTTTTATTGACCTCACAAAATGGCGGTGTAAACCAATACTTATTTATCCGACAGGATGACGGTGTAAACCAATTCTTACGTATTAATCTAGCAGCATGACAGTGTGAAACAATTATCCCTCATCGACCTGACGACATGGCGGTGTAAACAAATTCATGCTTATTGATCTGACAAAATAGCGTGTAGGTCAATTTATGACGGTGTAAACCCAATCATACTTATCGACCTAACAACACGTCGGTGTAGACCAATTCCTGCTTGCTTACTGTATTAATATCACGGCGGTGTAAGCCGATTGATAAAATGTTGGGAGGGGTCCCCCGACCTCTTTTATGGGGGAGGCATAGATGACCTCGAAGTTTTGGTCAAAAGTGGCAAAAAATCACATGAAAATGACTAAGAAAACACAAGTTTTCGACAAAAATCGGGAGAGAGGGTGACAACCAATAATAATAATAATAATGTTAGTAAAAATAATAATAATAATGATAACTGATAACAACTGCATAATGAAGAGGAAAAAGAGAATGGCTGCTACTGCCGATCACAAAATCGTTCCCAATGCCTCTATACACTGATTGAAAGATTAAGACTGCGTAAACAAAAACTAACGCTATTGCTTTGTTGCGCAGTAGTGTAAAGTAGAAAATAGATCCCGCTATAAAACCTTGCAAAGTTTGTTATGAATGTTCAAGTCTAAAATTTGAGAGATGATAAAATATTCAATAGAGTAAATCCTTTTCAAACAATTCCAAATGATTTATTCTAACAAACAGTGTAAACTAATTTTTCCACAGCCTACCCGTCGATATATTGAGTCAATATGACGTAGGCAATACAGGCCGATTCGTCGCCCAACAAATGAACGTACGGATTAATCATTTTAGTACGAACATTCTTCACGTTCTTCGAACTCGTCGGTGCTAAACGACAGTGTAAAGTAAAAAAAATCGAGTCATCGTGCTTGTAAACAAAATTATGTCGAAAAATCGTATTTTCAAAACCCGATTCAAAACTATTTAAAGTTTAAGAAAGCCTTGAAACAAACACGAAGTTGGCAAAAAGCGTATATAGGTGGAGGGCAAAGTGTAAAGCAGTAATAAAGTATAACGTAAAAGGACTTTACGTACGAAATATCGACTTGAAAATCGATCGAATAAAGCTATTTATAGTTTTGGTAACAAAGGCTGGTTACATGATAAAGTTACGAAAAGCAGTCACGGTCACTACAGTATGCCCTCCACCTATTTTGCGTATAAGAATGTCATTGTTTTTTACCATTGTCGCAATAAAATTTATAAAATTCTGGTCCTTCAGTCAAATTATTGAGCGATTCCGGCTGAAATGACGTCATACTCGTATCACATAGCTTCCTGAAACACAAATTGGACAAAAATCTCGAAAAGCCAACGCAGCAATTTAACAAAGATATAAATAAATTAAGAAAATTAATATTACAAAGCGTAAACCTTTCGTTTATACACGATTTTATCATATTACACTTAAATTCATTATAATTTATTCAATTTATACAATTTTGTTAAATTTCTTATTTTTTCCGCTTTCAATTGTTACACTATTTACATATTTTAAATTTAGACGTTATTTTCAGACTTTGCAATTTACTTCTTTACACTTTTACATTACTCTCCAACTTTCTTTAAAATTTTCTTTTCTGTATTGTTTATTTTCATTCATTTTTCCTCAAGGCCTAATGTTACTTATACAAAATTTTATGGTTTTAGCATATAACTTAAATAAGCGAGTCATATATTAATTTAAAACGATCAAACAAAGCAAAGATGGGAACGAAAAACAACTAAGAAACAAAAACGGAGGAACTACCACACCAACCAATAAATCAAGAATAAAAATATTACAAAATAGCAAATACGAAAAGTGTAAATAAAGTAAACAACAATAAAAAAACACAATACATATAAATTGAAATAAATGAATAAATACATAAAAATAAAAAGATGACTGAAAAAATATAAAAACAAAATAAATTCGACAATAAAACATTCAAGGAATAGAATGTATAAAAATGATTAATTTATCAATGCGCGATACGCTTCATATTTTTTAAGCTACTCGAACGTGAGTCCAACACGAGGCAAAGTAAACAAAAATAAAAATTGAAAAGATCAGAGAAAAAAAGTAAAACGGAGTTCAAAGATACAAATTTATAAATTTGTAAATACACGAGACATTCAATTATCAAACTCAAGGAATTATCTTCAAATTTATGATCTTTTAAAAATTTCCTCTTCAAATATCAGCACTAAATTTCAGAAAACCCGTATTTATTACATCTCTAGTCATTTATATATCTATCCATGTGACGCTGATAATAATGCTACCACGGATTAACCCGTGATTTTCATACTTCTGAATCTAAAATATACATTTCAAACGAATTTAGCTAAATCCGATGACATTTTGCATTATTCCGTACTACTTATAAAATTAATATTTTTAATGACATAAATTATAAAAATATATTATAAATTATAAAAATATATTATAAATTATAAAAAAATATATTATAAATTATAAAAATGAGTTAAATAGAATTTTCCCATTATTTATTGAACTAAATTAGCGGATAATTATAAATTAATTTTTCATGCGTTATAAACGTATAAGCATTAGCTAACGAATAAGCATCGTAATTGCCAAGCGTCAGAGCTTCGACCAATTGTTCAGTTAATCGCACAATTTCGAATTTTCGACCTAAAAACGGCCAAACAATTTCAAATTAATCAATTAAATAATAATTAGACAAAAGTTGAGATATATATATATATATATATATATATATATATATATATATATATATATATATATATATATATATATATATATATATATATATATATATATATATATATATATATATATATATATATATATATATGCAGAAAAGATGAGAAAATAAAATTGATAAATTAAGAAAACAAAAAAGGAAAAAATAATGAAATATCATTCATAAATATTAAAACATTTTTTATGCAATTAAATGCAGCATGGGCCATCTTAACCAGAGATATTGAATCAGAACTGAACAATAATTAATATAAGCAACAATAAACAATTAAACATAAGCGAATAAAACGAGTAAACAGTTATAATTAAGTAAATGAATTTACAATTAAATAAATCGCAACTTAATTATTATAATAAATCAATAAATAACCAGAGCTGGGCCCCGGCGTTGTGGGCGTGGCTTGCCCGCTATTGAACGCCGAAGGAGGCGTGGACATGACGGCGTTCTGCTGGTTTACATTAGCGGAGCTGTTTAAAGCCGAAACGTCAACGTGTACTACCGTATTTTCGTGCTTGAGATTCGTGCCTACGAAACATTCGTCAAAAATAATTTTTTGGAATAATTTTTGGGAGAAACAAAATTATTCACCTAAATTTAAGCATATTTAAAAATTTTGATTAATATTTTCGAAAAGTTTGGCCTACGAAAGTAGATTGCGTGACTATATTTAGTTGCAAATTTGAAGAAAAATTCAATCAAGATTTAGGCTTAGGATATGTATATCTCAATTTTTCTTTAAATTTTGGACAAAAAAGTTCAATTCTGATAAAGTTTCTCGTTTACTAAATAGGAGCTGAGATTTTGAAATTTATTGGAAAGAAAAGCCCGATGAATAGCACAATAATAATATCAGAACTTGAAGCAGAGCTGCCAAATGTTTAGAGGCGAATTGAATGAATTACTTTACTTGACGTCATTACCAAACATGCACAGCATGGGAATTCTTGGAGGGGGTGAAAACCTGAAGTGCCTTTTTTTGGCCCAAAAATGGCCGGTACGCGTTAAAAAACATCATTTTTTTGGCGTTTCTGACGATACTCTATCCTTCTAGAGCATAAAATCATGAAAAAAATTTCGAAAAAAGTCGAATAAATCGACCAATATATCGCTCAAAACATGAATATATGGCGCGAAGCGCCGAAAAATTAGGCGATTTTGAGCAAATAGATAAGCCAAAAACCCTTAAAAAGACACTTTTTCTACCAATTTTCAGGTAAGATTAGGAAACTTTTGAAAAATCGCCAATTCTGGGGGGGGGTGAATAAGTTTTTGCGGGGGTGAAAAATGATTCTGCGGGAGTGAAAACCCCCAAACCCCCCAAGATCATGTATGGTCATTACGTTTTTGTCGTACATTTAGTAAATTAGTGCATTCCGAAAATTAATTTAGCAAGTCGCTAATGACCAACAAATTTATCAGAATTTGCGCTTAATTCATAGCTTCTTTTGATTTAATTAGAAAAATTCAATTTATAAAACTTAATTCATTTTATTCGTTTATTTAAATTGAAAATTTAATTTTCACTTTTAAAATTAGATTGTAAAATTGAAAATGTGAAAAACTTAAGTTTGCCAATTTTATAATGCAAACAGATAAGTTCTGTGCCAAATTTTTGGATAAGATACGATAAGGTGTACAAGGCTTTCTGCCCCAGAAGGCGGACAAATCTCCAAACCGATTGTTACAGGTGGGGTCAGGAGAGTATCGGTAGCCCTCATACGTGGGCAGCAAGAAAATTCTGCAGGAGGGGTGCAAGATTTTTCAAAGGTCAAAAAATGGCCTTAAAAATCGTGGTATGGCGTAAAAAAACACCATTTTTCGACGTTTCTCATCAAGCACTATCCATTGGCATCAAAAAAATTGCGAAAAAAACGAAAAAATTTTCAAAAATTGAATTCTTGGGGGTATTTCGATTTCTGGGGGGGGGTATTTTGGTTTCTCGGGGGGGGGGGTGCATACCCCCAAACCCCCACGCCCAGGTGTGATAGCCCTACTTTGCAGACATAGATGTGGAATCTCCTAGCCACGCATGGACATCTGGCTGGGGTATTTTAGTTTCTGCGGGGGGGGTATTTCGGTTTTGGGGGTGTGTGTACCCCCCAAACCCTCCACGCCCAGGTATGGTCCCCACGAAGCCCATTATTAAATTTGAGGTCGATCGATACCCTTTGAATCGCCGTCTTGTTCGTCAACGGTCTGCTGCGACTGCGACACGTCCGAAGACTCCTTCACCGCACTAACCCCTTCTTTCTTATTCAGCAAATTGCGCGCTAAGAAATGACCGCGAAAAAAGATATAAAAAATAAAAAACAAAATGTGTAAAAAATATTGTAACAAAAAATTCGATTAGCGCGACTTTATTCATCAGTTTCAATAATTGTTTTCATAGGTACGCGGCCGCAAATTTTATTAGAGCTAATAAAACAAGTTCAAAAAAAAATACAAATTAATAAACAAAAAAATAATCTGAAAAACGTCCCAATTTAACAGATAGCGAAAATGAGAATTAAATTAGAGGATGTCATCGGTACGACGAAATAAAAAAAGAAAAAAGCAAAAAAGAAAAAGGCAGACACGCGAGAACGGGAAAAAACTAAGGCAATAAAATTAAGAACAAGAAAAACTTTAAAAATAAATAAAAATAGACAAAAAAGATGAAGAGATAAAGGCGAAGCATGCTGTTAATAAGAATGAAAAAGAAGACGCGAGAAATGTGATGAAAATAATGAAGGGGAGAAATTTGCGGGATTTTTCGGCCGCTCCATCAAACTTCGTCCGCTACAAAAACTTATTGATTAAAAAGTTTTAAAAAAATGGACAAAATTAACTTTTTTGTTGAAAAAATAAGCCTTTGGCTTTTCCGTTCCTGAGGAAAAATAGTGGTAAAAAGAACTCAACGAACAAAATACGTCGTAATAAAAGCACTATAAACAAATGGTGACCGCAAGCAAATGTGCACAGCATGGGAATTTTGAACAGGATGGGGGAATTAAAGTGCCTTTTTTGGCTCAAAAACAGTGGATACGCGTCAAAGACATTTTTTCGGCGTTTCTGACGATGTTCTATTTTTCTGGAGCATGAAAGCATGAAAAAATTTTTTTTAATTAAAAAAGCCGAACAAATTGGACAACATGTAGTCAAAAACATGAGTATATGGCGCCAAGCGCCGAAAATTTGACACTTTTTAGCAAATGAATAGCTACAAACGCTTAAAAAAGCAGTTTTTCTAAGAATTTTCAGGAAATGTTTTTGGAAACTTCGGAAAAATCGCAAATTCGGGGAAGGAGAACCAAACCCCCGCCTCAAACCCCAAAATCCTTTTTTAGCCCTCATTTTCGCGTCATTTTCCTGAGAAAATTTTCCATTTCTACATTCTTAGTGCTCTACCTAATCCACTTGATCATAGCCGTGCAGAATAAAAGACATAAATGATATATAATATATACGATGCTTTATTCGAGGTAGAAAAGAGAAGAAAATGGTCGATACGAAACGCTAATACGGCGAATTAGAGACAAAATTGATTCTAAGTGCCAATGAAATGTCAAAGTCACGGGTTTAAGCCTGTATACGTTCATTACACAGTATGGACGTGGTGCAGGTGAGAATGTCGGGTATGGAGTCGCGGACGTGCGTCGCGAGCGGCGCGTCGTCGAAAAAAGCCGTCGCAACGACCGCCGTCGCCGTCGGACTCGATTTTTTGTTGGGCGACGACGACGACGACGTCCGCCGCGAAGCGGACGGCGACGTCGCCTTGTCCAACGACGACTTAGAAAAATTGGTCAAAATTCGCGACGCCGCCGCGTTCAACATCGATCGATTTAGCGACGACAGACTATTCGACCTACGTCTATTAATCCGAATAAGTGACGCGTAACGGATTCGGCGTAGGATTACTGCAGTTTTGTGAACCCTAGTCTCTTTTGTAGCGATTTTTTTTTGGAAAATCAGAGAAAAAATGAAAAGCTAGCCGATTCGCGTCTTAATACGCTTTTCGTTCGATGAATCTTTTTTTCTTTTTTTGTGCTAGAAATTAGGCAAAGCTAATAAATAACTTAAGAACACGTACGTAAACAAACGATTGCTCGTTATTGCGGCTTCTTAAAAACGAGTGGAGCGTAGCAGCGTAAGCGTTAAAAGTACGAAAAATCGCAGATATTTAAGCTGCTATCGTGTTTCCTGAACAAAGCCTTCGGCTTATACAAAGAAGCATCTACATTGGATGAGAAGAAAAAAACATCTGAACGCGTTCCGATTAAAAAAACATCTGAACAGCATGCAAATGTATCATATATGTCGAAAAAATCACTAGTAGATGAGAGCTATAGCTCAGAATCGTTGCCAAATCCTTAAAAATCCATTGCTATAAGTAAGGAGAAATTCGAACGCCAGTTATTTCTGCGTAGGATTTAAATCATTTAAATGCAATAATTGTTCCCGTCTTCATTAAAATGTTAATCAGCTCAAAAAGTGTTTTAAAACCTATTCTAGCTGTCTTTCAGATAGCTTAAAGAATTTTGAAAAGAGTATTCATGCTTCCAAAATTTTGGATGGACTAGTCTATGGCCCCCTTCTCTCCACAGCTACGCCCCTGGTTTTTTTGCATTATTGATAATTTTCTCATTTTGATTATTATTATTATTGTCATTATTATAATAATTATTAATACTGTTTATGATTATTATTAGTATTTTTTATCATTTGTTATTTTATGATACTTATTTTCCGTTAGCGATAATTGAAACGTTTTCAGGGTATTGCATTTTTCATTGCATTTTTCGTTTTTCATTTTTCTAGGTTATCAATTATCATTATTTTCCGTTAACGATTTGTCAATCTTGTCTGATAAAACGAAATTCGCAATCCAAGCCGAATCCGTTACGCAATTATTTTTTTCAGGAGCACAGCGACGGCTGGTATTCGCAGAGCGCGTAGGAATTGGGAATGGATAAAACAGAAACCCAAAACCCCGGCAATATCCAGGTATACAATTTTCTGAACTTTTTCACTTTTTTCGCGAATTTTTCATGCTAATAAATAGAGCTTAAGTGAACAGTAAAAAATGGCGTTTTCGCCCCAACTATCAAATATTTACCATTGTTTGAGATTCGAAAATTGTAGACTTCTCAAGATTTGGGCCCTGAAAATGCATGCTGATGTCGTATGGAGCTTGGAGGAAATTTCAGAAAAGCGTCTTACTCGTTTTATAATAAAATTTTATTTACAAAAAGATTTTGGAGGCACGATATTTTTTCTGAAGATTTTGTTCAATCGCTAAACCGAAAATTGGAAGTGGATGTAAAACGTGCGAAACCAAGATTCGTAAATAAGTCATGGACAAGATTTCTAGCATAGCGTCCGAGAATGTGGCAGACGATAAAAAAATGCCAAAAATCGATCATAAGGACGAAAAATGTCATTTTCGCCGAGGGTCATCAACGGGTTCTATTGACTTAGACAAGTGCCTATCAAAAATGCCCAAAAAAATCAAAATCAGAATTCCAGAAGTCAGGCCAATTTCGGGGAAGGTGTTTTCTATTTTATGGGATCAATGGAGGGCTCCAAGCCCAAATTTTAGGCCCAAAAACCTCGCAGCGCCGCAGGAAGAAAAGCGGCGTTGATTATCACAATATTTGCCGAGTTCCAAAGTACGTCGTTGATTGAACGACAGTGACGAAATGAGCAAAGAAATGAGGAAAAGCGATAAAACGAACCAATTTTCCAACACAATGGACACAATCCAGTTCATTGTGCGTCCACGGGATGAGAATAAGCTGCTAGTATTTTTTACTACAGTAAGACGAAACAAAATGACGCAAAATATCAATGGCCGGAATTTTTTGGCTTAGCCGGATTTTTTTG
The DNA here is from genome assembly GCA_036768485.1 of Mermis nigrescens. Taxonomy (NCBI): domain Eukaryota; kingdom Metazoa; phylum Nematoda; class Enoplea; order Mermithida; family Mermithidae; genus Mermis; species Mermis nigrescens. The sequence continues at coordinate 112,793 of JAVLUZ010000233.1, read as the reverse complement.
TTTGGCGTAGGCGAGGAGGGCCGATCGGGGAGTAGAGTCAATAAAAGCGCCCGTTTCGCACGTAATTCAACAAGAGCCGGTTATTGAATTGTCCGAATTATTTGGCGTTAATATTCGTCTTAGATGACAATGAAAATAATAATGACGAGATTCGACGATCGATTTTTTGGCACAAAGTCCAACTCGCGGCAGATTTTTTTTCGGGGTTCGCGGGAGGTCCGCGGAGAACGGCGTTTTTTTGTTGCCCAATTTTTTATAATGCATAAATCGCACAATGAGTATTAGAGAACTTTGAATATCGAAGAATGAGCCAATAATGAGGGCAGCTTTGTGTATTTGTACAGCGAACGAGCTTGAAAGACAGCAGAACTGATTTGGAAATTTTGATAAGATAATAAATACTCTTTACACCAACAACAATTGCAAAACGCCGTTCTTTGACGTTGATGAGCAAAATATAGTCGAGAAAGCAATACACTATTTAACACTTTAGGCCGAAAATCGCGAAAAACGGGCACGGTTTCTGAGATTTTTTTGGAAAACCACAAAGTCTGGGAGTCTCCCAAGATCAAGTATGACATTAGCCAGTGAAGAACGAATGAAGAGTGGAACGAAATAGCCAGAATTGTATAAACTCCATCTTCTAACCCTTCAAAAAGTCTGGTGTAAATTTTCTGTTTTTTTTTCTGTCCAGTCATGTAGTCAATTTGAGATTAGGTGCGAATTGTTTTTTTCACAAAAAAATCGAAACTTTCGAATCAAATTTAGGTCTTTTCAAATATGGATCATTTAGTTCAAGCGGTCTTGGAATCTTGGAAGAGGATGAAAACCATAGTGGGCAGCACCGAAATTTGGGGGGGGGTGAAAATTTTCACTATCCAATGGCATCAAAAAATCGCTAGAAAAGCAAAAAAAAATTTCGAAATTTGAATTCTGGGGGTATTTTTATTTCTGGGGGGAGAAGCATTTCAACTCTCTGGGGGTATACCCCCCAAACCCCCCCCCCCATGCCCACGTGTGATGAAGACTAGATGCAGAAAATAAAATGTAAAGTCGCCGCATAATGGCTAGAAATAACCCATAAATCGGAAAATCCGCATATAATGCGTCTCGCGTGCTATTACGAGCCAGGTAAAACTAAAGAAATTAATTTTCTTGAAGCTTAAGCCACGATATGAATCATCGTTATAGAAAATTCGACAATGATAAAAGCACCACCGTCCAAGCCAATTAACGATTTTCGATTAATCATTGATTTTTAAATCAAACCAATCACGATGAAGAATCGGGTCAATAACAGCGAATAATCAATAAATAAGGAGTGCGAACGAATGGTAATTTATTCAATTAATCACTCGATCAGAATAATTAATTGATGAGAACAACGAATGAGCCAATCAAAAGCGAGTAAAACGATTAATAGACGACTAAAGTGGCTCATGATAATAATAATAAGACAAGATTTTCGAAAATGAAGCTTTGAATGCATAATATCCAGCAGTGCATAAGAGTCCAGCTAACGGAATGCGACAAAAAGCGTGCGATAAGCACTGAAGCTAATCGACAGCTGCTTCAGTTTAAAACAGCCGCGACTTACGACGCGTGCGTAGCTTAATACGTTATATAAAGTAATGTTGAAGTATTGAAACTTAGTACGGAAGTAAAAGTAGGGTGCGAAAGAATGTTAACCGACTAAGCTATCGAACGAAGTATACATTAACCACACGAGAACATTGCTTTTTAAATCGTATTGTAAATAAAGCCTTTGCTGTTTTTTTCTATATTTCTTCTGGTTTAAGACTTAAACGGCCGCAATTCTCAATTAAATAAGTTCAAAAAAGCAAGCTTTTAAAGAAAAACAGATAAAACGCCCAGTTTCCAATAGAAGAAAATTTAAGAACATCTAATTTCAGGCAATTAAAAAACTATTTGCCACTTGTAACGAACTGAATATACTTGGATTTCATTATTATAGTTTTTTTAAACACCTTTTTTTGTACGAGACAAAGATTTTGAAGCTCGTACAAAGATTTTCGGAGCGATCTTTGTACAACTTTGTACGCAAAATATAGGCAGTTTCTGGCCGATTTTTCATTGTAGAAAAAATCGCGAAGTTTTCGTAAAACAGTTTTGAAGGTCAGATTTTCACAGCTGAACAACCACTGGCTGTAGAATAGTTTTGAAGGTCAGGTTCATTATTCTGACCTTACGGAGAACATTTAAAAAATTGTTATTCGCAATGCTCCGGGCTAAAGAACGTTGGCAGAATAAAACGTCATTTTCGCTCCAGACTCTTTACACTACAGCTTTTTACTTTAAAACTATAAGTTTTTTAGAAAAAATGAAAAAATAGCCAATAGATTTTTTGATTGTATACATTTTAAAACCAACTAGATTGAACAGAATGCAAAGCTGAGTTAAGATCGATGACACGCAAGGAGTAAGAAACTCGTATACTTTACACCTTTGCGCAACAACCATTGAGTGTAAAGAAATTTTAAGGTCAGATTCATGACCCACTAATCATGGGTAACATTAAAAAAATTGGCCTTCCGCGAATTATTCAATATTTCGATTTATACTTTACGCACTCATTACTAACTCGGTATTGAGTGTAAAAAAAAGGCGCATCGAGTTTTTTAATTATCTCTCGATTAATAAAGTACCGCGCCTCTCAGATGTGTCCCTATGATAGTTGGCTCTTGAATCGGGAGGACTGAGTAGTGATCGACCGGAGATCGGCTCCGGCTCCGGCAAATCCAGCCTTTTTTCCACTCCGGTGCTCCGGCCGGAGGACATCCAAAAATGCGGCCGGAGGCCGGAGAATTTTTTCGTTTTTTGCATAGTGACCGAACGTACTAATTTCTGACATTATGCCTATTAAATTTAGTCAGAGCACAATATAATAGCAGAAAAAGGAAATAACACCAAATAAAGTGTCCATCACCACTACAATCGTAAAATATTTATTTTTAGGAAAAAACAAAAATGAAAATGAAACAAAAATTGTGAAAGTAGCTGCAGTAAATTCCTGTTAACACTGGAAGTCATAGGGTAGCATAAGATGCAGTCTGGCCTGCACTGCACATGCTATACTGATTTTCCAGATAATGTTGCTGTCATTCTGTACGTCAAATTCGCGGTTCACTGAACATAATATAGTATGTAACGTACCTATGTATATACGGTCACACACAATCATGCTTTAATATCAAATATTGCCTATTGACGCTTTATCTAGGGCAGGCTAAGGAGACGACAGCTTTTTTCTTAATAAAAGCATTGAATAAAATTTTGTTGAATGCAGTCTATTTTACCAGTTGCGGATCTAGAATTTTGCTGAGGAGGCGGTATCCCTATTTTCCAAAAACAGCCAAAAATAGGTACAAAAATTTGCCCTCAAAGTGCGACATAGCGTTTTTTCAGTGTTTTACATTGTATACTTTCACATAAAATCACTTTTGACGCAATATTTTTTCTGAAAATCTTAAAATTTTAGACAATTTTGTGTGAAAAAATCATTAAATTTCTTTGACTTCAACAAAAAACCTGACGCGAAGCGCCGGAAAATATGTGAAATTAAAGCGGATAGATGTCAGGAAACATGATTTGTTGCTTGATGCTAATTTTAGATCTTTTTAGCAGTTTTTATCTTCCCAAAAATCTTTGTACATGTACAAACACGGCCCCAAAAAGTCTTTGTACATCAAGAAAAATCTTTGCCGAACATGAAAAACCGTGCTTCTAGGTCGCCAAAAAAAGTAAATGTCATTAATAGGTATATTCATCGGGCGCGTAGCGCCGGAAAAACTTGAGAAATTATGGTCACTGACGGCCAGAAATCATTGCAAATTGCATATCCAGTCTCTAGGATTTTCCCTAAGGGGGGGGCGGTATCCCAACTTTTCCCAACACAGTCAAAAATAGGTACAAAAATTTACCCTTAACGCGCGAAATGGCGTTTTTTCGGTGTTCTACATTGTGTACTTTTACGTAATGCAATATTTTTTCCAAAAGTTTTGAAATTTTTGACAATTTTGTGCGAGAAAATCATTAACTTTCTTTTGACTTTATAAAAATCTAACGCGAAGCGCCAGAAAACTTGTGAAATCAAGGCGGATAGACGTCTAGAAGCAGTCAGTATTTTTTTGTACAAGGTCCGTTTGTACATGTACAAAGATCGTTCCAAAAAGTCTGTACATTTGGCACACACAAATTTTTAGGTATATTATATGGTACAGTAGCGATTTTAGTGTGGTAAAAACAGAGTTGTTCGAATTTAGGTAGTGTGTTTTAGGTAATTTCTGGGTCTCTCTAGGCAAAAATCACTAAGAATTGTAAAACGGCGCGAAGCGCCGAAAAATTCGACATTTTTCCTTTTGAAATGCAATTTCTGCCATTATAAAGATATACAGTGGTCGCCATGAAAGATGACGCACTCATCCTCAGAATTACGGTAGAGGATGCGTCACGAGCGTGCGTTCCCCATCATGCGCTATCATCTCTTTTTCTAGCGCATTAACCTCTATCATCCCGTTGGCGATGGACGGTGCAATTTAGCTTTTAATAGCGCCAACAAGAAGGAAGCGCGATAGCATTCACGTGCGCGCTTCCTTGTTGGCGCTATTAATAGCTAAATTGCGCCGTCCGCATTGCCAGATTAATGGGATGATAGAGGTTAATGGCGCTTAATAGAAAAAAGAGATGATAGCGCATGATGGACGTAACGACGTAACCCGGCGCTCGCGACGCATCCTCTATCATAATTCTGAGGATGATAGCGCGTCATCTTTCATGGCGACCACTGTATAGAACACACAATCACTCATTTCGGCGCGAATCACCACAAATGTTTTTTGAATTACAGACCTTTTTTGCAATTTCTGTCTTCCCAAAAATCTTTGTACATACAGTACAAAGACGGTCCCAAAAAATCTTTGTACATCGGGAAAAATTTTTGCCGAATACGAAAAAAATCGTGTCTAGAAGCATGATTTACTGCTATATTTCTTGTATTTATAGCATTTGATGCGGAACATCGAAATTTTTAATCAAAAATAGAAGAAAACTATGCAAAAATAGCTGTTTCTGCTGTAAAAATTGTTTTGAAACCTACATGAACAGATAATGGCTTCCAGGTCGCCAAGAAAGTAAATTAATCTCATTAGGTACATATCATCCGACGCATAGCGCCAGAAAAATTTTGAGAAATTATGGTCACGAGCTGACGGCCAAAAATCATTGCAAATTGCATATCCATTCTTTATCTCGTCAAATATTTTTGGCCAAGCTGGGCGGGCGGCCACCCCCGCCCTCCCCTTTAATCCGCCCCTGCATTCTTTATCTCACCAAATATTTTCGGCCTATGGGGCGGCCGCCTCCCTCCCGCCGTCCCCTTAAAACTGCCCCTGTATTTCTATAACTAACTAGCTGATTTGCAGTTAAGATGCATGTGCACTATAGTCTAGGTCTTGGTCACAAAAATGTCCTTTCTACCCGCACGTGAAAAATTGTATTTCTCCGGCTCCGGCCTCCGACTCCGGCCGGAGCAACATGGTTCAATCAGGCTCCGACCGGATCTCCGGCTCCGGCCAGGCCGGCCGCTCCGGCTCGATCACTAGGATAGAGTCAGAAAAATAAGAGCTCAGATTGCTAAGGAAGAATGTAACAGTAGCGGAGCAGTGACGAGACAAGATCGGCGAAAAAATTCTGAAGATCCTAGAATTTCCAGAGCTCAAAAAATAAATAGAAAAATTGGTGGCCGGGGCAAAAACACAGTTTTCCGATTTTCTTATCGCGCTCTAGTTAATGGTATCAAAAAATCGCGAAAAAGACGAAAAATTGTCGGAAATAAAATTCTGGGATCTGTCGAATTCTGTGGGTCCAGAAACCGCTCCTCCCGACGCAGAGGGGCCGACGGGGCGTGGGGCGGTCGCCCCCTCCCCCCCATCGGCCCAAAATAGTGCGCAAAGTTAGGGTTTTTGAGCTCGATTTTTAGCGATTTTTTGGGTTAACAGCCAATTTTTCCGCCCAAGTCAGGGTTCCGCCCCCCATAGGGGTACCGCTCCTCCCCCAGGAAAATCCTGGATCCGCCACTGCCTCCACATTTATGTTGCGACAGTAAAACGTTGCATGTGTTTTGCACATTAATTTTATATTAACACGTGTTTGCAATCTCACATCATTTTACATCTTTATGACTTGAATTCTCCAAATTCACTGCAGACTATTTTGACATTTCTGAGAGCAAATTGCTGACTTCGTAATTTTAGTTGAATAACTGAAGTGGGCACAATTTTCAACAATTAATAAATTCTAGAAAAGATTTTGAAGCTTTTTATTCTGTCCAAAGCGCATAAGGGGACAGTAAGACAGTTGACGTTGATTTTATACTATCCGTACGCAGGCACGTATCTCTTGGGGGCAATGGGAGGGGGGTTCGGACTCCAACAAAATTGGGAAAAATCGGAGAAATATGACTTTTAAACGTTATTTTGTGCTATTTTTGGCTTTTTTGGGCTCAGCCCCCCAAAATCGGTGTTGGCCTCCCCCCAGGATAGGACGGCCACTTACCTGCCTGTAGTACGTCAAAGGCAAAAAAAGAATGCCACACACGATTCCAACTTCAGTTCCCAAAGATTTTAATCGAAAATTAAATTGCGAATTCTAGTCATACTTAGCATTATTCTAATTCCATGAAAACCCCGAATTTTTTTAGAATCAGATTGACAAATAATCTATATAAAATACATAAAATCTCACGTGGATATTTTTTGGTTTTTCCATTTCCTTTTCTACATTCTGCTTCTTGAGCCTTTTTAGACCATTTTTTTAAATCTTTGCATTCTTAAACATTCATAGATTCTTTCGGTTCTTTCTCTTTTTTCGCTTGATTTAGTTAGTTACTTTTTTCATGCACGTCAATAGACATAATATTCAATTATTGGCCGAAAATGACTAAAAAAAGCGCCAGCAAATCGCCTAAAATGCAAGTATTAAGCAAAAATACGGGGAGAGCAAAAAATAGGGAAGAAATAAAAAAGCTCAGTTTTTGGAGGGAGATGAGCTGACCGACTCTGGTTGGGGTATGGATCATAGTGGGCAGCACCAAAATTCCGGGGGAGGGTTGAAAAAATTTTCAAAGGTCAAAAAAGTGGTCTAAAAAGTGGTCGTATGACGAAAAAACACCATTTTTCGACGTTTCTCACCGAGCACCATCCAATGGCATCAAAAAAATCGCTAAAAAAACAAAATTTTCAAAATGTGATTTCTGGTGGGGGGTATTTCAAGTTCTGGGGGGTGCATACCCCCACGCCCATGTGTGGTGGGTATCCCTATCCATGTCATTAAATGCATATCATTACTTTTATATTAGCGCTAGCAATTATGCATTTGAGACCTTTTTTCTAATCCTTCGTCTTCTAGTTATTCGACTATTACAACTACATCTTTTTATCACTGCAATTAATAGTTCCATTTTCTGAATTCAATAATTTGTATTCGTTCCTATAATTTATTTTCGTCTTCCTTCCTTTATTTTATTTTCGTCTTTCAGAATTTTGGGTGCATTTATTCAATCTTTCATTGCTTTATTTCTAATTTTTTGTGCTATTCGCGGACCGTTTATGCATTTTTTCAGTCTATTAATCCATTTTCTATATTTTCGCTTAAATTTTTCGCTCAAATGGTTCGTTGCCTTCAAACTTTCCGATTTTGTATTTTTTTCATTAATTTTTCACTTTATTTCTATTCTTTTGCATTTTAATTTTGTGCGTATTTCAGATGTAAACAGCCAGTGCTTTACACATTTCCAACGTCGCAAAGTTGAATTTTGCTCCATGGGTCTTTTTTATCAGTGAGGCGTTTATTTAAATGTATTTTATGTGTGGCATTTCGATTTTTTCAGTAAAAAATGGAAAATAATGACAAAAGCAACAAGTAAGCTAGCGGAGCGCGAGAAATTGAAAAATCCCGCAAAAAATGAAGATAAATAAAAGCAAAAGGCGCCGCAGTACGACAGGATGCAACAAGAATTCAATGTAAATTACGGCTGTGTAACGTATGGCCGAGAAGGATTTAAAATGAACCGTATTTTATAGTCGAAAACTAACGAGCAAAACCGCACTTTACAACGTCGAATTATCGAGCCGTATACGGATGGATAAAATTTGACAAAATCTCACTCGGAAGAGTTTTTAGGCGGAAAATTAATATAAAAAAGAAATAAGAAAAATAATAAATGAAAATACGAAAATCAATTAAATTAAACATAAAGCACAAATTCGTTAAAAAAAACGAGAAAAATTGTCAGAACTCTTCAATTTTGCTGACCTTGAATTCATTTGCCATAAATAGGGTAATTTAAAAGAATAAAATGAATGCAATAAACTCGCCTAAAGTTCCATCATAAAAATAATAATAATAATAATAATAATAATAATAAAGAACCAATTAAACGAAGGTTTAATCGCCTAATTTGAGAATTATGCAAATATGTCGTTCTATGTGTACGTACGAATCTTATTTTTAATTTGGGACATTTTAAAATTCCCCTTTTTGCAATTTTAACATGTTATTTCAGTTTCTAGCATGTTTTCTTAATATTTTTTGCAACATAATCGCGACGATTCGGATAATTTAATATAATACAATTGGAAAAATAAAATAACAAAGACGTAAACAAGATTATAAATTCTCATTAGAACGAAATTTTAGATGGGGTACGTTTTTCACATTTATATTAGTTTAAACTATGGAAATTTAAAGCTTTAAATCAATATATTTGTAATCGAAAAAGTCAAAAAGACTAAAGAATTTAATTTAAAATAATTTTTAGGTGTTTAAATGGAAATGTTGCGATTAAAGAGAGGCCCGAAGCGATTAAGAGCTATTTTACACGTATAAGTTAGTTTACATTATCAAAATTTAAATCTTCAAATTCTTACTCGAAAGATTTCGCGTCGCTATCATGGTCGTCAATATTGCACCCTAAGAAAAAACCAGATAACCATCTAGCTGACTAAACATTTATCGGACAAAAAATGTAAAAACGCATTAATTAATCTACATGTGTTGAATTTATCTCTTTATTTATTTATTCATTTGTCCGTTTGATTAATTATTCATTTATTTGTTCATTTCCTTTCTTGTTTAGCTGGTTATGCATTTACTTATTTGTTTTTGTTTGTTTTGTTGTTTGTTTGTTTTCTTTATTTGTTTATCGACTTAATTGATTAATTTATCCATTTATTTATTTACTTATTTGCTTATTTGTTTTTGTTTGTTTTGTTGTTTGTTTGTTTCATTTATTTGTTTATCGACTTAATTAATTACTTAATTAATTTATCCATTTATTTATTTACTTTTTTGCTTATTTGTTTTTGTTTGTTTTGTTGTTTGTTTGTTTTATTTATTTGTTTATCGACTTAATTAATTAATTAACTTATCTATCCATTTATTTATTTACTTATTTGCTTATTTGTTTTTGTTTGTTTTGTTGTTTTATTAATTTAATTATTTTATTTATCGACTTAATTAATTAATTAATTTATTTATTTATTTATTTATTACTTTCAGTTTTCTCCTAGCGTTGAACTTCTTCAGGCAGTCAACCGTATCTTGACGATGCATCAAAGAAGCTACCCGTTCCCGCTGCTAAATATGTAAAAATAAAGAGGAAAAAACAAAGGGGAATAAAAAAGGGGCGAAAAATCATAAATAATAAATACAACGATGAATAAATAAAAATTTTAAAAAATATACTTGAAAATGAACCTAAAATAAATTAAATATAAATACGTAAACAGTGAATAAATAAAAATAAGTTTGTACATTACACCCGAAAGTGGAAAATTTATTTAAGCAGGCAAACAGCTAATAAAATGAAAAAATAAATACATGAATAAGCCTAAGTCAGGCTTAAGCCTAGGCCAGCCTAAGTCGAGACTAACGCAGGACTAAGTCGACACTCAGACGAATAGTAAGATATGATAATTGAAAAAATGCGTTAAAGAAAAACGTTTATAGCATATAATGGACCTGCATAAAAGTAAAAAACCGATGCAAGAAATAAAATCGGCAAAACAATGGAAATATAAAAAGATTAAGACGTGTAAAAACATATAAGAACGCTTGAGGTTCACAGTTAAAAATAGTAAAAAATAAGGATTATCGATGGAAACAAAACTAGCTGATTAAAAGTGACATAACGCAATTAACGAGTAAATAAACCGCAAAAAATTAATGAATATTTTTGGAAAAATCTTCATTTTTATAATTTCAAAAAAAAATAATTTAAAAGAATAAACAAATTGACGAAAAAATAAAATATAAAATAAAAAATGAAAAATAAAAATAAAATAATAAAATAAAATAAATAAAGAAATAAAAAAGGCTTACGCAAACCCACGGATGTTTCAACGCTTGATCGGCCGTTATTCGCTTACGCGGATTAACGCACAACATGCTATTTATCAGATTTTTCGCCTCGGGCGTTACGGTATCCCATTCGGGACTGGGATACTTAAAAAACGCGGTGTAAAGAGGGAAAATATCAAGACGGGTGGAAACGATCAGAAATTGAGAAACGATAAGAAAATTTAAAAAAGGGTGATAATAAATAAATAAAAATCACAGAAAATATTAGTGTAATAAAAATAAAAATTAAATGATTATAGATTGAAAAAAATTATAAATAATTAGAGAAAAAACGAGAACACAAAATAATAAGCGCATGATTAACGTAAAATAATTTTAATCATATTTATGTATAAAAAATTATAAGTTAAAAAACCATATATGAATGTGCGCAAAAGTTAAGATATGTAGCGTAAACAGCACATGGAACAAGGATAGCTGTATAACGGGCTTATCCCAAATCACCCCCAAGCATGTGACTGGCCGTCCTATTTCGGGGGGGCAACACCAATTTTGGGGGGAACTAGGCCCAAAAAGCCAAAAATAGCACAAAATAACGTTTAAAAAGTCCTATTTTTCCGATTTTACCGAATTGGGGGGTCCGAACTCCCCCTTATTCCCCCAGTGATACGAGCCTGATCACCCCAGAACTTGATACGGGCGTAAATACGAAGCTGCGAAGTCAAAACTTCCAACACAAAATCTATACCCAAATATTATACAGGTAGACGATCCTATTTCAGAATTTCTCATAATTCAATAGTCTTAAAATAATGTGTTTGAAATCATCCGATACAAAAGACCTTTGGCCGCCATTCTTCTAATTTTTGCATTGCCAAATTCCGTTAAACGCTACAAATTTTACTTTTTACATAATACAAACGCAAATAAAGCGCAATAAGATGAAAAATTCGAGAACTATGTAGAATCTCTGGAATTTCGAAGAAATATTCCCGATTTGAATACGATTTACGAAATCTTTCATGGTTTGATACGGATTGATCCTGATGACTTTTTTACCGTTACATAAGGGTGAATAATTTCGTTAAAACATCAAAATTACTCCTTCCAAATAAGATATTATATGTATCTATGGAATTCCCGCCCAGATAAGATTATTTGTTATTTTAATAAAATATTGTTATATTATTTTTATAATAATAATTATTATTAATTATTTATTATTATTATTATTGTTTATTATATCTTTTAGATCAGGGTTAAATACCACCTTAAAGCCAAAAAAGTCGGCTTTTATCAGTGCAGTACGAAATGCCTAGAAGCCTCGCAGTCAAGAGAACGGTGATCTTTTTTTATAATATTTCGTGCTTACTGCTTACATACCTGTATTTTACCTGTTTAGCTTTGACTGTGAAGTGAAGTGAAGTAAATAATAAAATTCTAAATTCTAAATTTGACATCAATAAGCCATGCATTATTACATTCTTGGCAACTTGCCAAAATTCTTTCCACGCCACCTTGCGCATTCTTCGATTTAATATTGGTTTTATTTTTTATATAAATTGCTTTTTTGTGAGCTAGTAAGAAAAAATAAAAATAAATACCCCAAAAATCCTACTAATAAACGCTATACTAATTTATTACGTCATATGCGCCGGCTTTAATTTGGGCGTAGAGCCGATGCTGGTCTTCGTCCCAAAACGGGGGATAGCCGACCAACAAAATATACAGTATGACTCCGCACGCCCACGCATCGACGGGTTTGCCGTACGGCTCCTTTTTCAGCACCTCGGGCGACAAATAGCCCGGCGTACCGGCGAAGCCTCAAAATTAAAAACAAATTCGAGTAAAATGAAAAAATGATTAATAAATAATAAAAACATAAGCAAGTCTATAATAAAGGATAATTTTTACGTAAATAAAAAATGCACAAATACGGACGTACGATACACATATGCAGGGTGAGCCGAAAAAAGCTACAACCTAATGTTACTGATCATAACTTTAACAAATGCGGATATAAAAATTTAAGCCCACATTCATTGGATAGGCGAAATGTTATTGTTTAAATCGTACGAAAAATTTCGGCCATCTTAAAGCATTTCGGACGCTATAGCGATTTGTTTACATCTGACTTTAATGATATTGTTTAAACCCCAAAACCTTGTTCGGTTCTGTCATTAATTGGCCCACCGCTAGTAGAAGGATAAGTACCCACTCAAGGGTTCGAATAATATGCTAATAATTTTTACACGAGATACTGCCGAAAAATGGCTCTGAAATATTCAGTAATGAAACAATGCAGCAACTATGCGCAGTAGCGTAGCCGGCATTCTGAATTTGGGGGAGAAGGGCAAAGTTTTGAAGTTGGAAATCTCGGCAATTATTTGTAGATAGGTAATATTGTTATTCAGCTTTCTAAGCGAGATCGAAACAAATGAAAAAAACTTGTTGTACAAAAATAAATAAAGCGCGTAGCGCCCAAAAATTATCAATAAATTTATTAGCTCAAAAAGTGTGTTGAAATATATTCAAGCGGTCTTCCAGATACGCCTAGAAAAGTTTCAGGTTTTTCCTTTGAAGGCCCTTATTTCGAAAATTTTGGGGTACTAGCAGTGATCGATCATGCTCAAAAAAACCGCGGGCTTACATGCTTAACGATATATGAATATATATATATATATATATATATATATATATATATATATATATATATATATATATATATATATATATATATATATATATATATATATATATATATATATATATATATATATATATATATATATATATATATATATATATATATATATATATGTAAGGTAATAACTACGTTTATTAAGGTCTGACATTAATGTTTACGTACAGCCCATATAAGTGAATATAATCTGTATATGCATCGATAAAAAGTATATGTATTAAAATTACATTGATACAGTGAGACAAAAGCGCATATAAAATTTTAAATTAAATATAACTTGACTTTATACAATATAAATTAAGACGGAAAGATATTATCCCAAAGGTAAGATAATGCTTCATTAAATAAGAGTTTGTCATTTGTATGTATATATTATTTAAATTAACTTAAACTTGGCTGTACGCCAAGTGAACGATCAATGCTTAGCTATCCCTACTATTTTCCACCATCTATGACCTTGACTACAGCTAGAAAAATTAATAAAATTCTTATCCATTAATTTTTAAATTAAATCCAGTAATTAAATTTATTTTCTTGAGCTTTATTTTTGAGACAACAAGCAGCTTCGGTTTGCATGGCGCGTTAATGTAGCTTGAAAAATTTTTTGGGCATTTTGCGTCGAATTGTTTCGTAGCAAAGTCATTTATTTTATCATATGTGCACGATAAAGAAGAGTCTACAGCTTAATTCTAGCTGGCCTCGTTTGTCTGGACCTTCCGATTTTCGAGCGCTGTTTTATGTTACATGAAATTTCGCTAGAAAGGCAGAATACACATTTAGCAATCAAAAAATCAGCCGATTTCTACTGTATCTCATAGTTTCGGCTTGAAATTCTAAAGAATAATAGATACACTGACGCTCGTGGTCAGCACGCTTCAAAGGAACTTGCAGCATATCTTTGAGGGCAAGAAAAGTAAGAATATGACTAAGTGGCTAGCTACGAAAATGAATCGTACATGACCTGAAATAATTTTAGTTTGTTATTTTCTTCGACATAAATCTGAACAAATTTTAAATCTCAGCCGATTCCTACTGCAGTTCCGGCAGGGGATGGAAAGTTTCATGGTTTTAACCTCCGCCATGCCATATTCTACTAATGCTACAACGGTCGATCACACTTCATGCTGCAAATTACTTATATTTATTAAATATCAGACTCTTAGCTGGACGGCACTGCAGTAATTCATGGTGAAATGACGCATAAAAACATAACTGCTTAAATAAAAGAGTAAACGTGACCTCGGTGTACAGAGCTAGGAGGATAGGACGATGAGCATATGCGCACAGTAAGGCTCAAAACAGTCCCCCAGAATGAAAAAATGAAAAATTTTGTGGGGGAAATGAGGCAGAATGAAGGCCGAAAACAGATGAAAATTGAAAATTTTTTCAAAAAGTACTTCAGATTGACCAGAAACTGTGTAATAACGTAGTTTTAACGCTATTTTAGCGCTTATACCAATTTTTTGATTTCATTTTAGCCCAGAAAAATGCTTAATTTTTGACCCCCCCAGTGATCGACCGTGTACCCGGGCCCGGACCGGGCTCGGCCGGTCATAGCAGGCCCGGGCCCAGCTGAAAACCACCGGGCCTCAACCGGGCCTCAAATAATTATCATTAATATTTTAGACGTTTACTATTTCAGCTGTTGTCCGTATTTCTTACGAATTTGCTAGCCTTTGATTCTATTTAAATCCATTTGCCTTACTTCTGCCCACCTGCTCATTATCATATACTTGTCAACTTCATATGTGCATTCATCTTCTATACAACGCTTCAATCAGAGGCGTAGCCAGGATTTTGGTTCGGGGAGGGGCATACACAAAAAATTTTTTCAAGACTAATTTTGCATTGAATGTTAGTAACGTTATGTACCTATGATAAAATTGAGTTTTTCGACCTTTAGTAGTGTAGCCTAGCTAATTTATGGGTTTCTGACAATCAGAAATACATACAAAAATGTTAATCAGCGCGAAACGCCGGAAATTTTTGAAATTTTTACCGTTTTCATGTAGAATTTACGGTCTTTTAATTGACAAACAATTCGGAAATCATAAGAGGCGCAAAGCACCAAGGAATTTAGTAATCTTTTACTGTCCTTAACATTTTGTAGCCTGTGAATACTAATATTCTGTGATATTTTGCCTGATTTAGGCTATAAAACGCAATGCTGAAGCTTTACAAAAAGAAAGAACAATAACCAGCGGCGCTATGCGCCGGAAAATTTTGACGTTTTAGCTCTTTGAACACAATTTATACCGCTAAAATCATACAGAACAGACAAATTAAAATTCGGCGAACCCTTTTTCCTTTTCGTCCTCCCAAAAATCTCGCTGCACATGTACAACGAGATTTTACGGCGGAGAAGGGCTGCGGTGGCGCGCTCAATTGACCCCTAGAAAATTTTGTAAAAAAAGCACTTTAATGTTAAAAACTATCGCTAAAATTTTCGCAAAATCGGCCAAATCTCGGTTCTAAATTCAGCCAAAAAAACACTTAAAATTGATGAAGTCCTACATTGTTCAAGATTTCTGAGCTGAAATGCGTTTTTCCACCTCTGCTAAGTATAAAGCGCAGCAAAGGGTGCTGCCAATAAGATATAAAAAAGATGTATCAATGACAATTTTGTTCTTATCCTTTACAGGCCCATTTGTGGCCTTCTTATTAACAAGACATAATTCAGAAAACAGAAAATGCTCAAAAACATAAGAAAATTTGGCCATTCCTTTCATTTAAAATAGGATTATGTTTGCTGTCCTTGTAAAAAAAGACAAACAAAGCAACAATAAATATAACAAAGACTCGGCGCGAAGCGCCGGAAAATTTTTGACGTTCTTGCCTTTTTTGAACTCAATTTTCTGGACACAATTATCACACTCGAAAAATCAACAAAATTTCTGAAAAATTTCGGGGGGGGGCATGTGCCCCCAATGCTCCCTGGCTACGCCTATGGCTTCAATACGTGTCCTATCCTATACACTACACAATTTCAATTGACGTCAATGTACGCTATAGTTTGAGTTCTAAAATCCAAACAGCATATCTTCTATCCGACCATTTCATAGTCGCTGTTATGTCTGAATGCATAAATTTAATGCTCAATTTCCTTTCAATATCTACATGAAACCTTGTGCTTTTTCAGACCGTGTTTAGTTGCACGTGCATTTTAATAATGGAATTGCGCGCTATTGTATTAAAAACTTTGTTCTTGCTCGAATAATGCTACCAAAATCCTTGGTAACTACTTAATTTATTTTTAGAAAGATTGAATAATTAACAGAGCTTAGAATTCAAAAATCTTCTTGATACAGCAGTAAGCCTTGCGTTTGACAAATAACAAATGTAAAATCGGTCTAAATATGTATCTTATGCATAACATTATATTGGAAGCAAGGCATGTTGTTAGTATATAAGCCCGGGCCCGGTACCAAGCCCGGCAGCAAAGCCCGGGCCCGGGACTGGGCCCGGTATTTTTTGAGCCCGGTCGATTACTGCCCCCCCCCCCGGAGACCGGCTTACCCGTCCAAGATCGGCCATGCTGTGCGTCTATGGTGTAGACTAGCAGTTTTAATCTATTTTCAGAGACAATTATTGCTAACGTAATAGTAACATTCGGACTTCCAAAAGTTTTTAAACTTAATTATTAATTAGGCCCAGGTACCCGGTCGATCACTGGGTTATAGCCTCCTGTCCCCCGCAACTACGCCCCTGACTATGGATTTAAAACCATAACAAAAAGGGTGTAAACAAATCACTGCAGCGCATGGACCGCTGGCAATTGGTTAAATTCTTTCACACCGTTCGAACAAGGAATTAAAATCCTTTTTCCATTTTTTTAACTGCTTTAAATGCGTGAATAATTAATAATTTTACACATTTTTAATGAAGTCTATTTAAATTTAGTTATTTATTCATTTATGTAATATTTATTTATATCATTTATTCATTTATGTACTTATTTATTTATATATTTATTTTTTCATTTATTTATATCTACTTACTCATTTACATATTATGTTACATTTTATATTTTATGATTCGTCAGCTTTGACAAATTCTATATGTTGCTAATTTTTTTATTTTAATTACTACTTTATTTTTGAAAAATTTTATTTCTACTTTTGATCAGTCGATATGATATAACTGCGCGTCCTTATTTTTTAACCAATTCGCGCGGTTGCTTTGATTTTTGTCAATATTTCTGACTTATCTCAAATATAATCATTAGTACCCCTAGAATCTAGAAAATTAAACGCAGAAATATTTTACATGACATTTCTATTATTTTCGTCTTAAAGCACATTTTTCGCTTATTTCAGTCTAGGCAAAATTTTTTTATCGTATTTCGCTAATTATTTTCTCTATTTTCCTCCCTCAAATTATTATTATTTTGTTTTTATCATATTGCTATCCGCTCATTCTTATCTTCCAATCGTTTAGATAAATCTGATAATTGAATAAATCTAATATATAAATTGTTTAATGAATTTTAATATTTTTTCAATTAATAATAATTTTAATTCAACTCGTTAACCTCAATAGTTATTGAATCGTAATTTCTCCTCTTATCTACTACTGCGATAAACATTAATTACGTTATCCTATATACACGTGCTAATTTACAAACTTAACGATTACAAACATACATGCACAGCATGGGAATCCTGGGGGTGAAAACCTAAAGTGCCTTTTTGGGCCCAAAAATGGCCGGAACGCGTTAAAAAACATCGTTTTTTGGCGTTTCTGACGATACTCTATCCTTCTAGAGCATAAAATCATGAAAAAAATTTCGAAAAAAGTCGAATAAATTGACCAATATATCGCTTAAAACATGAATGTATGGCGCGAAGCGCCGAAAATTTGGCGATTTTGAGCAAATAGATAGCCAAAAACCCTTAAAAAGACACTTTTTCTACCAATTTTCAGGTAAGTTTAGGAAACTTTTGAAAAATCGCCAATTCAGGTAGAAGGTGAAAAATTTTTTGCGGGGGTGAAAAATGATTCTGCGAGGGGTGAAAAC
Organism: Mermis nigrescens; assembly: GCA_036768485.1. Classification (NCBI taxonomy): domain Eukaryota; kingdom Metazoa; phylum Nematoda; class Enoplea; order Mermithida; family Mermithidae; genus Mermis; species Mermis nigrescens. The sequence goes on along the minus strand of JAVLUZ010000233.1, from coordinate 94,695 downwards.
CCCCAAACCCCCCAAGATCATGTATGATTACAAAAATACTTTCAATTATACATATTGGAAAACGATACGCAATTATGTAAGACGATCAAAGTTTTATCTAAAGCATATTATTTGAAAAATTCTAAATGAACCGTAGCCCCATCGATACATAGCCTTAAAAAATTTGATTTAAATCATATTAATGCTACTTTTAGCCATTTATACGTTCTTATTCAATTTAAACAAATTATTTAATCATTTTCTATTCTTTTGCGCAAAAGTAATAGTTCTCTTGAATTTTTAAGAAATTTCCTTTTCGTTTTCAAAATTTTAGGTATTCTGTACACATATTTACTATTATTATACCTTTTTCATTGTTTTTTTTGTATTTTTTGATAGTATGGCTCGTCTGCGAATATCGCTTGAAGCCTTTTTAAGGATAGATATAAGCATACATGTAACAGGGGCGGGGGATCCCCTACCCATAGACGGCCGTCCCCTCATCCCCCAAGGTCAGATGATTTTTGACCCCCCATTTTAGGAGAAAATCGAATTTTTGGCCGTTTTTAGACTTTTTTCGGGCGTTTTAAAGCAAAATTGAAGGTCTTCTCCTCCCACTAAAAATAACACGAGACCCCCCACCAAAAATTTTGAGCCGTTACATGTATGGATAGTAGTCGTACAGAATATTTATTAACTGTGAATCAGTTCCGTAAATACTTACCAAACCATGCTTCTTGATCGCCCTGCACCTCAATGGCCAATCCAAAATCCGCTAGAAATCGATAAAGCCGATTTAAATTTGCAAGCATATGTAGAAAAACGGAGCCACAACAAAATAAAAATAAATTTGTTACATGCATTGACTAGAAGACATTTTACAAAGAATAAGATTTGAAAGGATATACTCGTACAACTCACCTAATTTGACAGCCGCGCCTTTAGATTTACTGGCCAACAATAGGTTTTCGGGCTGTGAAAAAAATCTACGTTTTAAAATCGGGTTTCGCACTTTTTTAGCCGAAAAAAGCTAGTTATGCACATGACAGTATTTTCGGGGGCGGGGGGTTGCCGCGCCCCCCCCCCCGGGAAATGAAAAATAATTTTTGAAACACACAAGGCCCCCCGAAGGAAAAATGAAATATTCTCAAAGTAGGTCTAAAACACCATCAAAACAGCTTCTTAGCGTACTTTTGAGCTAGTAAACTCAAAATTTTTCGGCGCTTCGCGCCGGAGTTATCGTTTATGTATAGTTTTTGTCTTCAAGCCCGCCCAAAACTGCTCAAATTTGAGTTAGACATGTAGATTATGTCAAATTTTTGCAATTATTCATTTTCTGTATTGTTTTCCCTTGTAAATGACAAAGATTAATTACAAAGACAGAAGTAAGGAAATTATTCGTCGATTGAATGATGAGGAATCGGTTGTGTAGATTGTTTAAACGATAGATTTGTGCAATATGAGTATGGAACAAAGCGAAAATTTTGAAAAATTTTTCTTGAAATTTTTTAAGCATTGCATAGAGCTCGTTGAGGTACGCTCAAAAATACCTTTATTTTTGCCCATCTCCTAATGGTTCTCGAGATATTTGACATCAAAATTTTCGCCCCCCCCCGAAATAAAATCCTGGATACGGGCCTGATCAGTGATCGTACGGGGTCAGATTTTCACACCCGATCGGGGTCGGGGTCGGGGATGAAAAACCCCGGTTTTCGGGGTCGGGGTCGGGGTGGGGGTTGAAGATTAACAATTAACATTGCATGATTACATACCAATTTGAAAAGGATAAAAACGATACCTTCACTTGTTTGTAGAGCATACTAATAAAGCTGGTTATGTTCAACATTGTATTTTCCTTACAAGTTCAAACATGGTTTTAGCAATTTAGCATTACTTTCAATTTTAATCACTAATCGCTCTCGCTTTTTCGTTTTCTTCCACAGTTTTTTCATGACGGTTTTCTATGGCGCACTGATTGTAGAGGAGCCAATGGCGCGAAGCGACGAAAATTTTCGAAATTTTTACCGTTTTCATGTAGAATTTACGCCTTTTTATTGACAAACAGTTCGGAAATCATAAGTGGCGCAAAGCATCAAGAAATTCAGTCATATTTTACAGCCCTAAGACAATAATTGGCGGTGCTAAGCGCAGGAAAATTTTGACGTTTTTACTCTTTAAACTCAATTTATACCGCTTAAATCATACAGAACAGATAAACTAATAGCGGCGCGAAGCGCCGAAAATTTTTAAAAATTCCTAATCGTTTTACCTTTTCTGTCCTCCTACAAATCTCTTTCAACGTGTAGAACGAGATTGTATGGCTGGGGGTCTGGGGTGGCGCGCTCAAGCACCACCAGCGAGGTCGAGAGCAGAACCCCCGAAAATTTTGTAAAAAAGCACTCTAATTTTTAATTAGTAAAGTTAAAATTTTCGCAAATTGGCAAAATCTCGGTTCTGAATTAAGTCCAAAAAAAACTTAAAATTGATAAACACCTACACTGCACAAAACTTCTGAGCTGAAATGCGTTTTTCGACCTCTGCTAATTACATAGCGCAGCAACGGGTCGCTGCCAATAAGTCATCGAAAGATGTATCAATGAGAATTTTGTTCTTACCATTTTCAGGCCTATTTGTGGCCTTCTTATTAACTAGTTCAGAAAACAGAAAATGCGCAAAAACACAAGAAAATTTGGCCTTTCCTTTCATTTAAAATAGAATTATGTGTCCTTGTAAAGAAAGATAAACAAAGCAGAGAATAGACAAATTGGTACGCAAACATTTTCGCACTTTTACTATTATGTTCAACAAGCATGTGCAGTTTCATTCAATGAACTAATAGAGCATTAAATCAATTAAGTGCTGCGAAGTGCTGGATTATTTTAACAGATTCGAGCTTTTAAATTCATTGGATCTGCATAACAATAATGATGACTCGGCGCGAAGCGCCGGAAAATTTTGACGTTTGTGCCTTTTTAAACTCAATGTTCTGGACACATTGCGCCAGAAAAATCAAAATAATTTGTGAAAAATTCCGGGAGACATGTGCCTCCATCCCCCCCGGCTACGCCTGTGATTCCGCAGTAATTTCGGCGCACTTCATAATGGAAAATATGCGAACGTGTATGTACGTCTTAGCAACATGGCGACCAGGCGTACTTTTTATGAAATATCGCGAGTGTCGAGTTTAACATATTAATTTTGCTGGTGAATGAATCGTCCTTGTTCCGAATTTATTTGCTATTTATACAATTCTTCTATGTACCAACAAATAAAATGCTATATCTCACCCCCGAAAAGGTTCAACCCCGACTCGAAAAATCATGCCCCCGGTCGGGGGTCGGGGTCGGGGTTTAGGCCGGGGTTTTTCGGGGTCAGGGTCGGGGTCGGGGTCCCCGTACGATCACTGGGCCTGATGCATAATAAATGCCTAATCTCATCCAATTTCGATCTTCGAAAAATCAGTCAATATAATAAGATTTGAACGTGAATTTTAAGGCGATAATTCACTGAAGCAAGTAGAAAAAGAACAATGTTTATACTTTATAATTTGAGAATTATTTAATTTTTAATTACAGCTTTCAATTAATTTCTATTTACTTTTTGATCAGTCCTGCAGTCGTCCCGCTCTTAATCACTTTTGAAACTAATTCTAAATTAATCGAAGAAAAAGAGAGATAAAAAGTTTACATTCGATTTGACTTTTTAATTAAATTTATTGACATTTTTCGAATTAAAAACAATTTATTTTGTTACTCGTGAGTTTAACGCATTTAGCGAATGTCATTAGAATAAACCGATACTGAAATTTAATTTAGTCTTCTCTTCTTATAAAGGAAAATGTTATTAAAATAAAAATTTCCTCATTCTATCGAAGCTGCTTCATAAACTACGTACAGTATTTCATTTCAACATTAAGTATTTAAATTAATTAATTAGTCAAGGTCTAATATGAAAAATAAACAAAAATTACCTTAAAATGTAATCAGAATGAAACAAAATGACTAAAAAAGACCTGGTCAAATTTTTTAATGTTAATGAATCTTGGCAACGGAAGCACGTACACTGTAAATCATGCAACAAATGATAAATGAATCATGTGAGAAAATAAAAGTGAGGCAAGCGTAAAACATGAGTAGTATACCGTGTCTCCCTAGCATGCATATCTAATAGCGTTGTAGTGTTATAAGATAGGCAGATCTGCGCCCTGGCCCAAAATCGAGGTTGTGCCAGGGCGCAAAAGGGTTGGGGGCCTGCCCGAGCCTGCCAGAGTTGGGGTTGAGGCCTACCCGGACCTACCCGCCCAGGAGGTGGGGGTGGGGGTAGGGGGAAATGTTTGAAGAGGAAAACCAGTAGTCGGAATTGAGTTCCGGGACTTTTTAATAGTCATCCCTGGCAGGTTCTTTCGGGCGCCTTCTGGAACTTTTTAATAGTTATCCCTGGCAGGTTTCATTCTGGCACCTTCCGGAATTAAAAGGGGGTAGCGAGAGGTCCTTCCAGGGGCTAAGGAAGGAAAGGGTACGCCCCATAAACCAAGACAGTGTAAAGTATCAATTTTTGTTGGAACAGAGAACCGACCATTTTTGTTTACACAGTGGTAGGGTGTCCCTCCCATTCATCGCATATATTTGCTCTTTACAGTATGGTACACCATCATTTTCTTTACACTAGAGTAGGGATAGTGTAAAGAATAAAGTAGTGTAAAGCAAGCTTAAGGAAGAAGTTTTTTCCTAATTTTTAACCAATTTAGCTGTATTGAGCTCCAATTTTAGAATGTTTATCATTCACATTACATGGGCAGAAGAGATTTGTGGCTTTTCACCCCCGGAATTTCGAAAAATTCATTTTCTGCATAATTTAAAAATTTTAGCGCGCAGCATACAGTATACTAATTTACTTTACACTTTCCCGTATAGCACTATATTCCAAGCACCGCCAGCCAGATTTTATTCAAATTTCCAGGATATAATATACAAACCTTAGCTGTGCTATGTACAAAATTTTAGCGCACAACCTACTCTATGCTGATTTTTTATTTACACTGTCTTTACAATGCTCGATTTTTTTAGCAGTACTTGTCTAATGATGCCATTAGGGGTTATTTTTGCACAAAAATAAGCAACCAGTTTAGGCAAACATTGCTCAAATTTTATTATCATGCCATTTTGAGCTTCTCAAAGTTTATCAGAAAACACCTGAAAAAGGGCGATCTTTGTTTGTTGTTCAACTTGTACGAATTTTTTAACCCTGAGCTAGGGTTTACTTTACAAACCTCCACACATAATTCATTAATGAACACGTAACTTCATCCATGTCATCAGTATTGATTTAAAAATTAGCAGAGTTTGTAATATTTTTTGTAAAGTTTGGAATATTTTTCGTAATGTTTGGAATGTTTTTTGTAACGTTTGCAATATTTTTTGTAAAATTTGGAATATTTTTTGTAGAATTTGGAATATTTTCTGTAAAGTTCGGAATATTTTTTGTAAAATTTGGAATAAATTTTACATGCTTAAGCATAGTACTTTTGCAAAGTTTGGAATATTTTTTGTAAAGTTTGGAATATTTTTTTGTAAAGTTTGGAATGTTTTTTGTAAAGTTTGGAATATTTTTGTAAAGTTTGGAATATTTTTTGTAGAATTTGGAATATTTTCTGTAAAGTTTGGAATATTTTTTTGTAAAATTTGGAATAAATTTTACATGCTTAAGCATAGTACTCTTGCAAAGTTTGGAATATTTTTGGTAAAGTTTGGAATATTTTTTGTAAAGTTTGGAATGTTTTTTGTAAAGTTTGGAATATTTTGTGTAAAGTTTGGAATATTTTTTGTAGAATTTGGAATATTTTCTGTAAAGTTTGGAATATTTTTTGTAAAATTTGGAATAAATTTTACATGCTTAAGCATAGTACTTTTGCAACGTTTGGAGTATTTGTTGTAAAGTTTGGAATATTTTTTTGTAAGGTTTGGAATTTTTTTGTAAAGTTTGGAATATCTTTTGTAAAGTTTGGAAAGCTTTTGTAAAGTTTGGAATATTTTTCGTAAAGTTTCGAATATTTTTTTGTCAAATTTGGGAATTTTTTTGTAAAGTGTCAAATTTTATGTAATTAATCTGCATTTCTCAAGCATCGTTGATACTATTTTATATGCCCTGTGCAACTCATGCTCCTGTTTTGCACCTGTAAGAATCATTTTTCCGCTTGTGGACAATGTAAAGGTCACATTGCGAAATTTGTAGACTATTCCATGAAACAATTCTACTTCATACATGCATTTCCTTGTCGTCACGTCATAAAATTTGCAAAGAATAATGCGGACCCCTAAATTTGCCAAACCTGCAAACATATGAGGTTTCACCTTAAAATCATCACTTTTAGCATTTAATGCATCAACACGCCGGGAAAAGAGCATTTTTTGAGTGATTGAGAAAAAATTTTTTTTCATTGATTTCAAGTAATTCAAATTGAGGAAATACGGTATAATAAGCACAAAGTTGGCATAAAACTTAAGACTCATTTCAGCAAAATTTGATATGTGTCTTGTGACTTAAGTAAAGGATGCGTAAAGATTCCGAGATTTCTTTGAGCATACGATTAAAAACCACTAAAGCTGTTCAAGTTGCGTACCTATGGAGGTGAAGTTATTGCGCATAAAGGTGACTAGCTAAAGCATAGCTTGAAGACTGCATATCTGCAAGAATAAACATGAAAAAGATGAAATAACCCAAAAGTACTGAATTTTGTCCTTATAACCTCCTAAAATTCAACAAATTTCATGCAGAGTTTACAAATCGTCTTATTTGAAGATTTTAGGTATGCTTGATTCTTTACAATTTCTTATGTAAACATATGATTTTAATGATTAAAATTAAAGAACAAGTGCTTGTGATTTGTGTCTTATTAGTATAATTGGAAATTGCTTTTAAAATAGTATTAGTTAAATACAATAGAAGAATAAGTGCTACACGAGTTTTAATCGTTTCTGTATAAGGCTCTTGAGAGTTATATTTTCTCAACATGCTAACAATATTTTTGATCTAAGTGAACAAATTTTTGTATTTTTTTGGAAATTTTTCGTAAAGTTTGCAAAAATTTTTGTAAAGTTTGGAAACTTATTTGTAAAGTTTGGAAAATTTTTTGTAAAGTTTGGGAAATTTTTTGCAGAGTTTGGAATTAATTTTGTGTGCTTAAGCATAGGACTTTTGCAGAGTTTGGAAATTTTTTTGTAAAGTTCGGAAATTTTTCTGTAAAGTTTGGAAATTTTTTGTAAAGCTTGGAAATTTTTTTGTAAAGTCTGGAAAATTTTTTTGTAAGGTTTGGAATGTTTTTGTGGAAGTTGGAACAAAACTTGCAGAATTTAAAACAAAGCTTGGAAAAGTCATAAGAAAGTTTTATGAATGTTCAGATATCCGAATTCAGCCACAATTAAAGAGGTATATCTGCCCATATTGCATCCAAAAATCCTTGTTTTTATTGCCTAATTTAATAAGGCAAGTTGTAGAGATAAGTATACTGTTAGGCATGTGAACAGAAATTTGTATTTGTGAGGCTGCGTTAGCTGGCTTATTGGGAAGGTGTACCATGATATAAAGCTAGTATTGCAATGTGTGCTTAAAATTTTGCTTGTTAATTGATCACGATCATGATAAAGCTAGCCTAAGCACACATCAAATGTGCCAGAAATACTCATATTGTATACACAAAACTATTCAAATTCCACACTTCATTGTGATAGCGTGTGCTGCACGAGTTAGCTTACTTGTATTAAAACCTGCAACATTAAGTGAGCAATTTAGCAACATAACCAGCATTAGGCTGTATGCTTTTTGTCTGTATCATGAAAAATAAAAAAAAATATGAAAAATATATATATAAAAAATATTAAAAAATATATATATATATAAAATATAGCGTGAAGGTTCGCTAAGATCGTCTAACAGTGTTCAACCCTGAGGAAGGGGGGACGCCAAGTAGTACATTTCTGTTTTAACCTATAAAATGCCTAGAATGAAGTTATAGTGAGCTTAAAAGTCAAAATTTGCAATGAATTATTATATTTTCAACTCACAAAGATGACAAAACTAGTCAGGACTGGATAAAAAAATTGCAGCTTTTTGCACTATGAGATTTCGTATAACCAAAACTCTAAATTGGTGTCCTCAAATTTCAGGACTGTATCCCTTTCCCTTAAGTTTTGATCTTGGGTAACTATGCCATGAAGATAAACTTGTACTAAGATGATATTTTTCACGATACAGACAAAAAGCATACAGCCTAATGCTGGTTATGTTGCTAAATTGCTCACTTAATGTTGCAGGTTTTAATACAAGTAAGCTAACTCGTGCAGCACACGCTATCACAATGAAGTGTGGAATTTGAATAGTTTTGTGTATACAATATGAGTATTTCTGGCACATTTGGTGTGTGCTAAGGCTAGCTTTATCATGATCGTGATCAACTAACAAGCAAAATTATAAGCGCACAGTGCAATACTAGCTTTATATCATGGTACACTTTCCCAATAAGCCAGCTAACGCAGCCTCACATATACAAATTTCTGTTCAGATGCCTAACAGTATACTTATCTCTACAACTTGCCTCATTAAATTAGGCAATAAAAACAAGGATTTTTGGATGCAATATGGGCATATATACCCCTTTAAGTGTGGCTGAATTCGGATATCTGAACATTCATAAAACTTTCTTATGACTTTTACAAGCTTTGTTTTAAATTTTGCAAGTTTTGTTCCGACTTCCACAAAAAATATTCCAAACCTTACAAAAAATTTTCCAAACTTTACAAAAAAATTTCCAAGCTTTACAAAAAAATTTCCAAACTTTACAAAAAAATTTCCAAACTTTACAAAAAAATTTCCGAACTTTACAAAAAAATTTCCAAGCTCTGCAAAAGTCCTATGCTTAAGCACACAAAATTAATTCCAAGCTCTGCAAAAAATTTCCCAAACTTTACAAAAAATTTTCCAAACTTTACAAAAAAGTTTCCAAACTTTACAAAAATTCTTCCAAACTTTACAAAAATTTCCAAAAAATTAAAAAATTTGTTCACTTATATCAAAAATATTGTTTGCATGTTGAGAAAATATAACTCTCAAGAGCCTTACACAGAAACGATTAAAACTCGTGTAGCACTTATTCTTCTATTGTATTTAACTAATACTATTTTAAAAGCAATTTCCAATTATACTAATAAGACACAAATCACAAGCACTTGTTCTTTAATTTTAATCATTAAAATCATATGTTTACATAAGAAATTGTAAAGAATCAAGCATACCTAAAATCTTCAAATCAGACGATTTCTAAACTCTGCATGAAATTTGTTGAATTTTAGGAGGTTATAAGGACAAAATTCAGTACTTTTGGGTTATTTCATCTTTTTCATGTTTATTCTTGCAGATACGCAGTCTTCAAGCTATGCTTTAGCTTGTCACCTTTAGGCACAATAACTTCACCTCCATAGGTACGCAACTTGAACAGCTTTAGTGGTTTTTAATCGTATGCTCAAAGAAATCTCGGAATCTTTACGCATCCTTTACTTAAGTCACAAGACACATATCAAATTTTGCTGAAATGAGTCTTAAGTTTTATGCCAACTTTGTGCTTATTATACCGTATTTCCTCAATTCGAATTACTTGAAATCACTGGAAAAAAATTTTCTCAATCACTTAAAAAATGCCCTTTTCCAGGCGTGTTGATGCATTAAATGCTAAAAGTGATGATTTAAAGGTGAAACCTCATATGTTTGCAGGTTTGGCAAATTTAGGGGTCCGCATCAATCTGTGCAAATTTTATGACGTGACGACAAGGAAATGCATGTATGAAGTAGAATTGTTTCATGGAATAGTCTACAAATTTCGCAATGTGACCTTTACATTGTCCGCAAGCGGAAAAATGATTCTTACAGGTGCAAAACAGGAGCATGAGTTGCACAGGGCATATAAAATAGTATCAACGATGCTTGAGAAATGCAGATTAATTACACAAAACTTGACACTTTACAAAAAAATTCCCAAATTTGACAAAAAATATTCGAAACTTTACGAAAAATATTCCAAACTTTACATAAAACTTTCCAAACTTTACAAAAAATATTCCAAACTTTACAAAAAAAAATTCCAAACTTTACAAAAAATATTCCAAACTTTACAAAAAATATTCCAAACTTTGCAAAAGTACTATGCTAAAGCATGTAAAATTTATTCCAAATTTTACAAAAAATATTCCAAACTTTACAGAAAATATTCCAAATTCTACATAAAATATTCCAAACTTTACAAAAAAAAATATTCCAGACTTTACAAAAAACATTCCAAACTTTACAAAAAATATTCCAAACTTTACAAAAAATATTCCAAACTATGCAAAAGTACTATGCTTAAGCATGTAAAATTTATTCCAAATTTTACAAAAAATATTCCAAACTTTACAGAAAATATTCCAAATTCTACAAAAAAATATTCCAAACTTTACAAAAAATATTCCAAACTTCATAAAAAACATTCCAAACTTTACAAAAAATATTCCAAACTTTACAAAAAATATTCCAAACTATGCAAAAGTACTATGCTTAAGCATGTAAAATTTAATCCAAATTTTACAAAAAATATTCCAAACTTTACAGAAAATATTCCAAATTCTACAAAAAATATTCCAAACATTACAAAAAATATTCCAAACTTTACAAAAAATTACAAACTTTGCTAATTTTTAGATCAATACTGATGACATGGATGAAGTTGCATGTTCATTAATGAATTATGTGTGGAGGTCTGTAAAGTAAACCCCAGCTCAGGGTTGAAAAATTCCCACAAGTTTAACAACAAGCAAAGATCGCCCTTTTGCAGGTGTTTTCTGATAAACTTTGAGAAGCTCAAAATGGCATGATAATAAAATTTGAGCAATGTTTGCCTAAACTGGTTGCTTATTTTTGTGCAAAAATAACCCCTAATGGCATCATTAGACAAGTACTGCTAAAAAATCAAGCATTGGAAAGACAGTGTAAATAAAAAATCAGCACAGAGTAGGTTGTGCGCTAAAATTTTGTACATAGCACAGGTAAGGTTTATATATTATATCCTGAAAATTTGAATAAAATCTGGCTGGCGGTTCTTGGAATATAGTGCTATACGGGAAAGTGTAAAGTAAATTAGTATACTGTATGCTGCGCGCTAAAATTTTTAAATTATGTGGAAAATAGAATTTTTCGAAATTCCGGGGGTGGAAAGCCACAAATCTCTTCTGCCCATGTAATGTGAATGATAAACATTCTAAAATTGGAGCTCAATACAGCTAAATTGGTTAAAAATTAGAAAAAACTTTTTCCTTAAACTTGCTTTACACTACTTTAGACTTTACACTATCCCTACCCTAGTGTAAAGAAAATGATGGGGTACCATACTGTAAAGAGCAAATATATGCGATGAATGGGAGGACACCCTACTACTGTGTAAAGAAAAATGGTCGGTTCTCTGTTCCAACAAAAATGGATACTTTACACTGTCTTGGGTTCATGGGGCGTACCCTATCCTTCCTTAGCCCCAGGAAGGACCTCTCGGTACCCCCTCCCCTAGAGAGCAAGAGAACTCAATTACGGAAGGCGCCCGAAAGAACCTGCCAGGGATGACTATTAAAAAGTTCCGGAACTCAGTTCCGGCTACTGGTTCTCCTCTTCAAACATTCCCCCTACCCCCACCCCCACCTCCTGGGCGGGTAGGTCCGAATAGGTCCGGGTAGGCCTAAACCCCAACTCTGGACAGGCGCGGGCAGGCCCCCAACCCTTTTGCGCCCTGACACAACCTCGATTTTGGGCCAGGGCGCAGATCTGCCTATCTTATAAAACTACAACGCTATAAGATATGCATGCTAGGGAGACACGGTATACTACTAACAAGGAAGTGTTTATTAAAATAATAGGCCAGTCTTGATGGAAAAAGTCTCGCGGTTGGGGAAAATCCAACGAAATGTTTTCTTTAAATTTCGAAAAACGTACAATTTTTTGATCGAATAAAACAAAGAATCTATAATCTAAAGCAAAAACAAACCGAATTCAAGATCCCTGAAAAAATCCATAAATAAAAAAATGAAAATACAAAATATAAATAGAATCAAAATACAAAATTCAAAATCCAAGAGAACTAAATCCAGTCAAAAACTTAACATATGATTTTAAAGTCCTCTTATTGCAAACCCGATGATAAATATATGTAGAAATTATGAATTTTCACTAACCGCACGTGTTATAAGCAGAAGTTCATTTTTAAAGCAAGTTTTAAAGTCATTCGCCGTTTTCGATCAGAAATAGGTCGTTTATCCCGTACATTTTAAGGCTGACAATTTCGGACTGAAGACAATTCACCATTTTTTTGAAAGGAATTCTATTTCTGCCCAAAACGGCTAAAAAACAATTAAAATTAGCTTCAAAAGCAAGTTTTTGTTCAAACGACGGGTAGGAGGGCGAAACACCATGTTCTCTGGGAATGAGGGAAGCTGACTTTGGGTAAGGGAATCCTATATCCATACTTTGATCTTGGGGCTGGGGTTTGAGGAGTTTCACCCCCCCCCCCAGAAAAAATTTCACCCTCCTCAAAAAAATTTCACTTCCCCAAAAAATTTCACTTCCCCACAGAAAATTTCACACCCCCAGAAAAAATTTCACGCCCCCCAGAAATTTGTTCACCCCTTCCCCCTAGAATGCGCGATTTTTCGGAAGTTTACAAGAATTTCCTGAAAATTCATAGAAAAGGTGCTGTTTAATGCGTTTTTAGCTATATATTTGCTCAAAAGTGTCAAATTCTCACTGATGATTTTGACTATATTTTCTTCAATTTGTTCGACTTTTCAAATTTTTTTCGAAATTTCTTCATTTTTATGCTCTGGAAAGACACGGCGTCGTCAACGCTAAACGACGAATTTTTAACATTTTTGAGCGAACAGATAGCTAGAAAAAGTTAAAACAGCTATTTTTCTACGAATTTCCAGGAAACCTTTGTAAAATCACGAATTCTGGAGAGAAGGGGAGTGAAAAAAATTTCAGGGGTATAGACTATTCTGGGGCAAGCTTCTAAGATCATGTAAGCAAAACTTTTGTTAATCCGCCCAAAAAAACGGTACACAAACTCCTCGTTGCAAACAACTTTTGTTATGTTTAAGTCAGAGGAGGCATTTAATGCGATTTGCGTCATTTGATAGAAAAAAGCTTTAGCTGCAGGATATCTACGAGTGATTTGAGGTTTTTGGTTGTTATAATTCGTCTAAGGCGACGAGCATTAACAAACCCAATTTTTCGCTGAATAAAAACACAAATAAAGTGTAAAATGACGACAAATATTTATTTATGCAGTTGGAGCAATGTACAAGCCCATTGAAGCACTTGACACGAAGCCTCAAAAAGTTTTGCTTAAAAATGAAGCAAAAATATGCTGAAATAGCTGTCATAATGCTCCAGATATTGTTTTAAGAACCATAAAAATTTTCATTGAAAAAACCATTTCTGGCGCAAAAATGGCTTCCACGCCGACAAGAAATAAACAAATGCTATTATTACATAAGTAATGTACAGCGCAAAGAGCCAGACAATTCTAAGAAATTACAATCAGCAAAAGCCAAAGAACCGTACGAATTACTTATCCATTCTTTATCTCGTCAATCGGACACTCGATTTTTTAAATTATTTCCGACTCAATTTCACGCACTTTGTGAGTCAATAACTATATAGAAAATTAGTAGGACTGCAAAGTTTTCGAATAAGCCAAAATTTCCACTCAGGATCAGTGATCGTACGGGGACCCCGACCCCGACCCCGAAAAACCCCGGCCTAAACCCCGACCCCCGACCATGATTTTTCGAGTCGGGGTTGAACCTGTTTTCGGGGGTGAAATATAGCATTTTATTTGTTGGTACATAGAAGAATTGTATAAATAGCAAATAAATTCGGAACAAGGACGATTCATTCACCGGCAAAATTAATATGTTAAACTCGACGCTCGCGATATTTCATAAAAAGTACGCCTGGTCGCCATGTTGTTAAGACGTACATACATGTTCGCATATTTTCTATTATGAAGTGCTCTGAAATTACTGCGAAATCACAGGCGTAGTGCCCCCCTGCTCACATGCCCCCCCCGGAATTTTTCAGAAATTATGTTGATTTTTCTGGCGCAATGTGTCCAGAACATTGAGTTTAAAAAGGCACAAACGTCAAAATTTTCAAAACGGCGCTTCAAAAAGCGCTTTTTTTTCCGGCGCTTCGCGCCGAGTCATTATTATTTATTGTTATACAGATCCAATGAATTTAAAAGCTTGAATCTGTTAAAATAACCCAGCACTTCGCAGCACTTTATTGATTTAATGCACTATTAGTTCATCGAATGAAACTGCACATGCTTGTTGAAGATAATAGTAAAAGTGCGGAAATGTTTGCGTACCAATCTGTCTATTCTCTGCTTTGTTTATTTTTCTATACAAGGACACATAATTCTATTCTAAATGAAAGGAAAGGCCAAATTTTCTTGTGTCTTTGCGCATTTTCTATTTTTCTGAACTAGTTAATAAGAAGGCCACAAATGGGCCAGAAAATGGTAAGAACAAAATTCTCATTGATACATCTTTCAATGACTTATTGGTTGCGGCCCGTTGCTGCGCTACATACGTAGCAGAGGTCGAAAAACCCATTTCAGCTCAGAAGTTTTGTGCAATGTAGGTGTTCATCAATTTAAAGTTTTTTGGACTTAATTCAGAACCGAGATTCCGCCAATTTGCGAAAATTTTTACTTTACTAATTAAAAATTAGAGTGCTTTTTTACAAAATTTTCAGGGGTTCTGCTCTGGACCTCGCTGGGGGCGCTTGAGCGCCACCCGAGACCCCAGCCGTACAATCTCGTTCTACATGTTGAAAGAGATTTTTAGGAGGACAGAAGAGGTGAAAGGATAAGGAATTTTTAAAAATTTTCGGCGCTTCGCGCCGCAATTAGTTTATCTGTTCTGTATGATTTAAGCGGTATGAATTGAGTTTAAAGAGTAAAAACGTCAAAATTTTCCTGCGCTTAGCACCATACCTGGGCAATGGATTCTGGTTCTGAAGGCACCGGGGTCCCTTTTGTTGAGGTTGGTTGGTTGGTTGTTTGTTTGCTTGGCTAGTTGGTTGGTTGGTTGGCTAGTTTGTTGGTTGTTTAGTTGGTTGGTTGGTTGTTTAATTGGCTAGTTGGTTGGTTGGTTGGCTAGTTGATTGGTTGGTTAGCTACTTAGTTGGTTGGTTGGCTAGTTGGTTGGTTGGTTGGCTAGTTAGTTGATTGGTTGGCTAGTTGGTTGGTTGAGCGGTTGGCTAGTTGGTTGGTTGGTTGGCCGGTTAGTTGGTTGCTTGGTTAATCAGTTGGTTGGTTGAGCGATTGGCTAGTTGGTTGGCTGGTTGGTTGTTTGTTTGGCCAGTTGTTACTTGTTTGGTTGAGTAGGTGGTTGGTTGGTTGTCTGGTTGGTTAGTTGGCCGGTTAGTTGGTTGATTGGTTGGTTGTTTGGCCGGTTGGTTGGCTAGCTGGCTGGTTGATTGGCCGGTTAGTTGATTGGTTGGTTGTATCATTTTCTCACTTATATATTTCGGGTCAAAAAATTCTCCCCAATCAAAAGATGTTTTTTCTGGCGCCACCCAGCTGGGGTTCTGAAGGTACCGAAGTGCTTTCTGGCGCCACCCGGTGGCGCGGGTGGCGCGGCATTGCCCACCTATGCTTAGCACCGCCGATTATTGTCTTAGGGCGGTGAAATATGACTGAATTTCTTGATGCTTTGCGCGCCACTTATGATTTCCGAACTGTTTGTCAATAAAAAGGCGTAAATTCTACATGAAAACGGTGAAAATTTCGAAAATTTTAGGCGCTTCGCGCCATTGGCTCCTCTACAATCAGTGCGCCATAGAAAACCGTCATGAAAAAACTGTGGAAGAAAACGAAAAAGCGAGAGCGATTAGTGATTAAAATTGAAAGTAATGCTAAATTGCTAAAACCATGTTTGAACTTGTAATGAAAATACAATGTTGAACATAACCAGCTTTATTAGTATGCTCTACGAACAAGTGAAGGTATCGTTTTTATCCTTTTCAAATTGGTATGTAATCATGCAATGTTAATTGTTAATCTTCAACCCCCACCCCGACCCCGAAAAGCGGGGTTTTTCATCCCCGACCCCGATCGGGGGTGAAAATCTGACCCCGTACGATCACTGCTCAGGATTACAAAAAATATTTGGATGCCATTAGCATTTTGGACTATATTCCCTAAAAATTCGGAAATTTGTTGGAAAATGGCTGATGAAAAGCTATTTTGAATGTGAAACGCTTATTATTGGGTTGGCAAATTGATTAATTGATTGGTTGGCTAATTGGCTTTCCGTTTAGTTGCTTGATCGGTAATTTTGCTAATTGTTTGGTTTGTCGGTTGCATAATTAGTCGGTCAGTCGGTCAGTTGGTAGTTGGTTGGCCGGTTAATTAACTATTTGGTTACCCAGTAGGTTGATTTTTTGCCAGCGGATTGATTATTTCGCCAGCTGGTTGGTTGTTTGGCCGATTGTCTGGCAAGGGTTGGTTGGCCTGTTGGTTAGTTGATAGTTGGTAAATTGTTTGGACAGTTGGTTAGTTGTTTGGCTAGTTCTATAATTAGTTGGCCAGGTGATTGGTTGATTGGCCGAGTAGTTGGTTGTTTGGTTGGTCACTCGGTTACTTGGTTAGCCAGTTGGTTGGTTGGTTGGCCATCTGGTTGGCCCTTTGGTTGGACAATTGGCTGGCTGGTAAGTTGGTTGGTTGGTAGATAGGTTGCTTGATTAGCCGAGTGATCGGTTGACAAGTTGGTGGGTTGATTAGTTTGTTGGCCAGTTGGTTGGTTGGTAGGTTGGCCTGTTGGTTGGTAGGTTGGTTGCTCAGTTGGCCACTTGATTGGTTGATTGGTTGGCGTTTTGATTGGCTGGCCTGCTGATTGGTTGGTTGATTAGCTCGTTGGTTAGTTGGTTCACGCTTGGTGGGCTAGTCGGTTGATTGACCACTTGCTTAGTCAGTTAGTTGCTAAGTCAGTTAGTTGGTTGGTTGGCTAGTGAGTTGGTCGGTGAGTGAATTGGTTGGTTGGCCGATTGGTTGGTCGGCCAGTTAGTTGGTAAGTCATTTAGTTGTCAGTTAAGCGATTGACTGGTTGGTCGATTGATGATTGGTTGATTGATTGGTTGGTTGATCGGCGAGGTGGTTTGGTTGGTTGGATGATATGTAGGTAATTACTTTAAAATTACTTTTTTAAGCTTTTGTAGGGTATTTTCGATTGAGTTCCAAATTTTCGGTATCTGCCGAAAAAAGTTTTTTTCTCGGGCCACCGGCCTGAGGTTCTATAGCTATCAAGATTGCTTCTAGGGCTACCCGGTGGCCCGGCATTGCCCACCTATGCACATAAATCTGCCGGTTTCGATAAAAATCGGCAAAGTAGTCCAGTTTTAAATCATAGAAAGCGAAGAAAAAACAATTTAGCGCTTTACATCACGCGGTCGAGCGCGACCAACAAAAAACGAAGTTTGTAAGCTAACATTAAAATTCTTAGTATTAGCCGAAAACGAAAAATAATATTAGCTTTACACTTTACACTACGCGCATAAAAGCATAATTAAACGCACTACGGCATCGGGACGAAAAATAAGCGATCAGGCGAATTAAAAAAATTAAAATTGAGAAAATATCTTCGAGTATTCTCCTTTATTAATAGCTTCTTGTCACTTGTCAATTATAATTACTATAATACGAGCATAATTATTGAATTTTAGAAAATTACCATCTCACCTTTAAGTCCCTATGCACTATGCTATTTGAATGGCAATAGGCTATACTTTCGAGAATTTGTTGCACACACTGGCTGAAATCAGGAATGAAAAATGTATCCTGAATATAAATTCAGAGAAAATGAATAAAAATTAAAAATTGTAGATTAATTAATTAAATAAAGACAAGCCTAAGCCTAAGCCTAAGCCAAGCCTAATAATTTAATTGAACGAACATGAGCACGACTGATAAACACACTCTAATTTAACTAGTGCATTAAATACGTTTTATAATTGAGTGATATTTGCGTAAAAATTTCAACTTCGCACATGATTTATTTTGGCATTTACTCAATTTTTGGCAAAAAGCCAATCCTTTCTATAGCTGAATAGTGAGTTTTGATTGTACACTCCGAACTAGTAATTGACAGTGCAGTTCTTCAAAACGAGTAATCGAATATTTTGATTATATTGGTCTACTCCTTAATTTTAACACTCAGCCTTTTGGATTCTGCGCCATCTTGAGCCAATGCATACACTATATATTCATCGGAGATAAAACGTGAATGAATCAGAAAAAATTTGATTTCAAAAAATGATAATCATCGTTCAGAAAAATTATTAATGGTTTTAATTTAATTAAAAATTAATTAAAAAATCAAAAAAATTTTATGAATTATGATCTAATAATTTGCATCGTTGTAGTTAAAAATAAATTATTTCGATTGCATTTCAGAACAAAAACAGAAACCTTTGAAGGAGTAAATTACTTTCCTGTATTTTTTGAGAAATTTAATTGCCCTATAAAACGAATGACTGAAAGTTTATTACTAAGCTTGAAAGAATATTAATCATTTTTCAACCCCAAAGAATCAGATCCCTTTTTGGCAAAAATTTGATATTCTAAGCTAACTTCAGGTGGTTTTTGCCATTTTTGGCCGAGAATAGAAGATCATTTACCCAAAAAACGGCCCACTACCTCCTTCCAATATTTTAGGCCCTGATACGTATGAACATAAGATTCTGATCTTTTATTTTGCGTCAACAGTACCTAGCATCAGCTTCGCTGTAAAACTCTCTGGCGACAATATCTTCGAAGAGTTCGCCTCCCGTTACACTAAAATATCGCAAAGTTAAAAACTTTTAATAATTATTCCTTAAAAATATAAAATCTACGGATTAATAAACAATAAAGTGGATAATCATATATAGAAAAAGATTGAAACATGATGAAGTTGAGAAACTTTAATGACCTAAAAAATAATAAAGTCATACAGAGCAAAAGATAAAAATAATGAAAACACGGCAGACAGAAATTTTATAAAAACAATCATAAACAATAAAAAGTGATGAAAACGCCCGAAGTTGCGAATAAATTGGCAGTTGCCAACAACTTAAAACTTCCCCATTTAACGTGTCAATATGTCCCGTTTATAGGGGTTTGACACGGGAGGTCTGGATAGGAAATCGAAACTTTAAAGTCGACTATCCTTCAGCCTGTCACTACCAAGTGTTCATGTACGAGTTTTATTCGTGCCTCCAGGAAGAGAAAACTCGTTGCATTACGTAGGGTTCGAACCGTCAACCTTCTGCACCAGGTGCAACGGTGTTTACCACTAGGCCACAAGGCGTAGTGATAAACACCGTTGCAACTATAACTTATTAACTCGAAAAAATGTTTTTTTCAAATCATAGCGGCTAAAGCATTCGGTTTAGCATAACTAATTAAAGTTCCCAAAATCCGCACAAAATTTATAAATAAAATTTTTAGTTTAAACTTGCTTTCACTACTGCAATTCCAAAATCTCTATATGTTTATGTATTTATTTTAATTATTCTATGTTATCCAAAATTGTTTACATGTATTTCATTTTATAAATGTTTTATAGAAAAAATGTTGAAAATTATAAGAATTATGAAGAGGAGGTTTCTTGATAAACTTATTACGATCTAATGAATATAAAACACGATATTTAAACATAATTAGTCCCATGTAAAGGAGTGAAAGATAAAAAACTAAACAACACAAAATTACTAGTTATAATATAATGGATAAATAAAAACATAACTAAAAAGAGTTCGGTATGCAAACAATGGATTTTATTAAAGAGAAAGCTATAAAACTTGACTAAAAAATATTTTTTAAATTATTTTTCTTATTATTTCTAATTGTTAAACATGATTATCTAATTCCGTTATACGAGTATATATAATTATATTATATACTTATTACATAATGAATTATATAAGATTATATAAGAATTAAATAACAGAAGTGAATAAGTATTAATGTTTAAAATAGCTCATGTCCCAAAATTTTCAATTCCTCAATTTTTACCCGCGTCAAATTTAACAAAAAATGAATACGAATGATAGGCAGAAGACAGGTACCTATTTTGCCCAGTCAAAATAAAAGCCCAAAAACTTAAAATAAAGTAGCAATTTTCAACCTATGTACACGTGAAATGCAGTTATTAGGTATATACATATTTTTAAAAAATAATTTCAATTTTTTAATTTTTAAAATTATTTTTAAAATATTTAAAACCTTTAAAATATTTTTAAAATGATAGGAACATTTTTAAAATATTTTTTGAAATCATACAACCGAAATGATGTACAGTAATATAATGCTAGCCTCGTGCAGCTTCTTAATTACATGCATGTAAAATTTTTCAAGGTCCTCTTCACATATTATAGCATGAATTCCATGAAGAGAATGCAAATATTTTTTAATACATTTAAAAAATATTTGTTATTTGTTCAGCAAATTATTAGTATTAAAGTACCACAATACTCACAGATCGAAGACCATGTAATGAAAACACTCCTCTTGAATGCTGTCGTGCAACCGGACTGAAAATATGTAAGAAAACAAATAAAATCAACAGTCATCAATGGACGTTCAATTTAATAGAAAAGCCCTTTTTACCAATGTTTGAGTGTTGCAATTTTCGACAAATCCTAGCTTCTCGTTCAAGTTTTTGGAAGTCTAAAACAGCGTAATAGACAAATTATATAAATACTCGTAGAAGAAACATATATATAAAGTATGGAACAAGTTTGTACTTGTTAGCATTGCCTAAAAGTCGTAAAATGGATAAACAAAAGGTTTTGGAAACGGAATCTGCGAAATTTTATAGTTTTTTTTCGAATACGCCTGAAATAATGTTCAAATTTAATTTTTTAAATCTTATCGTCTGAGTTTTTAATAATACTGAGATCATAATAGGGTCATTCCATGTCAAATGGACCAGTTTTGAAAATCGTCCACACTCGACACCATCTCCAATTTGCTGGAAATTGGTGCGGAAGTACAGATATGTTTGCAAGGAAGTTCTGTGAATATCTGCAAATATCTGGGACACTACAGCCTTTTCCGTGGAGGTGCCACACATTCTGCGATTTCGGCCGGGACGATGTTGCAGAGTTTATTATCACCCCCAACTGTTTATCCAAATAAGCTTTGACGCCGATATTTAACACGATAGATCAGCTTTTGTTGGAAAACACGAATAGATAGTGTTACCACTCACAAAACAATACATGGATCACAATTTGACCTCAAAGTGGCTTCAAAACTACACCGCGAGAAGTTTGAAACATACTTTGACGTGAAATAATTCGAAAACAAAAACCGCTGGCAAGTGGTTCTTTTTGCAGTGGACTAACCAACTGTAGGCAGGCACATAGCTGGCCGTCCTATTTCGGGGGAGACCAACACAAATTTTGGGGGTACGGGGTCCAAAAAGGCCGAAAATAGCACAAAATAACGTTCAAAAAGTTATATTTTCCCGGTTTTTTCTGAATTTTGGGGGGTCAGGACCCCCCCATTCCCCAGAGCTACGTGCCTGACTGTAGGACGTCGCGCTGCTGTATTTTCGGGGCAACGGCTAGCCGCTAATATTAAGTAAAACATTTTATAACCAAATCATATCTCAAAAGGGTGGCCCTCCAATTTTACTTATTTTGGTCTCATTGGAAAGAGCATATTTTTTCGACTAGGATTATTTTATTTCCTGTTGGTGTTTTTCTCACTTGGGCAAGAAAAATGTTCTTGAAAATCCTGCTTTTTCCCACGCATAACAAATGCTATTTCACTATTTATTTTTAGGTTTCAATCAGTTTTTTTTCATAATTTTCAACCTGTAGAACCCAAGAAAGAAACAAGATGATTCTGGTAGAAAAAATATGCTCTTTTCGATGGTACTAAAATGAATAGAATTCGAGGACTACCCTCTCAAGATGTTTGACTTAGAAAATATCGCTTAAAACGTTTTACAATTTATTAGTGAGCAAGTCTCGTAACAAGTATACATGCCATTGCCCTGGTACTACAGTAGCGCAATGTCCTGCATTTAGCTAGTCTATTGAAGGAAGAACCAGATACCAACGATTTTTGTTTTTTACCTTAGAAGCTATCAAAGTATGGTTCAAACTTCACGCAGTCTGGTTTTGAAGCCTCATTCAGGTTAAATTGTGATTGCTAAATTGTCTTGTGAATGCTGGCACTATTTTTTGTGTTCTCCAGCAAAAGTTGACCTAACATGTCAAATTTCAGCGTCGCAGCTAATCTGATAAACAGTTGGAAGATGTTAAACGTCGCAACATTGTCTTGACCGAAGTCACCGGGTGCGTGGGACCTACACGGAAAAGGCTGCTGTGTCTCAGACATCTGCGACCTGAGGCTAAAACTTCACAAAACTTCCTCTCAAACACACATGTACATCGACATAAATTTTCAGCAAAGTGGGAGATGGTCGAGTAGGGACCACCGGTCCACTTTATATGGAATGAATGACCCAATACTTGTAAGGTTTGTTTCCCCAAAATGATAAATGGTACGTAAGTGATACCGGGAATTAATCGCTTGAATGCTTCCCATCAAAAGATAGTCTCTCACTTATAGGTAGCGCGTTAGCTCGTGCCTATAATATACTTGAGTACCCTCAACATGTGAGTCCCCTACAGCTATAACGGAACACATCTTGGAGGCGTGGGTTTTTTCAAAGAAAGATAATAGAAAAATTCGCTGCCGGTGTTTCTTGTTTTTCTTTACACTTAAAGACGACTGTGTAAAGAACGCGTAAAGTTTTGGCGAGACGGTATAACATATAGCAAGTTTGGACGCTTTTTTCCCAAACCTTGTAGATAACTCAGTATAAATGACTGAAACAAAATTTAATGACATAGATTTGTAGAGGAAGGAATGCTCCAGATAACACTTATTTGTTTTTTTGAATGACGCATTAGTTCTTAAATGGGAGTGTAAAGAGTGGAAAAATCTGGGGGTGAAAAAACACATTTTGGTCGAGTTTTCGACTTGTTTATGTCTGCCAACAACTCCGGTTACGAGTCCCAAAAACTTTTTGTGATAAAAATGCACTACAGCTTGAAGGCTACGCTCTGTTTACTAGCAAACTTTTGAACATCAACACGGAGTTAGATCAAGGGGTTAAATTTTACACTCTAGTAGATAAATTGATAAATTGAATACAATAAAAATAACGCACGTTTCAAGAGCTACACGTCGCGGCAAACCGCGTTTAAAAACCTTAATATCCAGTTACTTATGAAGGTGTAAAGTTTGAAATCAGGGGTGTAACAAACAGTAAAAAGAACACGTTTTCATCCCCCTTTGGTCAATATCTCAAATATTTTGCGGAACAAAGGTTTTCCACACACACAAACGTACTACGATTTAAAGGCTACCCAAACCGAATTTACTTACACTCAATTGAGAGTTAGGTTCAGTTTTTCAAAGTTTACAATGTGGTGGATGGTAAAAATACGTTTTTGTCGCATATTTTTTCACCACTTTCTCCGTTTAGAAGTCGGAATAGGTCGAATAGAATGAAAATAAAGTACTTTCTAATTGGTACACATCACAGCACATTGCATTCGTTTACATCAATATTTAGCTTTTCCGGGAGGTGTCAAGTCAAAACTGGGTGTGTTAAACGTCTTTCTGTAACGTTTTTTCTGCCAACATCTCCGGTTACGAGTCTAGAAATGATCATAAGTCTAAAAATGTACCAGAAATCATACCTTATACGCCAATTGGGCGCGCTTGTGTACAATCAACAGTGGTGTAAGTGGTTTACATCTAATATTTATTTGTCTTCCTTCAGGCTATTGTGGAGACTTAATTTTTTCATAAATGTTGATCGTAATATCAGAGTAATATCAAAATTACGAATCCGACTAAAACCTTCTTTCATTCGGTGGTTGTGTATAGTCACACTACAAATTAACTTTAGTTCTAGAGCCTTGCAGAAGCGTGAATTTTTTTAAACGTTCCGCAAGGTCAGGATTACGAATATGACTGTATGTTTTCTTTACATCCAGTAGTTGTGTAAAGTTTACACTGAAAATTGACTTTAGTTTCAGAGCGTTGTAGAAGCTTGATTTTTTTCAAAATGTTCCATGTAAGGTCAGGATTACGAATCTGGGCGTAAGTGTTCTTTACACCCGATAGTTGCGTAAAGTTTTTGCTGAAAACCTTTGATATGTTTATATTAGGAACGGTTGTCCTGTTTAAAAAAGATATTGTTGATATTTAAAATAATATCGTTTTCCGCTCCGCGTTCTTGAACTGCTGTCATTATTGGGGCATTTTAACTTATGTCTTTACTGACCGATTTACTCAAATCATGCTAATTAAAAGCATGGTACATCACATTTAAGAAACAGATTAAATAAAATCAGATAAATTAAATTGCACATGAATAATAAAGTAAATTTTTATTAAAAGTTAATTAAGCAATTAATTAAATCAATCGATAAATAAAATAAATTACAAGATAAAAAATCGACTATCGGCTTAAATTAAATTGGCTTCATTAGTGACAAAAATAATTGAATAAAGCTACCTCGAGCTGACAGTTTTTTGGTATTGATTATTTTTGCGGCGAATTCGAGCCCAGTAGTCTTGTGAACGCATCGTCGCACGATGGAAAACGCTCCCCTGAAAACAGAATTTTTTTAAGCATAAGAATTTTTCGTAAACGCCCATGCATAGAATTTAGTTGTGAGCAATGGGCATCATACATGTGATGTGAAGGCTCGAAATTTTTGGTGGGGATCCCCATTTTAGGCGGGGAGGGTGGGTAAATTACCTATAATTTTCGGCCAAAAAATCTCAATTTTTTTCATAATCGGGGAGGGACAAAAATTTTCTAGCTTTGGGGGGATGGGGTACGACCAACTTTGGGTGAGGATCACCATCCCTCTGTTACATGTATGGCGGGCATACATAATTTCTTGGGAATTAGAGGCTTCGGGTGGGGGATAGGAGATTCAGAGGACGGGAGGAACCCAATAAAAAATGTGTATCCAGAATTTTTGGTTTTTTTAAATCAGAGAAAACGTCCTTTTTTACGCGATGATAGCGATCTTTTAACTCAAAAGTACCAGTGTTTCTGGTGCTTAGCGCCAAACAGCTAATTATGACTACATTTCGTTCAATTTCTTAAGCTTTTCTTGCGATTGTTTATAGTCTAAAAAGAGAGGTCATTGTCGAAAATTCCAACGAAAATTGTGGTTTCTGAAACGTATTTATTATTGTTGAAGTTCAGAAAAGCGTTTTAGAAAAACAGTTTTGGTACCTTCCCACAAATTATCTTGCTGATCATGTACGAATGTGAAATTACAAAACCTGGAAAGCAGTGTATTTAATCGAATAAATCATGCCTAAATTTTAACCGACTCATTAGAAAACGATTGCCTTTATTATGCTTTTGTGAATAACTTCTTGTTATTTTCAGATTTATTCTATCGAGTTTCACTTAGTCATATTTTCCCTTTACAATGAATTTTCATTTGCAGCAGTAGGTTTACCTATTTTCCTACATTATTCTAATTTCTAATAAATGAATTTTTGATTCTTTCTATTTTATGTTTCAGCTCCCGATTTATTGGCTAAATTTTTGTTTTTATTGTTAGACTAGATCATAGACTGTTGCTATCGCAAATTGCTGAATTCGAGATACCGATATTTCGATTGATTTTAACGAGTTAACAACAAAAATCAGGAAAAAGCCTACATCGAATGATAAATATCTTTTCTTTTGAAGAGTACACATGAATAGGGAGCTAATATAAATGAAACCGCTTGAATATAGAACGATTCTTAGGCTTCTGTCATACCTAAACGACCGAACAATGGATTCTAAAACGCTGCGTTTATTTTTAGAATTCGCTTTCATTTCGTCTCATTTTTAATTTATTTTCGTCAACGGACTAAGGGCAGCAGTCCGTAATTCATGTCCGGTCCTACATCAGTATTTATATGAGCTCAAAAATGAGCTCAGATGAGAAACATTCAGGGAAACAACTCATTTATTCAAAAATCGCGACTTGAAATAAAATGATGCAAGGCGCTGTTTAGAAAGTACAGCTGAATTTTGAAAAAGCTAAAAAGTGATGGAAATTTATATTTTGATTTCATGCGTTCCCTGGAAGTATGGTTCGCCACGCCCTGTTAGAAGTTCGGATAGTCAAGGCCAAAATCCTCAGAGAAGGATTAAAAGCTTCAAATCTATGCTTTATAAATTAGGGATCATAATTTTCTCGTGATTCAACGAATGCTAAAGACGGAAGTAGCATTTAAGGGCGAAATGCGTGTGTGTGCGATAAGGAATTTATAATTACTTTCACATCCAAGTTTTAGTCGTTCCGTCATTCTTAACAAAGAAAACTTTAGAAAAAAGCATCTCCGCCAAGAAAACTTTACTTCATAACTTTTGACTAAATTTTAAGTGCTTGCGAGACAATCTGGAACAAGGAGTAGTAGGGAAAGTTTAATATAAAGCGCACTGTTCCCGAAAATTATGCAGTAATTCATTTATTATTCAGATCCAACCATGAGCATAGGGAGTGAGAGGGTTTATTGTACCCCCTGAGCTTTGAAAAACTAATAGCTATAAAGCGATTTCGGCCAAAAAACCATTGATGTATAGCCTTTTTTGGGCTCAGAAAATTAGCTATACAGCCTTTTGGGGCTTAGAAAAGTAGCTATATAGTCTTTTTTGAGCTCAAAAATGCTATTTAGTTGTATTTTCTGAGTTTCAAAAGGGTATATATAGCTATTTTCTCGACTGTAAAAAGGGGTTAAAAGCTATTTTTAGCCCAAAAAGGCTATTTAGCTATGTTTGCAAATCTAAAAAGCAATATAGCTAGTTTTCTGAGACCAAAAAGGCTATATAGCTAATTTTCTGACCCCAAAAGGACTATGGAGCCGTTTTTACGAAGAACATAGCTGTCTAGCTATTTTTGGTTTTCACTCCCCCTGAAAGTTTGACCTTGCGCACCAATGTTCAAAACCACCCAATGATGTTTGACTGTCAGATCCATCATACATTTAAAAACCCAACTACTTACTATCTGCGTATCAGGAAAAGAACACGTCATAGAAAAAATGCGGGTCTTCCTGTGGGCTAAGATTTTTACATGCTTAGCTACCGTTTTTGGTGAAATCTTGCGTTTTTAGGCCACTTATAGGCAAGGTTTTTGTGTTCGGCAACGATTCTTGACCAAAAACAGGTCATTTTCCACAAAATGGCTGTCTACCTCCCCCCCAAAATTTCAAGCCAATATATACATTGTACCTGTACGATAAGAGGATAGAGAAAATATGCATTCAAGTCGGCCCATACCCTATAGATTATGACAATCTGATGCTCGTTTATGCGTTTTTATGTATTTCCTGTCGCTCTTATGCAAAACAAATTGAAAGACTGCATGCAACCTAAGTTCCAATTTGAAATTTGGAGCCGCCGCAGCATATATTCATTGTATGTAAACTTCTGTTGTTGGTTATGGAAATTTTTCC
The DNA here is from genome assembly GCA_036768485.1 of Mermis nigrescens. NCBI lineage: Eukaryota > Metazoa > Nematoda > Enoplea > Mermithida > Mermithidae > Mermis > Mermis nigrescens. The sequence goes on along the minus strand of JAVLUZ010000233.1, from coordinate 67,094 downwards.
CAATCACTATTCGCATTCGCAGCTTTTTTCTGCATCTTTTTCATTAATTATGGCATAATTGCACTAAGACTACGTAGTGGGAAATTACGAGATTGACTGTAAGAAAAATACCACTGTTTATCGGCACGTACATTTCGTAGATCGATAATGAATCCGAGCTTAAAGTGCCATGTTTTCAGAGCTGACTGTAGGGACTAATAGCACGCATTAAGTAATTTTTTCGTTGCAACGACAGCTAACACATAAAAAATGGGCTTGAGAGAAAGAGCATGTTAAGCCGAGCGCAAAGTTTTTGTTATCAGAAAAAGAGCTTTAACATAGCTTGTTCCAACGTTACGTCACAACATATCAATTCCCATGCATTTACATTTTGGCAACACCGGGTAAGTTGCAGCTTAAGCCGTTATTATAACCCAGCTGCGACTACGTTTAAGTATTATCAACTGGGGTCGTAGTCGAGCTGAACTATTGAAAATGGTGTTACTTAAGCTGATTGACAAAATATGTCCATTATCTAAACTTTTATGCCTATTTAAATCAAAATGACACTTAAGCCGCTCAGTCAGTTATGAAAAAGGGCGAGAAAAAATGCTCCGGCTCAATAATACCAGAATAAACGGAGAGGATGGCTGTAATTTGATCCAATGTGTACAAGGAAGGAATATATTGCGACGAAATCTTGAAAAATCAAATTTTCTCCAATTATCTCGATTACTTGAAAAAACGCTCGACAGAGAAAGAAGCCTAATAAGGCGAGGCGTGAATAATGATCATAATTAGGCCTCCAAATAGACCAGCGTGAACAATAGTTCGAGTGATATAAGCGGAGTGGTAATTAATGTCAAGGCCGAAACCCAAGAAGCCCCTTTTTTAGCGCGCAATATAGATAATTTCCCTAGCATTCTCCAAAAAACGCTATTTGCAGCCTATTAAAAATGCGATGGAAGAATAATAAAAAATGAAGTACACGTAATCTAGTACGGAAGGATTAAGTGAGTCTGTGAGATTTTTCAACGCCCCCTCCACGCAAAAATATGTTAACTACCCCAGAATTCGCAATTTTCCAAAAAAAAATGTTTGCCTTTGAAGCAACTTTTGGCTCAAAGTATACATCCCTTTGAAATTATCGCGTCAAGTGAAAATTTTTGATTATATTTTGGTCTATTCCATTAAATTATCCTCACATGTTTTGTAAGTTTTTGACTGTCAAGAAAAAACATCATCAGAGACGTCAAGAAATCCTGTTTTTGATCACAAGAAGGAAATTTAAGTAGATAAAGAACTTATAAAGAAAACATATATAATTACAAAAATAAGTTATAATAATAAAAATAATTTATCAGCCAGAACCAACAAAGAAATAAAATAAAAATGCACCATTTTCACACTTTTCCCAAAGATTGGAAATGAATTTCATCACATTGTTCTGGTTCGATATTTGGCCTTTCGCAGTCGTCAAACTGCGGAATTTGGGGGCGTCTTAAGCTCCAATCCAGAAACGCGCCTCGAGTTATTTACCCGAGTTATCGTCGTAGTAGGTTTACGGATAAAGAGGTGTGACGTAAATAGCTCGCTTGGCTAACAATGTGTATGCATAAGCTAATTTTTGTCCTTTCTACGTTAAAAATAGGTAGGTACCTAAGTAGAAACAGGTGGCGAAATCGATTGTGGCCGAATGAGTGTGCGTATGTGGGCCATTTTAGTTATAGGGCAAAAAATAAAAAACAGCGCGTCGGGCGGCAGGTCGGCAACTGTTTTAGCCTTTGGGTGATAAACAAGCTTCCGCGAGTCCATTCCAAGCTAGAGAGATGCCTAGCTAACTTTCTTGTCCAGCTAATGATGCCGATGCGGTAATAAAAAATATGAAAGAAGAACGATTTAATCTAACGCCATATTGGCGAAAATTAATGTCGTTAATTTATATCGAAACGAGCTCCCAACCCAACGATCAGAGCATTCGACGACATTTCATTTTTTCCCCATCTTTTATATGTGTATAATTTGCAAAAGCCGGATTGGATGGCCTAATTATTTAACGCTCGTAAGTACAGCAAATGTAATGGGATAGCCAGCCAGAGCATTTTGATAATGTAATGCAGCACGCAGACTTTCAAGGGGTTCCCAGTGGGTATCCCCGCCAGAGATGGTCGTCCCTCCAGCTTCCAAAACTCATAAAAATATTGATCCCAACCCCTCACATTTTTGGCGAAAACTTGCGCTTTTCGCCATTTTCTCGGTATTTTCTTCTTTTTTGGCCAAAACTCAGAGGACGTACTCCCCCGCCAATTGACCGGGGACTACAAACAAATTTCGAGCCATTGCATGCATGATGAGCAGACATGCACAGTGCCTTAAGCAAATCTGGGGAGGGGACGTGGTTGAAATGTTAAAGTGCCTTTCTTGGGCCAAAAACAACCCATGTTTCTCGGCGATTCTGACGATGCTCTATCTTTCTAAAGCATGAAAACATAGGAAAAACTTTGAAAAAAATCAAAAAAGTCAAACAAATTGAACAAAATATAGTCAAAACATGAGCATATGGCACGAAGCGCCGAAAATTTGACACTTTCAAGCAAATAGATAGCTAAAAACGCTCAAAAAAGCACCTTTTCCACAAATTTTAGGAAATTTAGGAAACTTTAAAAAAATCACGAATTCTGGGGGAGGCACACATGCGCATAGGGGTGAGAATGGTATTTACTCCCCACTGATAGGTCGGCCAGACAAGAACCGTCCGGCGATTTTGTGCTGACGGAACGTTTTTCCGCATCATTTTTGAGGTCAAAAGCAGAAAAAATGTAAGAATTATCGGCGCTTCGCGCGATTAGTACAAATATGTACTTTTTTAAGCCAAAAACGCCAAAAATTGATCACTTTCAGTATTTCTTAGTGTTAAAAAAGATAGAATGCAGTCAAAATGGACTAAAAATGCGTCTAAAATACAAAATTACCATAAAAAAGGCGTTTTATTAGCTATTTTGACCATTTTGGTCGTTTGGACAACAACAAAAAATTATTGAAAGTTAAATTTACTGTTTTGGATTTCTAGGATTTAATCCCACCCCTGCCGACCCTGATTTTGTGCACCTAATGAGGGGAGAAAAACTTTTGAGGAGGGGGTAAAGTTTTACTAAGGGGAACCCCTAAATCCCTTAAAAATTATGTAAGATGAGGTCATAAGTGAGTACCTTAAACGACTAAGACAAGTTCTTAGGGAAAGTATAAATCACAATTTTTTGACGGGAATAGCGGGATTTTGACGGAAATATATCAAAGCCTCGCTAGCAAAAGCTATCTCAAAAACGAGCTTACGATAACCAGAAGAGCTTCACAGCGTGGAAATGCAAAACTCACAAGCCTTTCATTAATAACGCTAAGATTCATAAAAAAACTGTCAAGTTGCAAAGCTGCATTGTTTACTTCTGGCAATCTCATCTAATTCCTGAAGAATGGCCGACAGGCTTCAGATCTCAAGTGTGACTTACAGATAATACATTCTCTATCAAAAATTTTAAAGATGCAGAATTTTCTATTTTGTCGCCCCGCCAGACCCGTCTTTCACTATATACCTAGTCTCTTAAGCCCAAGAATTTAAAGAACAATGCGTCTACTATTTTCGGTAATTATGACAAATTTTTTAGGATTACGAAATGATTTTGAAAACTTTAAGCCTTTTTCCGTGTCTTGGGAAAAGCATCGAATTTCCCACTTTGCACCACTTTGTAACTAAATTTCAGCCAGCTCATCCTTTACATAGATTTTAACTCAGTTCACTTCCAGCGAGGTAGTGACTTGAGCTTATAAAGGGTGAGACAGAAAAAAGGTTACATCCTGATAATACATCATACCTTGGGCTAAAAACTTTAAAATTGGGTGCATCAGATAGATGAAAATATCCCTGTTTGAACCGTTAAAAAACTTTGACAAACTGCCAGTGGTTTGTACGCTATGACAATTTGTTTACACCTTAGTTCGATACTGCTCAAGCATAATTGTTTCTGCATTGTTTCACTACTGAGGTTTTAGGACCCTTTTTGACAATATTTTCAGTAAGAATTATCAAATCATTGATTAAATCATAGAATGAGTACCTGGTCCTTCCTGGGGTGCTTAATTTTCCAAATATCATCGAAATTATGGGCTAATTGATGACATATCTGAACAAGCTTTTAGGGTTAAAGCAATATCAATGAAGGGTGTAAACAAATCCCTGCAGTGCCCGAAGCCATTAGCAGATGCCCTAAATTTTTTACGCGGTTTGAAGCAAGGACATTTCTATCTATCTAATGAAAGTGAACTTAAAACCTTATATTCATATTTGCCGGAACTATGACCTATAACAATCATTTGTAGCATCCATACTTATTATGTAAGCAAGCATGGCCGACCAACAGTCCGTGTAGATATTTCAAGCCTACATTTCACGTAAAAGTGCACGAAGGGGATTCCACGCCAGCTCGTTAAAATATTTCTCTCTTCGCTTCTGAGGGTCTTTTATACCATATAAACATACATGCAAGAATTGCGGTATATAAACAACCAAAAGAATAAAAAACATCATTTCTAGAAAAATACGGCAAAATTACGGTCTAAAACAAAGTCATGAATCCAAACTTTCTTGCAGAAACTTAAGGTCATTTTGGCTCAGAAAAGCTCTGCGTTTGAATCCCAAAACGATCAAGCTGCGCATGCATTGTCTAGATTCCCAACTAGATATACATTTTAGGGGGTAGGCATGCAATGAATAAAAAACTACGAGAAATAAATGCAGGGAAAATTTTTACGAAAAAATAAGGCAAAGCTAAGGCCAAGAATAGATGAAAATCAAATCTTTCGCAAAAGAGCTTTAACATTAAGCAGAAAGTATTAATTTGGAGAGCTCTTATGCTATTTTAGTTTGTAGGTATAAATTTCTTTAGTTTTCACTCAATGAAGCCTTCTAGTTAACCACAAAACGACTTTAGCTCGAGTTGAGCCCAGAAGACTTCTATTTTCACTGCTGACTGAACAAATATTAGAGAACATAGAAGAATATCTTGAGGTTTTAATGAGTCCTCTCACCCCCAACCCCCCCCCCACCAAAAAAATCGATAATTCAGGAATTTTGGAGTAACACTGTCTTTTGTAAGCGTTTTTGGTAATTTTAACGAATGAATCGAAAACCCTCCAGGCCAATAGTCAGCAAGCAATCAGACATGCAAGCTGTGGTACCACACATTCCCATAGGGGCGTGAGGGGGTATTACCCCCACCTCAGGGTCCGAGACTTGAATCACTGTCAGACGATTTTGAGCTATCAAACGTTTTCTGCAATGATTTTTGGGTACAAAAGCAGCGCAGATGTTAAAAATTTTTCGGCGCTCGCGCCGACTAGTACATTTCTGTTTTATTTACCCATAAAATACCTAGAACACACATTCTTATAGGGGTGAGGGGAGTATTACCCCCACCTCAGGAGTCCGAGACTTGAATCACTGTCAGACGATTTTGAGCTATCAAACGTTTTCTGCAATGATTTTTGGGTACAAAAGCAGCGCAGATGGTAAAAAATTTTTGGCGCTTCGCGCCGACTAGTACATTTCTGTTCTATTTACCCATAAAATACCTAGAATGAAGTTAAAATGATCTGAAAAGTCAAAATCTTCGATGAACTCTTATATTTTTACTTACAAGAGTGACGAAAGTAGTCAAAATGGGACAAAAACTAGTTAAAAATGCAGTTTTTAACATTAAAACATGCTATACATGATGTTTTAATTTTTAGTGGTCTCAAATTTTGGGATTTCACCCCCTCTGAACTTTTGACCTTGGGAAATTATGACCTAGAATGAAGTTAAAATGATCTGAAAAGTCAAAATTTACAATGAATTCATATATTTTTTACTTACAAGTGTGACGAAAGTAGTCAAAATGGGACAAAAGGTAGATAAAAATGCAGTTTTTCACATTAAAACATGCTATTTAGGATGTTTTAAGCGTTTTGCATATTTGACCTGCAAAAAAAGGCTAGAAATCTAAATTTAGTGGTCTCAAATTTTGGGATTTCACCCCCATCTAAACTTTCGACCTTGGAAAACTATGTGTGGTACCTGATTGAAGGACCTGCGGTCCAAGAAAAACAAAAATATGAGACTTTTCAGGGAAAATTAAGGCTAAAAATCGACCGAGAAAAGCAGATTGAACAAATTTTTATTATAGTTCAGCATTATTTTCACACATTCTGAGGAATTCCTAATCTCGACAAAGCTCCCTGGATGTCATGCTATGCGCCTAAGCCGACAACCCTCAAAATTTTTTGTGGCATAAACGCTTGCCAAAAGGATCTCGAACGCGTAAGATCGTACGCTACGACGATTCTACGCGGTTTTTTATCGACCGTTAAGAGACGGAAAAAATCGGGGAAAATTTCCTCGAACGCGCGCTGCCATTTGTCAATTACTCGGACGCGCAATTTGAATATTTATTGCGATTTTTTTCCGTAAAAGCAACCTCATGCATTATGCATATTATTGGTTAGTGCTGGAAATTTTTATCATTATCACCGGCCATATTTACGTGACGGACGAGAATTACGCGCACAAAAGCGCGTTCTGGCGCAAACTTATACAATATAGAAGCGAAACTAATGGATCCTCGAAAAAAACGCCGGGCTCGTGATCGATAAGAAAGCCGGCTTTTGATTTAGGGCATCGAAATGTTATATAAGCAAAAGCGTATAGAATGGTCGATTTTAAAGCGTCGGCCGTATTATTAATTACTGTGGCTTTTTCCCCCGACGAATAGATGGATGTAGCTTAGTATATAAGCGAATAATACAGGTAAAACGGGCAGGTGGTAGTTGGGCGGTGAAAAAGGCGAATCGTTAATATTTAAATATTAACTAGCGCTAAAGATGAAAGATTACTGTAGCTAAAAATGTTAAGCTTGAGGAGGCTGACAAAAAATTTTAGCGCGTTTGGTCGTCGTAATGACGCGTTTTTTTCGGATTAACGCGAACCGAAAAAAGCGTAATTATGCGCGACGATTAAGCGACCCGGATAACAACATCTTGACAATCGATATTCGCGCGATAAATAAGGCCAGTTTTATCCGCGAAATCTTATAACAGGCCCTCGTCCTTTTCTGCGATGCGATGGTTACCACAGTATACATATATAAACCGAAAATATAGAAAAAAATATGAATAAAAGATGTATTTTATATCGGGGGCGGATTTAGGAGGGCGGGGGCGGCCGCCCCCCATCGACCCAAAATAGTGCGTAAAATTAAGGATTTTTGGGTTAAAACGGCTAATTTTTCCGCCCAAGTCAAGGTTCCGCCCGCCCCCTTAGGGGTACCGCCCCCCTTAAGAAAATCCTGGATCCGCCACTGTTCCATATTAAAATCCGAAATAAATAAATTTGCACATATAATTTCGAATAAGCCGCAGATGGCTTGAAGCATTTAGTAAGTGAAACTGAAAGGTAGACGCCGTAAAAAGTTCAAAAAATAAATATTTATACGCCCAAAAGATGATACGATGCATGCAGGCCCGTATCCAGGATTAGGCCAAGGGGGCGTGCCCAACATAAATTGATCTACGTCTCAGAAAGTTCGACGGAAGAGCTCGCAGAAACGGAATTTTTCGGCGTTCCTCGACATGCTCTATCCATTAGGATCAAAAAATTCGAGAAAAAATTTTTCACTTGAAAATCTGTATAAAAAGTGACATTTTTTGGTCGCGCTCGAGCCAAAATGATAGAAAATACTTCACAATCCAGCCAGAAGCGCCGAAAATTTGGAGATTTTCCAGACAAAGATATTCGACTTTTCCAACTTTCCGTGCATTATCTGCCTTTCAAAATTTTTTCCGGCCAAGAGGGCGGAAGGGCGGCCGCCCCATCGCCTTCCTCAAATACGGTCCTACGGCCCTGGATGCATGTATAGTCAACCATTGAAGTCGGGAGCCTGTTGACCATACAATACAATTCGATATTTTGGCAATAGACGGCTAACGAGTATCTATGTAACAGGAGGAAGAGATAGGGATCCTTCAACCGAGGTCAGTCGTTCGCCCATCCCGCAAAGTCAGACAGATTTTGACCCATCTCCCGAGTTTTGGCCAAAACTTTCGTTTTTTTGGCAATTTTTAGGTGATTCTTGAACCTTTTTTTGGCCAAAAAATTTATAATTCAACACTTCCCCGTAAAAAAGTGGCCAAGATGCGGGAACCCCCTCAAAAACTTTTAAGACGTTTCATGTACGCCTAGAGATAACACTATCGCACGTCGGTAAAGCCCAAAACAATAGGATTCAATTTGGGAGAAAATTCCAAGTTTTAATCGAAGAAAAGACCTTTTTTAGAATTATTGGTCAAAAATAGGCTTTCATTTTCACTTAAGAAAATTCATGCGCCAAACTTCGGTCGTAAAGGCTTCTAAACTTCAAAATTAGCGTAAATTGCAAAATTACGAGTAAGATAAACACGTGATAGTCGAGCATTTAGGCTGAAACAGCGTAAATTTCCGACTTTTGCCGACAACCGATTTTCGGCATACTCGAAAGTCTCCGCCAAAGCTTACTTTCCAAGTTCATCCTTTAAATCGTAATTATCGCTAAATTTTGTCGTACTAACGAACGGTGATGCTGGAGTCGACATGTCGAGGTTTACGACCATATCGCTCCAGAATAATTAATTTCAAGTATGGTAGTGCGAACGACCATGTAAATAAGCGAAATAATTAAAAATATACCAACGACTAACAAAATCGCATTTAAATATCAACCAATGGCCTAGAACAGGGAATATACATAGACTAGAAAAATATGAGGCTATGACGGCCAGACACGGAGAAAATTCTTATATGTGTACAAAACGATTTTGAAATATTTAGCGTACATTCGTGTTAATTTTAGGCTCTTACAATACAAGCAGCCTTAAATTTCGGCGCTAAGCACAGAAAATTTTCGAGAAATCGGAGTTTAATCCTCCTGAAAATAACCGTATATACAAGCGCAACGACGGTACTTGCGTTGCACATGAATCGTTCATACATTTCATATATCCTTGTTTGTACCTACATTGCCTAAAGCTTGTGCAGGCTTGCTCAAAACACGAATGGCTTATTGATCCCTATAACTTCTCTGATACTTGACCAAATTAGATGCTTTTGCTTTTTCTGAGAGTCTATTATCCCTGCAAGAAAGCGCTTAAAGTTTCAATTCTGATGGTTAAGTTGCTCTTGGTTTACACTAAATTAAGCAAAAGTCGTTTTTTCGTCTTTTTCGTTAGATTTTTTGCCTAAACAAATTATTCTGAGTGGTTTAGTCTGTGCGTTACTGTACCAACTTTTTTGAGCCACTTTGTAAAATGAACATGGCATCTATAACAGGGATTTGTTCCTAGAGCGCATTTTCGGCCAAGCGTCTGTCTTTTTAGAATATTAACAAAGAAGTAATCAAAGTAAAATTTGAAGCACATTTCATCGAATTAAATGTTTAAATTATGTATAATTAATTCAAGTTTCCTCCGCTTTTGTAAAAAACACTAGTCAATAAAAGCAAAGACATTGAACAGCACCAACGGATTACAAAAATGTCCCCCGTAGACGATCAACAGCATGTAGGTATACACTATATAACAGCGAGATAAGGTATCGATCTCCCATCAAAAGTCGGTCATTCCCCATTCCGTCGAAAGTTGAGATTTGTTTGCCTTCCCCTAGATTCTCGGGAAAAATTGCAGAATAATTTTAAAATAAGGTAGGCGAAAACATCCTTAAATGCCCGAAACGTAACTAAAAAAAGAATTTCTAGAACAGGTTAGTAGACTTAAGCCAAGTGTAGAAAAACTTTCGATAGAACATCATCCATTATTGCTCCGAAATATTCATTTGATAGTAACTTTAATGAGGTCATTAGGCCCGCAGTAAATGAGATTTGGGCAAGAAGCACGAATGACAAAAATATTTCTTCGGCGATGATGACGAGTTTTGCTACTGAACTTTTAAAAAATTTCGGGTTGAATTCAGAACCAAGTAGTGGCGGATCTAGGATTTTCGTAGTGGGAGGGCGGTACCCCTAGGTGGGTCAGCACCAAAATTCTGAGGGGAGGCAAGATTTTCAAAGGTCAAAAAATGGTCTTAAAAATAATGGTATGACGGAAAAACACCATTTTTCAACGTTTCTCATCGAGCACTATTTATTGGCATCAAAACGTTGCGAAAAAAACAAGAGAATTCTCAAAAACTGAATTCTAAGGGGGATTTTGATCTCTGACAGGGAGTATTCGGCCTTCTAAAGGGTACGTGTACCCAGTGATCGACCGGGCTCAAAAAAACCGGGCCCGGGCCCGGCGGGCTTTGCTGCCGGGCTTGGTACCGGGCCCGGGCCCGGGCTTATATACTAACAACATGCCTTGCTTCCAATATAATGTTATGCATAAGATACATATATAGACCAATTTTACATTTTGTTATTTGTCAAACGCAAGGCTTACTGCTGTGTCAAGAAGATTTTTAAATTCTAAGCTCTGTTAATTATTCAAGCTTTCTAAAAATAAATTAAGTAGTTAGCAAGGATTTTGGTAGCATTATTCAAGCAAGAACAAAGTTTTTAATACAATAGTGCACAATTCCATTATTAAAATGCACGTGCAACTAAACACGGTTTGAAAAAGCACAAGGTTTCATGTAGATATTTAAAGGAAATTGAGCATTAAATTTATGCATTCAGACCTAACAGCGACTATGATAAGGTCGGATAGAAGATATGCTATTTGGATTTTAGAACTCAAACTATAGCGTACATTGACGTCAATTGAAATTGTATAGTGTATAGGATAGGACACTAATTGAAGCCATAGGCGTAGCCAGGGGGCATTGGGGGCACATGCCCCCGAAATTTTTCACAAATTTTGTTGATTTTTCTAGTGTAATAATTGTGTCCAGAAAATTAAGTTCAAAAAGGCAAAAACATCAAATATTTCCCGGCGCTTCGCGCCGAGTCTTTATTATATTTATTGTTATATAGATCCAATGAGTTCAAAAGCTTGAATTAGCTAAAATAATCGATCAATTCACATCACTTTAGTGATTTATTGCTCTATTTGTTCGTTGAATGAAACTGCGCATGCTTGTTGAGCATAACAGTAAATGTGTGAAAATGATTGTGTACCAGTTTGTCTATTCTTTGCTTTGTTTGTCTTTCTTTACAAAGACAGGGCACATAATCCTATTTTAAATATAAGGAATGGTCAAATTTTCTTGTGTTTTTGCGCATTTTCTGTTTTTTGAATTATATCATGCTAATAAGAAGGCCACAAATGGGCCTGAAAACGATAAGAACAAAATTGTCATTGATACATCTTTTTTATATCTTATTGGCAGCACCCTTTGCTGCGCTTTATACTTAGCAGAGGTCTAAAAGCGCATTTCAGCTCAGAAATCTTGTACAATGTAGGAGTTCATCAATTTTAAGTGTTTTGGGCTTAATTCAGAACCGAGATTTGGCCGATTTTGCGAAAATTTTAGCGATAGTATTAAACATTAAAGTGCTTTTTTACAAAATTTTCTAGGGGGCGATTGAGCGCGCCACCGCAGACCCCCCCTCGCCGTAAAATCTCGTTGTACATGTGCAACGAGATTTTTGGGAGGACGAAAAGGAAAAAGGGTTTGCTGGAATAAATTTGTCTGTTCTGTATGATTTAAGCGGTATAAATTGAGTTTAAAGAGCTGAAACGTCAATATTTTCCGGCGCATAGCACCGCTGCTTATTGTTTCTTCTTTTTGTAAAGCTTCAGCATTGCGTTTAATAGCCTAAATCTGGCAAAATATCACAGAATATTAGTATTCACAGGCTACAAAATGTTAAGGACAGTAAAAGATAACTAAATTCCTTGGTGCTTTGCACCACTTTTGATTTCCGAACTGTTTGTCAATTAAAAGACCATAAATTCTAAATGAAAACGGCAAAAATTTCAAAAATTTTCAGCGTTTCGCGCTGATTAACATTTTTGTATTTTTGATATTCAGAAACCCATAAATTAGCTTGGCTACACTACTAAAGGTCGAAAAACTCAGTTTTATTATTGGTACATAACGTTACTAACATTCAATGCAAAAGATAATGAGCAGGTGGGCAGAAGATAATGAATAGGTGGGCAGAAGTAAGGCAAATGGATTTAAATAGAATCACAGGCTATAGCAAATTCATAAGAAGTACGGACAATAGCTGAAATAGTAAACGTCTAAAATATTAACGATAATTATTTGAGGCCCGGTTGAGGCCCGGTGGTTTTCAGCCGGGCCTGCTATGACCGGCCGGGCCCGGTCCGGGCCCGGGTACCCGGTCGATCACTGGCGTGTACCCCCCAACCCCCCACGCCCACTTGTGGCGAACCCCCAACTTTTCCTAAAACAGTCCTAAATAGATCCAAAAATTTTTCCTTCACGTACGAAAAAGCGTTTTTTAGCGTTTTACGTTGTCTACTTTCATTTAGAATCACTTTTGACGCAGTATTTTCCAAAAAATTTTTAAATTTTTGTTAATTTTGTGCTGTAAAATGGTTAAATTTCTTTGGTATTAGTGAAAAATTTGCGAGAGGCTTAGATGCACAAGGTCAGCTTGGCCAGCGAGGGGTAAAATCGAATTTTGGGATCAGGGAGGGGTAAAATACAGGATTTAACTTAAATGGAGTTTTTGGTATTTTTACGTCGAAATTGCTTGAAAGTCCACTATTTTTGGCTCAAATCGCTTGGCATTACCTAACTTTTGGACCCTTCAGTGGGGAGTAAAACCACCTATCACCCCTCCCTATGTGCATGTATGGCGCAGAGTGCCGGAAAATATGAAGAATTTAAGCGAAAAAAGGTTCAGAAGCTTAAATTACTGCTCGATTTATCGTATTTGCAGCATTTGATGCGGAGCGTCAAAAATTTTAAGAAGTTATGCTTGAAAATACAACAAATCTATGCCGAAATAGCTGTCTGTGCACTTAAAATTGTTTTAAAATACAGGTAATGAGCGGAAAATGGCTTCCAAGATCGCTAAGAAAGTGAATGAGTGACATTTTTAACACTTTGAGCAAACAGACAGCAAAAAAAGCTTAAAAAAGCACCTTTTCTACAAATTTTCAGCAAATTTCTGGATATTTTCGAAAAATCGCGAATTCTGGGGAAAGGGGGTGAAATAATTTTGTGAGTGAAAATTTTCCTGAGGGCTGAAAACCCCCTCAAACCACCTAAGATCGTGTGTGGTAGATACAATGATCGGCGCAAAGCACCGAAAAAATACTCGAGAAATCATTTTAAGAACTAAGAAGGGTACTTCTATAGAATACATAGTAACTGTTATGACGTCATAAACAATAATAATCACAGTAACAACTGCAATACCTCGTAACAAACAAGCGCATAGGGGGTGAGCGGTATTATATTACTCCCCCTAAGCTCTGAAAAACTATACAGCCATTTTGTTTTCGGGGGCACTTGCCCCTCCCCCTATTTTACCCATTTTTTCCATTTTCCGGCGATTTTCCATCTTGACCATCATACAAAATTTCAACTACAGACATCAATCAATATATCCATGATTTTAGCTTAATCTTTCATAAAGAACAATTTTCAAGGAATAATTCGAAAACATTTTCCGTATTTTACCAATTTTTCACTTTTCCAACGATTTTCTATCTTGACCACAGGGATGGAAAAAACCCAGATTTGAAAATTTCGAATTTTGGGTTTTTGGGTTTTTTTTGGTTTTTTGTGGGTTTTTTTGGGTTTTTTTTGGGTTTTTTTTGGGTTTTTTAAGGGTTTTTTATGGGTTTTTTTATAAAAATTCTAGCTCGAGCTAAAGACAGTAGCTGAGAATACTTCAACAGCTTCAAGACACAAAACAAAACAAGTAAACAACAACTTTATTCAGCTAATACACAAAATTCAACAACAAAATTGGTCATTCACAAGCACAATCCATGCTGTGGGATCAGAATGAAACATTGGGCAGAGCAATTTTTAAATGCATAATTTTGAAATTTCTTCATGAATTCTGCTCTGCTTCAAGAAAAAAAAACAAAAAAAATTGCCATATTAGTAGAAAAATCCATGCCACATTGCCACCACATAGACTTTATTGGGCGGCTTTTCTCATTTGAAAAGCATATATTATAGGAGATAAACAGCAACAGGAAGGAGGAGAGGATGAGAATGGATGGACACTTAACCTCGTGCATCGCAAGCAATTGTAAAAGGAACAACCATGATACAAAAAACATTGACAATACACAGTATTTAATTCCATTACAAATAAGTTCTTAACCTGTGGATAAAAAACCCAAAAAACCCAAAAAACCCGGTACTTGTGCATTATCCCCTCCGTCGAATTTTTCCTATCTTTTTTAACATTATGGTATATACAGCATTACACCATTATGATATATCTATCATATGATATAATCCTTGATTTTCCTCAGTTTTTTTTAATTTTTTGTATTTTTTTAATTTTTCTTAATTTTTTCATTCTTTTCAGATTCATAATCAACTTTTGCAATAATTTACTTAATAAGATATAGGAAAATGTAAGTTTTTGCTTCCAATATACTAAGGCTTAGGCTTAGTATATCTGAAAAGGTGTTTTAAGCTGCTTAGGTCGAGGTCGCTCCTGCTTAGGTCAATGTATAGATGCTTAGGTCGATGTTTAGATGCTTAGGTCGATGTATAGATGCTTAGGTCGATGTATAGATGCTAAGTTCCATTCCCTCATTACTTCGTTTTTATTTCTAACGAGAAGGTGGCTTAGCCGATTGGTAACATGTTGCGCTGTAGAGCAATAGGTCGGAGGGTCGAAACCTTTCACCTGAAAGTTATTTTCTGTCTCGTGAAAACTCGTGTGAGAACCCTGGAGATAAAAAAAGATGGAAAAAATTCACCCTGTATATACCCTAATGTTAAAAAAGATAAAAAAAATTCAATGGGGGATAATGCACAAGTACCAAAAACCCAAAACCCAACGATTTCTTGTACCCAAAAAACCCACAAAAACCCAAAACCCAAGTTCAAAAAACCCAGCCTTGACAACCCTGCTTGACCATGAACAAAAACTCCTAAATATGGGGAAAGGTAGACATTGCTATGATTACGATATTATTAAAACCGATGCACTGCATGTGATATATATTCGCATGCAGCTGCACTGAGTGATACGACTATAACAACTGCAACTCAGACACGCAGTCACAATAGTGACAACTTACTCGTGTCCTTTCAGAAAAACAAACAAATCAAAAGTACTGAGTTTGCGCTTGAAAATTTCCAAACTATGTGAACTTACATCATTTGGAAGTGAATCCTACAGATTTACATATCTATGACTGAAATCATACTTGAGAATATCTGAGGGAGAGCTACCCACAAGAACAATTAGCTCAAAATTATTAACAGAGCGACTAGGTACAATTGTTATTGAAAGCGAAACTTGCAAAGTGTGTGCAGCATTAATTTTGAAAATTTTCAACTAAAAAAAATTCTTTTCTGCATATTTATTGTCGCAGGACGATTTAAAAAGTCCGAAAAAGGCATTATTCCATGCCTGGAAAGCATTTTTGAACGTTTTTATTGATAATATAAAAATTTTCGAATTACCCCTAGCAAAAATCCTGGCTGCCTATGCGTCAGGCTATGAAACATAAAAATGTTCCAAAAAAATCGATAATGCTTACGGCTATACGTTGCACAAGCCAAGCACACAGAGCTTGTTCTACAGTAGAGGCAGGCGGTGCTCGTCAGTGTTGCCAGGTCCCAAAATTCAGATTCTCCTGCACAGAGGTAAAATTGGGGAAAAATTCTCCTGCAATTCTCCTGAAAATATTTTTGATTCTCCTGAAAATTCTCCTGGCTCAGATTTTGCAGGAAGGTTGTACAGCAGATCTACAATTGTATGTACACATGCATATCAAGCATGCTCAGGCCAATTTACCTTGGTTCACCCAACTATTTTATTCTACTCGCTGCACAAATCGTTTCAAGCTAGTTGTTCCTCTTTTCCGTTCTAATTTACAAAAATTTGACTTTTTCTATAAGTATATCTCTGTTTGGAATCACCTACCTGATTTTGTAGTCTCTTCCCCTAACTTGAATATATTCAAATCTAGTTTAATTGATGTCGACTTATCCAAATTTATTATAGGGCGGGCTTAAATCGTCATTTTCATGACTCGCTCGTCGCCTTTTGCTGTACGCTTTTATTCTTTTGACCGTACGTTTTATTACTCTTTTACATCTTTCGTAATTGTCGCGTTTCAGTAATAAATTATTTCATTCATTCATTCATTGATCTCTTGCCTGTTAATCCTAAGGACACTCAAGGCTAAATAATGAAATAATGAACATTAAATCTCCCAATCCTTACGATAGGCCTGAACAAATTTGCTCCGTTTTCGTGCTGTGGTTTCAATTTCACCGCTGGATTCGCCTGAGCTAACATTTACAATGACAGTTTCTTTCGACATAGGAAATTTAAATTATAACATGTATCTACACTAATATATTATACAAAGGCACTAATCGGCTATCCTGAACAGAGAACAGATAATTTTACATATACTGCTCAAGGGCCTAAGCAAGCTAAAGAGGTCGCATTGTTTACAATACACATTATTCGAGAAAACAGTTTCTGTGCTTAAAACAGTGACCGCCAATTTTCAGGTGCACTTACATCATCAAAAATTTCTGAAAAGAGCCCTGTTTGCAATGTCTTTTGAAAAAATAAATAATACTTTATTACTAATTGTATGTACTTCAGTAGCAAGCAAATCCTTACGTTTTGAAATATATCAAAAAAATGTTTATAGGCGCTTTGCAAACGTCTATGAAACTGATAAAAACAATTAGACGGTATGTAAAGCTATGTATTTCTGCACTTCGTGATATTAAGTTAATAAATAAATGAATGAATGATTTACTACGGAAGCACGAAACTTATTTGGATATAGTTATAACTTAACACTTAGGTCTTAACTATGAACGAAATAAATTCTTAATGTGAAAGATCTAAGTATAAATATATATACAACTAACTAACTACAGTATATGATGCGGGGGTAAGAGCCGAAAGCCACGCC
>JAVLUZ010000233.1:0-45000 GCA_036768485.1 Mermis nigrescens | reverse complement strand
AAAAAAGCGGAAAAATAGGACTTTTTACACGTTATTTTGTGCTATTTTTGGCTTAGACCCCCCAAAATTGGTGTTGGTCCCCCCAAAATAGGAGGGCCAGCTACGTGCCTGGTAGGCAGCCCCTCAGAAACCAAAACCCCTCAGAAAGCAAAATATCCCCCAGCATTCAATCTCTGAAAATTTGTCTTGTTTTTTCGCAATTTTTTGATGCCAATGGATAGTGCTCGATGAGGAACGTTGAAAAAGTTGTTTTTTTCGCTATAATACCATTTTTAAGGCCATTTTTTTAACATTTGAAAAAATTTTGCACCCTCCCCCCGCCCGCCCCCAGAACTTTGGTACCGCCCACCTATGATCTTCACACTTTCCTATTTTTCTAGTTTTCGAGACTAAGGCGTAAATAGAACAAATTTTCCCATCTGCTTCCTAGTACTAACGAAGGCCATTTATTGCGCGGTCAACAATCAGGTATTTTTCGTATTCGCCCTTGTTTACGAAAAGCGCTAAAAATATATTTCACGTCAGTCGTCAGCCGAAGTTGCGAGATGAGCTAATTAACCCGGTACAAAAATTTTTCAGTTTTGTGCTTTAGCTAATGAATAATAAAAGAGCATATTACCTTATTTATAGGAGGTAGACCTTCCCAAACGTGAAATAATTTCCGTTTATCGGTTCGCGACGTGAGCTTAAAATTATTCTAGCTAATTATTGGAAAACCACAAAGAATTGTGTGGCTGTTTATCACATTTAGGCCACTATTTTATGAGAGAAAATGTCGGGTCAAATTGATAAACGAGTTCCTGATTCGCGACAGAATTTAAAATTAAAACCTTGAATATGCTTCCATTTTTTCATTGATAATTTTTGTAGCACTTAAAGTTTTTTGCTTGTTATTGTTGTTGTTCTTTTTGTTACTACAGTAAGGCATAACCAAAACAATGGTGAATTTTGAAAATTCATATACTGCGAGTGACAGCCCATTTCGCACTCGTATAAGAGTGAACGAATGTAATGTAATGTAAATGAAACCTAAAAGCAGACAATGAAATAAAAACTCCATAGAAAAATTAAAATACAAGAGAAAGTTTGTTGTTATGAAGTTGAACGAGTCGATTTGGAAATAGGGAAATTGATTGGAGAAGTGTAAAATCATTTGAATATTTTCGGTTAGAGATGACCATAGGTGGGCAGCGCCTAAATTCTGGGAGTGCACATTTTTCAAAGGTCAAAAATGGCCTTAAAAATGGTGGTATGGCGAAAAAACACAATTTCTCAACATATCTCATCGAGCACTATCCATTGGCATCAAAAAATTGCGAAAAAACAAAAAATTTCAAAAATTGAATTCTGGGGGTTATTTTGGTTTTAAGGGGGTGCATACCCCCAAACCCCCCACGCCCAGGTGTTGAGATGAACCAGAAGTCATGGGATGAGTATTTGTTATTTCATTGAAGACTGGCCAGAATTTCATTAAAATATGCGAATGATTGAGTTAACAGATATTTTTCACATCTCATCTAGTATTTGAGATTCACTTTCTGTAAGACTCAGCCCAGCCAAAGCATGGGCCAGTCAAAAATAATTTTCCCTGATTTTAACATTTATTATTTAGTTTCTGACGCTCAGTTTAATGGAGAAGATCATTTTTCTTGAAAACGAATATTTGTTTTGTAAAGTAAGCGTGAAGTATCAAAAATTACCGATTTCGTCCAATTTCACAATGTCTAGCATTTTTCGTCATAGCTCACGATCAGCGTGATCAAACTCAATAATTCTTTTTTCTTAAAGATGAATAATTTCTACCTTTTGGAAAAATTATTTAAACTCACAGTATTTCCTCAATATTCCATGATATAATTAGAAACATAAAAGATTTACAATTTTAACTTCTATTTTTTCGATAATTTTCAATGTGTAGTGCACAAACCATATGCGGGCACTTATTCATATTATAATTATTTATAGCTTATCACTAGAGGCTTTAATAATAAGAAATAAAGTAAATAAAACCCGCTTTTTGAGCAACAGATGCTTGAATGGAACCTGATTATAGCTAAGAAATGCTTGAGATTTGACGAATTAGCTGCAGAATGTTCCCTAAATTTAGGCAATCTTTTATACTGCATCGTAGCGTTTTGGCTGTTATCTGGGGCTTATACACACATAAAACTATTATATCAAAGAAATGATCACTGTTTAGGCGAGAGACTTTTAACGAGAACATGGTGTGCTTAAAAATTAGGAAGTTCATTAGATTTTGACAGGCAATGCCAAGATATTTTCTTATTACTTTTTTAAGAAAATGTGGGCCGTAGTTCACATTGTAAAATGTTGTCAAAAATTATCAGGTAATTTTACTGAAAAACTGAACAAAATCTAAGATCACTTTTTAACTTAAATGAATTTTAACAGAGTGTAGCGTGCTTACGTTTGAATGGAACGTTGAGTAATTTAAAAATTATCAATTTGAGAGAATTTTGAATTAAGACGTCGATGTGCTTTCTTTCTAGTACCTAATTTGATAGTTTTAAGTCATCATTCGCACTGTGATCACACATAGTCTTAGGTGTCTGTAGTCTGACCCCTAGAATCCGGCGCATCCCACATCCTTGAATCTTTTGGCCCATCAGAATTAAATTTTTTGTGATATTTTGTATCGATTTAAACCCTTCGAACCCCAGTTTTATTTTTTTTGCTGCGCACGTATGACTGTGACAGGTCATTTAACATTTTTGTCTTAATTTTTAGAGAAACAGATCTTTAATAGAAACATAATTTAGTAAGAAATTTTCAATTTGAGCAATTCCATCCAATAATCGCTGAGTATTTTACTCTTTCTTATCAAAAACAAAATTTGTTAGTCTTTGAGAAAAATTGAAGAATTAAATTACTTTTGAGCAGCAAGGCAAAGTTATCAAGGACAATGCTTTTTAATGGCTGAAATAAATTCATGTGTACTTCTTAAAGCACGAGTAGAATAAGAAATGTTTTGCTAATTTAATTTAAAATTATTTTAAATACGGTAATGCCATACACATTAACTTCCTATTTAAACGTCATCATTATATCTTTTTTCTTCATTGTAAGACCCTCGACAATACTCGAACAACATGTCCACACACCATAGAACGCAAAGCTAAGCGCACGACCCTTACAATCCAAGAAACTCATAGAACCCGGCGGACTCCTAAAATAAGATATACAAAAAGATGTTTATCATTTTTTGCTATTTTTTCTTTTTTCAAATCGAAAAAGCGTCAAAAATTTGACTTGCCATACCAAAATTCGTTTGGCACATTCTTGACCTTTGAAGATTTACGTAAACACAATTTTGCATCAGGATTGAGGCGCCACCGGGGCAGATTAAGGAAGGGTTAGGGGTGCGGCCTCCCATCTCTATGGGCCAATTTTCTTGTCGGCATGTAAGCCAAATTTTCGTTCAAGATATATGCTTTAAAACGATTTAAAGAGAGCAGAAACAGCTGTTTTAGCACAATTTTATTCTCCAAGCATAACTTATAAATTTTTGAACGCTGCTCTGCGTCAGTTATTACAAATACAGGAAATCGAGCAGCAATTCGATTTCCTAAACATCCTTCCAATTCAGTTTCGGAAATTTTTCTGCGATTTGCTTCGGGCATTCGCTGAATTAAAAAATTCTAATGACCTTTCCGCAAAACAGTCAAAAATTCAAAAACTTTTGAAAAAGCGTTACCCCAAAAACGATGTCTAATAAAAAAAGACAACGTAAAACGCCGAAAAACGCTAATTAGCAAGTGAATGACAAATTTTAGGATCTAATTTAGACTGTTTTTTGAAAAGTTGAGTTTGGAAGCCCCTCCTTACGAAAATTCTAGATTCGCCTATGGACTACCCAATTGTACATAGCGATGTGGCGGCCACGCATGGGCGTGGGGGGAGTTGATAAGGGGGCATTGTAATCCTCAGAAGTTAAACCCCCGCAGATTACTACAGACTCCCCAGAAATCTATTTGTAGTAAAATTTCTGGCGATTTATCCCGTCCTCTGACCCCCAGAATTTGGATGCTGCCCATGTATAGTAGCGACTGTCGACCCCTCCGCTGAATAGTTTGAGGCATTCTTCCTGAAGTATCGAGTATCGCGATATGAATTTGACGTCGACAATCGATAATGATAACCAATCGGCGGACTCGAACGACCCGTTTTGCGATGCGACGGCGAAATTCGGCGCCGGCTCCTTGTACGCCTCGACCTCGATTTGCATGCTGACCCTCCACGTGATGGTCATGCGACTAATCCTGATGGACAACGGCCTGAATTCCCAGCCGTTCTATTTGATCGTACTCAACCTTTCCATGGTCGACATTCTGCAATTGATATTTAACGGTCTGGTTTCGGCCGCGTTTTAGCTTCTCCAACGACCGAAATCCGCCGCCGCCCTACGTTTTCAACAAAATCGCCGGCGCCGTCGCCTGGTCGTCGTGGTTCGTTTGCGTCGCTTGCATCAATTTATTGGCGTTCAATCGGTTCGCGGCGATCGTCTTGGCGAATAAATCGATTTTTTCCGTAAATTTTACAAAAATTTTCATTTTGGCGATCGATTCATTCGGTTTATTTTCCGCGGCCGCTTTTTCGATTCATCCCCGATTGAGCATATTGTTCGATCCATCGTTCGCGTCGTGGAATTACGATCGGACGAGCTTGGCCGAATCGATCGATCGAATCGAATTTATCGTCGACGCCGTTCATTCCGTTATGGTGGTCGTTTGGTACGCTTGCATCGTTATCAAATTACGTCTGCAGGTGAATGACGTATGCACAACTTACCCGCAAGAAAGAAATATTGTTTTTTTTTGTTGATAAAACAATCATTTTTCGACCTTTTATTATTTTTTTAGGGACAGTTAAGCTATTCACAGCGTAATTGAATTTCTCATCCAAAGCAATTATCGGTGAATTGTATAATATTGGTCTTTTTACTCAATTTAGGACTCTAAGCTTGCTGCAGCTCAAAGTACGTCTCGATCTTTGTCGAAAATGACTTTTTTAATTCGGGAGCGCCCTGGAACCATGTTCACAGTTGAGATTGAAATAAACGGAAAATTTTAATGGTGTAAATTAGGCCAAACAAAGATCTAGGAGAATTTTGAAATTGATATCACAAAAAACGTTAAAATGAGAAAAGCTTTTAATAAAGAATTTAGTGGTTTAATCAATTTCAGCTTTTCAAATGCATCCCTTGTGTTTAACACAACAGAAATGTACTTCCCCTTGTTTTTGCATGGATGTCCACCAGGTGCCTATTCTTGTGCATATAATAATAGTTTTTTAGTCGTAACTCTTTCAAAAATAATATTCATAAGAAGTAACATTCGTTTTTAGAAAGAGCATTAAAAACTGCATAAAATGAAGGTACCTTATAATTGTCAGCATATGTAAAGAAGGCGTAGGTATCCCTCGACTGCAAAAACATGAAGGTAAGCAGAAGGTCGACGTAAATACATCACGAAACCCCGTAATAAAATTTTTAGACGTTTTTCGCGATTTTTACTTCTCAGCGAATCCAAAAATTTTGTGCGCTAACTAAAGGAAACCATTTGCAGTATCGAGCCATGCATTCCAACGCTCGTCATAGCGTGCAACGTCGAAGAGAAATGAAAACCTTTGGCGCAAGCGTCGATATTGTGTGGCTCGGTTGTATTGATGTTGATGGGCTATGATTTGTTGCCAAAAATGCTCCGCCCAAATGGCCGCCAACCTCGTTTGGCTCTTTTTCTGCGGTCTCAATCCGATTCTTTACGTCACGTTTAACGAGTGGGATTATATCGGTTTGATTCTTTATCCTGCTTGGGGGAGACAGCTTGACCCTCGCAGAATGGCTGCTGCTGACCTCTTCGCGAAACGATTGCTGACCCGCTAGAATTGTCGATTTTTCGAAAAAAACGTAGGAAATGTGCTTTCTTAGAACGTTTCAACTAAATTTTGGCTCAAAAGTTCAAAATTTTCGGCGTTTCGTATCATTTACTCATTTTTTGAACTATAATTTGTTGAATTTACTCAAATTTCTTTCCAAATTTTTCTTAATTTTCAGGTTTGCTATTTTCTAGAAAGAATGAGCTCCGTCAAAAACGTCTAAAACGGTGCTTTTGCGTGTGCCTGTTCCAAACAAAAACAATCACTTTTTTAAAAATTTTTCGGGATTTTTTGCATATAGAGCACATGCTAAGTACGCAACTAATGTCGCTCGATCGTTTTCTGGTAATTTTTTATTTTGATTTTCGTCAATTTTAAACATTTAACTTCATTTTTTATTAATTTTTTCTGTTAATGCTGACCGCCAAAATGTGGCAGATTCCGCTAGATGGGCCTGTAAGATTAAAATAAATTTTTTTTAACCGGACAATATTTAGGCTGGCCCGCTCATGTGCTATTGGTATGTGATAAAATTAATCATTTCTCAGTTGCATTGCGCTCGTTTTATTTCTCATTTGACATATTTGGAAAAAGCGTGTACTGATTTTCTTTCTTTTGTCGATTCTCAGAAGATTTTTTCCACCATGAAGTTTCACTGATATTTCCATTTTTTTAATCGTTTTTAAGAATAATCATTTTAGTTCATTCTGATTAATCAGTCGAAACCTTGGCAGGCCTTATTAAAGATGTTTGACCCTTCATTAAGAAAGCGATTCATTTCCATAATTTTATTTTTGACATCGTGCAAGAATTTTACATATATACGCATAATATTGATTTTTCGGCTATCAATGAGTTTTTTAAATTGTTAATAATTAATTTATTATTAAAAGTAATAATTATAATAATGAATAATTTTTTTCTCTGTTAAACTTTGGCTATTTTTTCAACTAAAAAAAGGACCGTTCGAAGGCGTTTTGTGAAATCGTG
Organism: Mermis nigrescens; assembly: GCA_036768485.1. Classification (NCBI taxonomy): domain Eukaryota; kingdom Metazoa; phylum Nematoda; class Enoplea; order Mermithida; family Mermithidae; genus Mermis; species Mermis nigrescens. The sequence goes on along the minus strand of JAVLUZ010000233.1, from coordinate 38,115 downwards.
CGGGTGCCAAAAAAATCGCCATTCATCCGATGGAGATGGCGACAAAGGCTAATAATGATGGAGCGAACAGCAAAAGCGAACGCAACGAAAATGCTACATGATCTTAGATTCATTAAAAATATACAGTGTAACTGGACTCCGGGCCATACGTGCACGTGTTGGGCATTTTGTGGGGGTATATAGATCACTAGAATGGAAAAAGGAAAAATATTTTGAAGAAAATGATGCAAAGAGGGCCAAACCATGATAGAAAATAAAAAATTTATTACAAGAGCGCTCAGAACATGGTCGACTGTGAATTAATTTGGTGGTTCTTACTAGAGGTGCACCGGTGCCACCTTTTTGCCGGTGCCGGTCATACCTGGGCGTGGGGTTTGGGGTATGCAACCCCCAGAAACCGGAATACCCCCAGAAAGCAAAAATACTCCTACCCCAGAAATCAATTTTTGAAATTTTTTTTAGTTTTTTTCGCAATTTTTTGATGCCAATGGATAGTGCTCTATGAGAAACGTTGAAAACTGGTGGTTTTTCAGCTATACCACTATTTTTGAGGCTATTTTTTAAGCCTTGAAAAATCTTACACCCCCACCCAGAAGTTTGGTGACGCCCACCTAATGGTGCCGGTGCCAGCATAAGGCTATCTTTTGTATATGAAAATTTAAAAGGCGGCGTGTGTGACACTAATGCAGATCCACGTAAGATACATTCCATAATATTTGCCCATAGCTATTTAATGCTAAGCGCCAAAAAATTGATTGAGCCAGATGATCAATAAAAGCACATAAAACAGTTGATGTCAAAGTTTTTCGGAAAATATAAAATTGTGATCAGCTGCATTTTTTCGGGGGTCAGCATCGGTAGCCAGTCTTCGTGAGTCGCAGGCCATCAATCCCTCCCAACAAGGAAATATGCTTGCATGCAAAGCAGTATTTTATTGGTTCCAGCTGTTCACAAATCACAATGTCTACTAAATTGTTCATAGAAAATCAATCTAGAGTTTTGTCTTTAGAACTTAATTAGATAATTTCTATTAAGTCGCTTTGATTTGGTATATTTATGATTGGCTTAAATTATGAACCAAACGTCAACGAGAAAGATAATCATGGCATTAGTTACGCATAACGAGCATTATTGTTGAAATTGATTTATCCCAGAAATTCAATAGATGAATAAAAAAATAAATCGTTGGAGAAACACTTAAGATTATTCGCTCAAATCTATTTATGCGTTTACTGATTAGCACCGGCCGGTGCCAGATCCCCTTGGCACCGGCGCCAGTGCCGGTGCCGGTGCTAGTCCCATCCACAAGTGAGCATGGAGGGGTTTCGGGGTATGCACCCCACCCTCGAGGACCAAAATGCCCCCAGAAAGCAAAATACCCCCAGAATTCAATTTTTTGTTTTTCCGCAATTTTTTGATGCCGATGGATAGTGCTCGATGATGAACGTTGAAAAATGGTGTTTTACGCCTTTTACCATCATTTTTAAGGTCATTTTTGACCTTTGAAAAATCTTGCGCCTCCCCCATGAATTTTAGTGCATCCCACCTATTGTCCCATCCCTAGTTCTTACGCTATTTTAGTATTTATACAACTTTTTCATAACTGACCCTTAGATTGGCCATGCTGTGCATCTATGATCCGGACCAGCCAAATGTTTTAATGTTACTATTGCATGTGCGCACGCGCCTCAGAACGTACTTAAATATTTTTGAGGGTTTGATTGAACACCTGAAATGGCTGCTAAGCAGATTACGTGGAAGTTTCGATTTTCCAGAAAAATCTGAAAAAATGATATTGTAACACAGTCGTCACATGATCATGTACGTTTTAAGTGATCTTTTCCTTTAAAAATAATCAACTTTTTGGGATTTCTCGAATGATTTGCATTCATTTTTTAGAGTTAAAGTTAAAATTGTTGTAAAGGTCATTCGAGTGAGAAATTTTTTTGTCGAGCATCTATGACTTTTACTAAAAAAGGAAATGGGTAGGGGCAAATACAATTTCAACATTTATCGTCGAGCTACTGGATCCATTCATATCATAAGGCAAAAAACGCAAAAAATTAAGGAATTTTTCCGCCCAGGAGTATTTTGAATTTTTGTGATTCAGACCATACATGTGCAACAAAGGAACTCTGGTGGGGGAAGGGTCTGGCGCAAAACTTTTTCAAAAAGTACCTTGTTTAGTCTTAAAAACGACAAGTTCACGCAATGGCGGATCCGGGAAATCCTGACATGGGGGCGGAAGCCCAAATTTTGCTAAAAGTGTCAAAATTTGTTCAATAAATCCGTCCATTATGCTTAAAGTATCATTTTTCCCCTTCTTATGATGGACAGAATCATTTGTGATCAGAAAAAAACTTTAGAATTTCCAAAAGTTTTCACGGAAAACGCAAAGAAATATTCGATAAATCTTTCTTTATAAGAACTAACGAATTCCCTTTTGTACATAAAGCACTCTACGTAGAAACAAAGGTTTTAGAGCGCCATAAGAGTCAGTAAAGGTGTGTATTAGCAGGCGGAAAAAATCGAAAAAGGCGTGATAAAAAATGGCCAAAATCATCAAAAAATACACATTTTTCTCCATTGCGCCTAATATTTTTTGACGCCCCCCCCGTCCCCTCTAAATCCATGTATCAAGTCAAAAACACAGTTTTGTTATTGTTTCCAGACAAAGTTCGTTCTTTCAAGAGCATTAAGATCACACCTGGGCGTAGGGGTCAGGGGGTGCGCACCCCCCAGAAACCAAAATACCCCTCCCCCAGAAATCAAAACATCCCCCCAGAATTCAATTTTTGAAAATTTTTCTCGTTTTTTTCGCAATTTTTTTGATGCCAATGGATAGTGCTTGATGAGAAACGTCGAAAAATGGTGTTTTCATCGCCATACCACCATTTTTAAGGCCATTTTTTTGACCTTCAAAAAATCTTGCACCCTCCCCAGAATTTTCTTGCTGCCCACGTATGACTAACATGGACTCTTGAAAAAAATCGAACTTATTGAATAATAGTCAGAAAATTAGTACCTGTATATATGGCGCGAAGCGCCAAAAATTTGTTTTTGAGCCAAAAACACAAGAAACTGTATATATTCGATTGTAATAGTTCTAACAGTAATTGAACATTTACATACGTTCATATGTCATTTCAGGCCATTTGGAAAAGAAGTATTCCGGCTGAGCTGACCGGCTACGTGCCAGTAAACTTATTTTTGTTCCTTTTTTCGTCTAATTTCATAAAATTTATTTCGAATTTTTATATATATTTTTTACACGAAATTTCTAAATATTGTATATGTAGGTAAGTACACACATATGTATATAATTATGACGGAGTCTTTTGATTACCTCTGTGCGCGTGATTTGCTGCTGTAGTTTTAATCATTTCTTAGCGGTCTTAGCTCTTGAATTCGTACGTTACAACAAGTAGACATCCGGAAAGTTTCGTTGCATCATTGGTAGCGCATTTACCTATAATATGCTTGGATAACCTCCACATATGTCCCCCTCTACAGCAACACTGGAACATTTTTGGGAGGTGCGCTTTTATAAGATGAGCGTGTAAAGTTTTGGCGTAACTTTATAACATTTACAAACCTATGACGGTTTTCTCGCCCATCTCGTACACAACTCAGCTTAAATGTCTTATACAATTCAATGGTATAGTATTGTAGAGGATAAAATCTCTAGGTGATGAATTTCTGTCTTTTGGAATTTCGCACTAGTTGTCGAGGGGGAGTGTCTAAAGTATAAAAATCTGCGGGTGTAAAGACAGGTTTTGGTCGTGTTTTTGTCTTCTTCTGCCAAAAAGTCCGCTATGAGTCCCAAGAAATGTTTTCTGATAGAAATGTACTACGACTCAAGGGCTACTTTCGGTTAACCGGTAAACTTTTTAACACTCAATACGGACAATACGGACTTACTTCTAGGGGTTTAAAGTTTACAATCCAGTGAATGATGTAAAAAAACAGGTTTTCTCTCAGATTTCTCCGCCGACTTCTCCGATTATAAGACGGGACAAGTTGAATAGAATAAAAATAAAGTAATTTTCGGAGGCTATTGTCACCAAAGGCTGATTTTTACAGAATCTCTCATATTTAATTAGAAAATTAAATATAATGTAAATGCTACAATGGGTATAATTCTTTTTATTCTACGTTAGGCTACATATGTATAATATTTCCGCATGCATTTTACGTACATATTTATCGTCTTTAGTATATTATTTCCTATAGTCCAACTCCCGAAAATCCCCATTAATCATAAGTCGAAACCTTTCTCTAATTTTGTTACAAGGCCAAACCAATAATGCAAATAATTAACCCGAACGAGAAACAGTTGAGATTCTTTAACTCACACCACCTAAAATAAGTTTGCGCTTATTATTATTCTTATGTATGGAATACGGCCAAACGATTATCATATCAGCTTTATAGAAAGAGCCACGAATGCTAGAACAGAATAGCGGCATCAAATACGCATATCTTCTGTTGAAATCATACGGAATTTGCCCCAGGAATAATCCAAATCTTTTGTTCTAAATTACTTTAGGCCAAGAACCAACAGATACTAAAATCTTCCCAGAAGAACTATTCAAACCCCACAAATCAGACAGTCATTAATTTTCTGGACCTAATCTGAGACAAATTCCTTCAATGCATCAAGGTGAATATATTCTATGAAATAAACAGACCTCATTTTAAATATGCACTCATAATCAACCCTTATACCCATAATATTCCAAATTCAATAAATTATTCTAACAAACCATCGACGGAACACTCTCACCAAAACTTTTCGCGATTAGTTTGGTTTACTTAGTTTAGAGCGACTCGGCGCGTTGTACATAGTTGTGAATTGTGATGTGTGATGTTCTCTTTTTCCAGCGAACCTAGTCATTAGTTTCCGAAGTGTGCTGTGTTATATATATATATATATATATATATATATATATATATATATATATATATATATATATATATATATATATATATATTTATATTTATTCCTTTTTCGCTATGATAATTAAAATTCTTGCCTTATCAAATATTTCAATTCATATAACAACATTCAAGGAGAATTGGAGCAGCCCCCATATTGAGCACTCGCGAACGTGACACTATACGTCGCAGCAAACTGCAATAAAAACCGAAATATTGACTTACTTCTGAGGTGTAAAGCCTCGAAATCAGGGCTGTGACTGCGTGAAAAAATACATCTTCTTCCCTTTTTTGATTGGTCAATATCTAAAATAGGATATGCGAAACAAAACTTTTTCTCGTACACAAACGTACTACGACTCAAGAGCTACAAACTGGTTCAAACCAAATTTCTTTACACCGATGGGGGTCGGGTTATTTCAGATTTTTAAGTTCACAATCAGGTGGATGGTGGAAAAATACGCTTTTGTCCCTTTTTTGTCCACCAATTCCTTCGGTTAGAAGTTGATATACGTCGAACAAAATAAAAATAAAGTCCGTTTTAAGGGGTTGCACGTCACAGCTAATTGTCGTTATGTACTTACGTCAACTATTGAGCTATACAGTTTGGGAAGTGTAAAGTCTAAAATCAGGGCGTAAAACATGTTTCTGTCTTGTTTTTCTCTGCCAACTTCTCAGATTATGAGTCTGGACACGACCTCAAGACTAAACATGCAGTAAAATGTGATACGCCAGTTGGGCGCATTGGTTTACACACAAAAGTGGTGAAAAGTTCATCTAACATTTCTAACTGCGGCCAGCAGCTTCCCGACCTGAACTCAGCTTCAAACGCACATGACAGGATGTATTTAGCCCAACGTTATTAGGCAATCATGCACCAATCAACCAGCCCAAAGCGCTCTTTTGGTTGTTGCAGCAGATCGGCACTGCAGCTTAGGTTGTCCTATTAAACGGCGATTCATGCGGGTTAATTGATCGATTCGTTCAACCCGTACGTTTTATGTTCCACATGGTCATAGAACTGGCGATCACTTCCTTGTACGAGTGCTGGTTCGGCTCGCGAAAGCAACCGAACACGGGATCGGTGGCAGGCCCTCGCGGGCCTGCCTACTTTTCCGTGAGACTCTTAAACATTTATTAGCCTTCAGACCATTGTACGCATAGGTGGACAGCACCAAAATTCTGGGGGGGTGCTTTTTCAAAGGTCAAAAACTGTTCTTAAAAAATGGTGTGGCATGGCGAAAAAACAGCATTTTCAAACGTTTCTCATCAAGCAAGCATCAAAAATTGTGAAAAAAAATTTTAAATTTGAATTCTCAGGGGGGTATTTTGGTTTCTGGAGGGTAATCGGTTTTCTGGGAGGTGCACACACCTCAACCCCCCACCATTCTACGCCCACGTGTTATTGTACGGAGTTATTTTTCATAAATGTTGATCTTTATATCAGAGTAACGAATCTGACTATAATCTTCTTTACACTCGATGGTTGTGTACAGTTTAAACTGAAAAGTTGCTCTTTCTCTACAGCATTTCGGACGGTTAAATTTTTTTGAAATATTTTCCGTGACGTCAAAATTACGAATCTGACCCTAAAATTATTAATGTACTATCCATTGGTTGTTGAGATTTCTTGGAGCGAAGTATGAATTACGCACAAGTTTTATGGCGCACGTGTTGTATAATGTGCTATTTAAAATTTACTTTTATTGACAAACTTGTCATTCGGATAGGTACTGCCTATAAATGTTGTGTTTCACATGCAAATGTTGACATTTTGTCATTAGGTCACATTTATGTATTGGTGATCTCTTTCTTCTATAAAAAATAAATGCGTAATTACATTATTTTGCGCCCAGTGTCTATTCTACTATGCTTAAGTTACAGCTTGTTTTATTTTCTCAATATTAATTAATTATAAAAGCGGTTTCAACAGGAACAAAAGCTGTAAGAACTTTTCATAGCGATAAGAAATAATTTTTCAAAACGGCTAGATTACATTTTTTCTACGAAAAAGCTTTAAAGGGAAGATTTAGTTACAATACTGTACATAGCGATTGATAAAGCATGTTGAGTTTTACTTGGCGCAATTGTAATACTGTAGGCTGCATTAGGAAACACCTTTTCTTCCTTTTTGAGTGCTGCAAATTCCTTTTCATATACTATGAGGTTTCAAAAATGAAGATTTATAGGTACCTATTCAATTCCAAGATTCCTTGTGAAATCGACCATCGCTTTTATATAGCTGATTGAGACTTTTTGTTCAATGCTTAGAGTTACTCCCCTAGAAAAATCGTACGCACTGTGCAGTAGTAAATTCTACTATATAGAGTTGTTATGTACAGTTAACGATAATAAAACGAAAAATATCGTTAACGACGTGTTTTTGAGCCGTCGTTAACGAAACGATATCTTTTTTTCGAGAGTCGTCGTTAACGAAAACGATATTAATTTTTCTGTTTCTAATACCTATATTTCGAATTTAAATTAAATGAAGTAGGTTGGTACCTCAAGTAAATAGACGTTGGAGCTTGAACAGGTGGGCCCTGCGGGCATACTTCTTCTTGGTAAATGAGCTAAGGGATTTGAACCCCAGAATTTAATTTTTATCAAGTTTTTTAGAATTTTTGTCGGTTTTGACCACTCATCCCAGAATTTGGCTACTGCCCATGTATGGTTAACCAGGCCACAGCGGTAAACAGCCCGTTAGTCAGTTATTCACAAAGGGTGGATAAGAAAGCCGTCGCTTCTTTCGCTTTACGTTTATTGGTTGAATCGCTGATGCTTTCGAACGGCTATAACTGTAAAAAAAGTCTGAAGAATTTGAATTATACTATAGGAACAATAAAACTACGAAAATAGCTAAAAACAATTTTGGATTTCGTTAATGAAATTTTTGGGGCCGTCGTTTATTTTACGAAACGTTATTTTTTTTGGAAAGATATCCTTAACGAAAACGAAAACGACATCTTTTTTTACTAGCGAAAACAACGCCAACTATCTCGGTCAAAAAATGCAACGTTATTTCAGTTTTTCTGAGCTTTCTACAAGTTTCTAAATCCCCAACTTATTTCAACGTTGCTACTACATATTTGCATATAAAAAAGTATAGGTAAGTACATACGTACATACGTAACTCTACTTTAAAATTTAGTATTACATCGAACCACAGATTTTATCTGTACAGTGAACATTCTTGTAGAGCACTGTATTTTTATTTGCAATAGGGAGCAGGACCACAGTGAATAGCTACAGTAAAAGAGAAACAGTCACCACAATAAACATTGCTGGGACACCGTATTTCACGAAACCTTGTGCATGGAAATCAATTTCCGGCGCTCAAGCAAGGAGCGGCAGAATTGGTTTCTACGTGGCTTACTTAAATACAATTTTGCCATAGTAAACTTCATATGCTACTCTTATGCAAAGTATCGCGTTTGTTGCGTCAGTTTAAACCGCTTTTGTAATCGATTTATGTACATTCACTCAAAAATTGTGATATTATGCGCAAGGTTTCGTGAAACTCAATATAGTTTTTTTTTCTGCTGCTAAGATAAGAATAGTTAAAGCCGAAAACACACTTTTTGAAAATCGTTTGTAGTAGCTCAGTTGGTAAAGAATAGCAGATACTGTATAACGTATGCCCCGATATCGAAATTAGCCGTAGGTATGTAGGTACTCAAAAGATCTTTACCTGCGAAATTAGTGCTGATTTCAGTTGTGGATTTGCACATCACGAAGTACTAATTGTCGCGCATATAAAACGACTTTGCGGTGTACTGTACTGATCTGTCGATGTATATACAAAATTGTTTGTAAAGTGTCGTGTGTCCGCCCACCGTTATTTTCCCAGCAATTTGGTTGACTTTATAGACCTGCCCCAAAATTTTTTCACCTTTTCCAGCCTTTTTCCACGTTTTTTTGGAAGTTCAAAAACGTTAAAAATAGAGCGCCTGTGTTAAAAAATCAGTGTTTTTTATGTAGAAAATCCTATGTACACATGTAAAAGCGGTGTTTGATGCACTTTTTGTATAAAAATTTCGCGAAGTATCACGATCAGTTTACGTTATTTCTGTTGAAACTTGAATTTCCTTCCTTCAGTGAAGCATTTTAGCCAAATCTGAAGTCGCTTCTGACAATAAAAACTATAATTTATCAAATTGCGCGAAGCGCCAGAAAATTTTTAGCTTTTACCTCTCTAAAACGCATTTTAGCATTACAAAAACTTACCAAATCCGTGCAGAAGATAAGGATTTTCAATCGTGGCGAAGTTCTAGACCAGATTGTCGATAAAAATGCTGCAATTGGCGCGGCACGGCTTAAAGATTAATAACAATGTGCAACCTTGTATTTGGGATATGGCAACCCTAAGGCACTGATTATTGGCCAATGTTGGCCCCGAATTTTTCGTTAAAGGCCAATATTGGCCAATAACGCGTGCATTAGGGGCCAATTTTTGCAAGATTTAAAATTCTTAAAAAGCTACACATCCGTGGGTTTCGAACCCCGTACTTTCGTGTTGGTAAACTCACGCGCGCACACTGCGCCATAGCGAAGTTCTGATCAATATTCTGAAGAATGATACTAATGCTATCTGTTATATACAGTACCTATGTATACGCAGTTGCTATTTTTTGTTTGAAAGAGATTGCTTATGCTATCTTTTATGCCTAAGTAGTTTGAATTGTATGGTAGGTATTTCTAATTGTCGTTGGTTTGCCTTACGTAATGCAAAATCCTACATATGTACCTACATAAATACATATGTACGTACATGTGTGCATAAATATTATAATGCCATGTCAGCATACGTGGTCAGCAAGAAAATTCCGGGAGGGTGCAAGATTTTTTGAAGGTCAAAAAATGGCCTTAAAAATGGTGGTAGGGCAATAAAAACACCATTTTTCGACGTTTCTCATCAAGCACTATCCATTGGCATCAAAAAATTGCGAAAAAAACGAAAAAAATTTTTCAAAAATTGATTTCTGGGGGGGGGGGTATTTTGATTTCTGGGGGGGGGTATTTTGGTTTATGGGGGGTGCATACCCCCCAAACCCCACGCCCAGGTGTGGTGCATACCCCCCAAACCCCCACGCCCAGGTGTGCATGTCAGTATGCGATTTCAAATAGCTAGGTAGAGGTTACCTACCTATGTAGCAGGACAATAGGTATAGTCTGTTTCATTAATTCGAGAGCTTTTTAGTCAATTTTTTTAAGGGCTACAGTAAGCGAAACAAGACGATTTACTGTAATTGGGCAAATCAACTCAGTGAGGGCGAGTGGCTGGAATTCTTCCATTTTAAATGCACTAATCCATCCATATAAATTTAATTTAGGCATTTAATCAGCGCTTGGACATGCTACAGTAAGTGCGCTGAATAAAAGCTGTCGGCTGGAATCAAACCCAGGTTGCTTCGACGACAAGCGGACATTCTACCACTGAGCCATGCGGAAGTTCGCAGCGTTTCTTAGCATCTTAGTCTATTGTGTTTAAAATGTCAACTTAGGATTAGCTGAATGCGTGATTTTATCTGTAAGTTGATTGATCTGCTGGAAGACGAGAACTAATTATGCCGCTTAAAATGTAATTGAAAAACCCTTCTTTGCTACGTACATAGCTACAGTGAGATCTAGCGACCTACAGTAAATAAGAAAAAAGGATTACTGTAGCCATCGAAATCATTCACTGAAAAAGCTCTCGGATAAATGAAACAGACTATATGTATAAAGGTACCTACGCAACTATAGTGTGTTTCCTTTGATCGAGGGTTTTTTGAAAAGTTTAAAGTGGCTACAAAAGTGTTTTTTACTAATGCGACAGCAAATAGGTATATTCTATAGAACATCGAGTTGCATTATGATCTTTGATACTGCTAAGAGGCAAGACTGCATGATATAAGGTATGTACTTATAGGTCACTTTAGTGGCCTGGTTTATGCGGACTAAATTCAGCGGAAAAGCTTTCCAATAAACGAAACAGACTATACTTAATTCTGGTCATACAGATTCGGCGTGTGATATCTTACGCTTTACAGTAGGTTGAAACTCTGTTAAACATTTACTTGAATGTAAATAGTATTTTTTCAGCAGGTTCTAATTTTTCTACATAATATGTTTATCATCACATACTGTATTTTTAATAATATTGGCCCCTAATGCACGCGTTATTGGCCAATATTGGCCTTTAACGAAAAATTCGGGGCCAACATTGGCCAATAATCAGTGCCCAACCTAAAAACATCTATAACCTTTTCTTAAAAGAATCTAGCTGATGCAGAAGCTTCTATCAAGGATTTAGGAGTTTTTGTTAGGAATGACCTGTCCTCTAGCATTCATTGTATGAATATTGCATCCAAAGCTTCCAGAGTTGCTTCTTTGATACAAAACACTTTTATTTCCAGAAATATTGATTTGATGGTGAAAGCATTTAAAGTTTATGTAAGACCGATACTAGAGTATAGCACGGTGGTGTGGAATCCTTACCTGATAAAAGACATCAACCAAATTGAAAATGTTCAACGTAAATTTACAAAACGAATACTTTGGCGACATCAACAGCAGGATTTGTCTTATAGCGAACGATTGAATTTGTTAGATCTTGAAAGACTCGAAACACGGCGTATCTATTTTGACCTTAATTTTGCTTTTAGGATAATTAAGGGACAGTTGCTTTCTGTTAGTGATCGACCGGGGCGACTTTTTTGGCCGGGGCCGGGGCGGTACCGGGGCTGGAAAAAAATCCCCGGCCCCGGCCGGGGCTGGAAAGAATCCTCGGCCCCGGCCGGGGCCGGGGCCGGGGCTGGCCGGGGTCAGACAAGGAAAATATTATTGCATGACACATACTTGGGGTGGGCATACGAAAAGAAATAATAAGCGACTGTTCCATTCAGTAGTAAATGGCAAGCGCAAAGTTAGGTGCGCCTTTTCATATCAAGTTTTATTTCTATTTATGTCACAATAAACAAATTTAGTCCAGCGTTTCATTGTCTGGAATCATCAATAAAGTCTATGTCGCTGCTATTAGCACACTCTATATCATTTGAATCTTCGCTACTGCTACTGCTGCTGTAGCGATTGGATACAATCACACCTGGGCAATAGCCCATCCCAGCCCATCCATGGAACGTGCTGGCACAGTAGCTGGACGGGTTGTAGGGTCTATTTGGATGGGCTGATTTTGAAAAAATGCGATAAAACAGTGGAAAATCCAAGAAAATTGCCATTTTAACCTATTTTCAGCCTAACTAAGGACCAACCAATCTTTGAGAGCCCATAGTTGGACGGGCTGAAGCTTCGGCTATTGCCCAGGTATGGATGCAATAGGTAATGGATGTAATAAATGAGACATCGCACATTCCCATAAGGGGGAGGGGTATTACCCCTAAGGGTCCAAGACACAAGTCACTGTCAGACGATTTTTGGTGAAAACCTTTTGAATTTTTTGAACTTAATTTTTTTGTATGGCAAAAGTGTACCTAACTATTAGAATTTCACGAAGTGATACATTTTTTTAGAATGTGAGCTAGAGTAAATAGATAAACTTTTACTATAAAACATGCATGTAATCGCTTAAAATTTTATGAGGGTCCCTCAGTATACAGGTAACGGCTGGAAATCTAGGGTAGGGGTCCCTCGCCATTTTTAGAAGGAGGGGGTTAGCATCTAGATCAAAAATGGTAAAAACACATAAAAATAGCAAAAAAAGCGCAGGTTTTCGCCAAAAAATGGGGAGGGTGGTCAAATATTTTCTGACTTTCAAGGAAGTTCGGGTTTTCAAAGCGTGGATGGGGGATGGCCCAAACCCCCTGTCACATGTATATTTATCGGCCATTTTCAGGGGAAGGGTGGTAAGCGGCTCCATTTTTGCAGCCCCTTACCCTCCTAAAAATCTTTAAAATGGTAGAATTTGTAATAAGGAATTCTACACCTTTTTACAGTTTTTGTTCTTCAAAAATCTTTGTACATGTACAAAGACGGTCTTGAAAAGTCTTTGTACATCAGCAAACATATTCGCTGAATACAAAAAGACCATGCTTCTAAATGTGATAATTCGGCCTGAATTTAGTTGATAATATTAGTTTGGCGCGATGTGCCGAAATTTTTATGAGCTTTTGATGGAATTCACACATAAAACTCGACTGAGAAAGCTAAAACAACTTGTACTACAAAATCAGAAAAATTACAAAAATTGTAATATGCGAATTAAATCTTGTAATAAGCAACACTGCGCTTAGAATGGAAAAATGTCAAATATTCAGAAACCCAAAAATTAGCCAAATACACTGCTAAAGGCCGAAAAGGCAAAATTTGTATTTAGAATGGAAAAATGTCAAACTTTTTGGGCGCTTTGTGCCGTTTTGAGACAATTTTAGTAATAATTGGCGTTAAAAACCCAGAAATTAGCTAAAATATACAATCAAAAGTCAAAAGACCCTGTTTTACCAAACTAAAATAGCTATTGTACAATATTATAGTAACCAAAAATTTGTGTGTACAAAATGTCCAAAGACTTTTGGGTACCATCTTTGTTCATGTATATACAAAGGTACATTGTACAAAAAGACACTGTCACAAACTGATAGTATACGAAAATGTGCATGTTTAAGAATATATTTATATAATATGGATACAAAAATTTGTTAGCTCATACAAAGACTTTTTCGGAGATCTTTGTACAAGCACAAGAAGCTCATACAACAAAATAGAGTCGGCTAATAATAGCCCACCACTTAATTTTCTGGTCCTCCAATTTGGGATTTCACCCCTCCCTCAACTGTGGACCTAAGGAAACTATTTGAGACATATTTAGCTTATCGGATCGGACGCAATTCTGCAGCGTAGTTTACAATCCCCTCTAATTAACCTCCGTCCTAATAACTATTACACAAGAAACGCTAGTTCAAACAAGTTAAGTGGGGGAATCGAAAACATGCAGATTTTCCTAAACATTTATTCAGTAAAAGCTCATTTATACACAGTAGCAAAGTTATAACAAGGTCTAAGTAAGTATACATATGGTCTAATCAGTACAGTTCTCAAAATTAACACTTGCTCATTGGTAAATAAGTGGCAGTATCACAGCCTGTACAAAATACAAATTACACAAAATTTTTTCCCGGCCCCGGCCATTTTTTGACCTTGCCCCGGCCGGGGCCGGGATGCTCAAAAATGGCCGGGGATTGACCGGGCCGGGGCCCCGGTCGATCACTACTTTCTGTTTCAGATTTTTTCGAATCTGCACCTAACAGGGGCACTAGGTCAAATAACGACATAAAGTTGTAGATTAGAAAATCTCATTTGGATTGTAGAAAGAACGATTTTGCAAACAGGGTGGCTAGAATTTGGAATACATTGCCACAATGTATTGCTGACTGCAGAAATTTTAAACAGTTTAGGGTTTTGGTTTCAAAGCTTAATTTATTAGAATTTCTTAAGGGGCGTATGTAAGTGCACTGCCTGTACGCCTTGGCTTTACTTACATACAACTCACTTATTTCGCAGTTATTTTTTTGCATTTATTGACAATTCCTTTCCTAAAATTGCTCATTTAATAATTCTTTGCTTTATTGTATTGGTATTTGTTGTAACATGTCTCGTCCATGTAATTCAGCCAATAAATTATTATTATCATTATTATAACAAGTAAGATTTGAATCAATAAAATTTTTCGGAAGTTTTACCTCTCTAAAACGCATTTTCGCATTACAAAAACTAACCAAATCCGTGCAGAAGATAAGGATTTTCAATCGTAGTGAAGTTCTAGACCAGATTGTCGATAAAAATGTTGCAATTGGTGCGGCACGGCCTAAAGATTAATAGCAAGTAAGATTCAAATCTTCGGCGCGAAGCGCACCGACAAATTTTTGAAGTTTTACCTCTCTAAAACGCATCTTAACATTACAAAAATTTTCCACAATTGCCAACCAAGCCAAATAAACAACAACAAAAAGCATTTATTGCAACGTCTGGGAAAAACACACAAATACAAAAAAGGGATGAAACTCGATAAAAAATGCAATATTTTAAATGACACACATGACAACATACGAGTATATACGACTACAACGTTAGCAATAGGGACATGCAGTCACGAAGGTGACAACTTACGCATGCCCCTTTAAAACAATAGACAGATCGACAGTATTGAGTTTGCGTTTAAAAATTTCCAGGTTAGGTGAATTTACAACATCATTTGGAAGCGAATTCCACAGATTTAAGTATCTATGACTGAAATCATACTTGAGAATATCGGAGCGAGCCAGAGGGACGATAAGCTTAAAATTATTGGCGGAGCGAGTACAATTGTCATTGAAAGCGAAAAAATCGTCACAAAGAATATGAGACTGTCCAGTAATAATTTGAAAATACAAACACAGAGCAAAACGAACACGGCGTAATTCGAGGCGTTCTAAAGACAGTTTATTTAAGCGATCGTTATAAGACAAACCGCTTTTAAAGCCAAAAATACTACGCGTAAACTTGCGCTGAACTCTTTCAATACGATCAATATCTCGAATACGATAAGGATTCCAAACGGAAGAGCAGTATTCAAGTAATGGACGAACATATATCTTAAACGCACGAGATAAAATTTCATTATCACGAGAAAAGAATAACTTCAGAATCAAATTAGAGCGTTGAGAAGCTTTTTTAATTATTTTGTGATAATGCTGTTGAAATTTCAAATTTTGAGACATTAGAACACCTAAGTCACGGACACAGTCAGAATCAGAAGGCAAAGATTGATTTTCAATGAAATATTGATGTTTTGGATTTTTATAACCCATGTACAGAACTGAGCATTTATTGATAGATATCTGAAGCTGCCATTCACGCGACCACATATAAAGCTTGTTAAGATCATTTTGAAGTACAGCGTTACAAGTAGACAAATTATACAATTTGACATCATCGGCAAATAAACGTACACGACTATTGATATTATCGCATAAATCATTTATATAAATTAGGAAAAGGGTTGGCCCTATCACACTCCCTTGTGGGACACCGCTGGAGACATTTAGGCTATCTGAAAAAGAACTATTAACAACTACGCATTGAGATCGAGAAGATAAGAAAGATTTAAGCCAGTTAAAAAGGAAGCCATGCAAGCCATACGCAGACAGTTTATGAAGTAATTTAGTATGGGAGATAGAATCAAAAGCTTTTTTAAAATCAACAAAAGTTACATCAATTGTAGTTTTTTTATCGATACATTTTGCCCAATCATTTTTACATTTTAGCAATTGTGTTTCGCATGATCGACCTTTTAGAAAACCAAATTGAAGAGGAGAAAGCAAATTGTTTTTATTCAAATACTCAAGAATTTTATTATTAACGATTTTTTCCATAATTTTACAAGGAGAGCAACACAAAGAAATCGGACGATAATTTTCAACACAACCAGAATCACCTTTATTTTTGAAAACAGGAATTACATTTGCTTGACGCCACAATGTTGGGACTAAACCTGATCTAAAAGATGTTTCAAAAATAGAAGCAAGAGGAGAGGAGAGTAAATAAGCTAGTTTTTTGATAAAATAAGCGCAGAGGCCGTCAGGGCCTAATGCGGTACTTGGTTTAGATTCGCAGATAGCTCTGTAAACGGTATCTATATCAAATTGTATAGTCGATAAGGATGAAAATGTACGAGCCTGAAAAAGAGGAAGAGTTTTATCATCAAGAGTAAAAACAGAAGCAAAATACGAGTTAAAGTGATTAGCTTTTTCACGATCGTTATCTAATTCAACACCGTTACGAAAAGTCAAAGGAAATGAATTTTTATCGATTTTTAAGCGGGAATTAACAAAATTGTAAAAGTTTCGGATGTCGCCTGATTTTAAAACTTTTAGTTCTTCATTCGCGAAAAAGTTTTTGGTTTCACTTTTTATAGATTTACAGAAACTAGAATAGATAATCCGATTAGCTTGAGTTTTAAACTTTTTGTATTTCTTCCATAACCTTAGTTTTTTTTGAATATAACTTACAAATATTTTTAGGAAGGGCTTTCTTAGAATTTTTTGTACTTTTTTAGGTATGAGATCAGAACTAATAGTTTGCAGAACAGAAACAAAAACATTATACATATCATCCGCCGAAGTACATTGGTTTAATAAATCAGGCCAAGAAACAGCGGCTAGACGAATAGAGATCAATTCGTAATTTGCTTTTCGAAAATTAAGACGAAAAGGTACGTTATTCAACTCTTTTGACCCATGAATTTCAAAAGTAATAGAATTATGATCACTATCAGAAAAAGGAGGTAAAATTTTCACGTTAGTGGCAAGATTAAGTGAAAAGAGCAAATCTAAAATATTATTATCGTGAGTTGGACTATGAATTTGTTGTTCCAAACCAGTTGTACACAATGTATCATAAAATAATGTATTAATGGGATCAGGGGAAAAGTATTGGAAACCCAATTAATTTTAGGAAGATTAAAATCACCAACAATTATTAAAGGATAAGAAACATTTGAAGCCCATTCAATTGAATTGCAAAGATTTACGGCATAGATTGTATCATAGTTGGGAGGACGATATGCTAAGATAAATCTAATTTTGATATCTTTGTTGCATAAATCGAAAATTAAAATTTCACTGGCAGGAAGAAAGACAGGAATTTTGATAATTTTTATGCGTAAACACGTATTTGCAAAAACTATAAGTCCACCCCCGCGTTTAACAGGACGGTCACAACGAAAAACTTGATAACTATCTGAACTGCAAAGTAGACTATCTGGAATATCGAGATAAAGCCAAGATTCACAACAAAGTATTATATCAAATTCTTTGCTATTTAGTAAAAGTTTCAAATCACCTAACTTATTTAGCAAGCTCCTTGAATTAAAATACAAAACTTTTAAACGCAAAACATTAGGAAGGGGCGCGACTACCTATATTTTTCGCGAAGTGCCAGGCTTTTTTGAATTGACTGGTGGTTTAGAACGTGAAGAAAACTGCTGGGAGTCCTGACGCTTCTTAATACAATCTGCGTGAAAATCGATGAAGAGGCCAGACTCGCCATTGGAAATCCGTTCATGGAGCTCACCGACCAACTCACGTTGACGTTGGCGTTGGAGGTAGGATAAATCTGGGCGTGCTCTGAGGTTAGGGTAAGGACCGGATTTTCGATTATTCAGCGAGCTGTTCACGAACCGAATAAAAGATCTCTTAGTTTGACTGTTTGACATGCAAACTTTCAAAAAACGAGGCTTGCTAGGATTAGATGGTCCGTCGCGAAAATAGCGTACGATATCATCAGATTTCAGTTGCGAATCGGTGTTATGGCTGTCAACGAGCGATTTCAGGGTAACAAAGTCATCATCAGAATCAGCAAGGCCAAATAAAACAGCATTAGATTTTTTTGATTCTTTTTCTAATTCGTCATGAATAAGTAGTTGAATATTCGGTAGATTAGAAACGGCCTTAACAGGAGTGAGCTTGGAAATCGCATAGGATAATTCAGACAGTTTCTTATTTAGGGATGTTTCAAAAGAATGCAGATGGTTTTCAATAGCGACAATTTTGTGTTCAATAGCAAAAATACGCTTACCAGTAGGCAAGCAGGTCGGACAGAAAAATAGCTGGTCAACGATGTTAAGAGATCGTGCATCCTTGTCAAGACCGATGCAAGATCCGTGAAACCAGTTCTTACAAAAATTGCAGAAGATTCCATGATTATCGTCCACCGTCAAATCGCACTTCGGACAATAAATGGTAACTTTCAGAATATTCTTATCGGCTGTAGAACTTTTAGACCGAGACATCGTGCAGAGTGGAAATACGCAATGAAGAAAATGGACAATTGATCAATAAGTGAACATAAATTTTTTTCCATTTCTTAAAATTTTGGTTGACAAATAGACCTAAAAAGTGGAAAAACGTTGGTCAGTGTCAACTGTCAAACCACCAAAGAGTCAACTGTCAATAAAACGATCGCAGGTATGCGAAACAAGCCAATATATGGGCACTTGTACTTTTTAACCACTATCGAATTTTTTCTCTTTTTTAACATTAGTGTATGTACAAATACAACATTAGGGTATGCAGAAGTGCTTTTGCCCATCTTCGAAGACATCATTTTACCAAAATTTTATCCACTATTGTTTCCGACTGTTGGGCGGCATACAACAATATTTCTGCACTTCCCAATGGTTATCTACACTTTACCGTTAATCATTCAAGTAATTAATCGATCCAAGCAACGAAGCTTGTACTAATAACATCGAGTCATAACTTGGCGAAATGGCGAAGCAGAAGCATAAAGCACGGTATAGTGCGCAGTGCGCACCGATTATTATTGATTGACACATATCTTGCACTGGCGTAGCCAGTGGGGGAAGGGGAATTCTCTCCGGAAGAAAATTTTGAGTTTTTTGAAATGGAGCTATGCGGTTGCATAACGCTGTTCTGCGACAATTTTTTGAGAATAAACCTAGTATTATTCGGAGCGCTTCCGCGCTCGATTTCTTCTCATTCTGTCTATTATCTTAACTTGGTGGGAACACTGAGCTACAAAGCGTTTGTCACTATGAGAAGAAGCTATATGCAAACATTTGTAGTCAATAGAAATTAAAAAGTATGCAGAAAATTCGTACGCTTTCGTTCAGATTGCGTTTTTAAAAAAAACTGGTTAGCATGACAAGACAAGCCTTCAAATGATTCGCATCTCATGCGTTCTAAGAATTTTTTTGGTCACTCTGGCACGGAAATATTAGAAAATTTTAGCGCCTCGCGCCAGTCTATTCTATCTATCTATTAGCAAATTTTAGAACCAAGATTCGGATGATTTTTTGAAAATGTTAACGTTAAAATTCAAGGTTTCCGTGCTTATTTTGCAAAATTTTCTCGAGGCTCTGCTCCGGACTCCCGCTGGGGGTGCTTGAGCTTCAGACCCGAGCCCTAAAAGGTTTTCCGTTAAATTGTTCCTGATCTAAGGTCCTACCCGCGTATTAAAACTTGCAAAGTATGAAGCATTAATTGTGAAAATTTTTCAACAAAAAGTTTTTTCTTTGCATTTTATTTGTCGCAGGACGATGTAAAAAGTTCAAAAAAGGCATTATTTCACACCTAGGGTGCATTTTTATACTTTTGTATCGACTTTTAAAATAAAAAATTTTCGGACTCCACCCTAGGAAAAATCCTGGCTATGATATCTTCCTGAATTTATGCGGAGGAAAATATTAAAGCACAATGCTTCTCACTACATATTGGATCAAATTTGCACTTTCTATCCGTTTTTTAATTGGCATAAAATCCGCATTTTCTGTCCCGTTTATTAGCTATTTTGTGTTGTTTGTGAGATATGGAAAAAATAAACGCTTCTTTATTACTTCGTTTCTAATTCCTAGAAGCAGGTAGCTTAGCCGATTGATCCGCGTATTGTACTGTAGAACGAGAGGTCTGAGGACCGAAACCCGGCAACTGAAAATTATTTTTTCTCTCGGAAAAAGCTCATATACCCTAATGTTAAAAAGGATAGAAAAACTTATCTCGGAAAAAGCTTTGTATTTACGCTAGTGTTAAAAAGAGGGAAAATTATAAGTACTCAATGTATCTTCATCTTTTGCCTTCTAACCTGCTCAAATCGCTCGAAATTAGGTTAGACGTGGAATTTTCTTGGATCGTGTATTACCCCCCCCGCTAAAGGGTCAGCCGGGCAGGTACTGTCCGAACGATTTTGAGCTGATGGAACGTTTTTTTTAATCATTTCCGAGTTTAAAAGGATGATTAGTATTTTTAATTACTTTTAATTAAAAAATCGCTCAAAATTGATCAATTTTTGCATTTTTTAGTGTTTTAAGTGATATAATGCAGTCGAAATGTACTAAAAATGCCTTCAAAATGCGATATTACCTCGAATAAAGGTTTTATAGATTATTTTGACCATTTTGATCGTCAAAACAGCGAAAAAATAAACGTTACATTTACTGTTTTGGATTTTCGGGATTTTTTCACCCCTTCTGCCGACCCTGACCTTGTGCACTCGCGCCGAATTTCACAATTATAATTGGAGTATTTTCAGTTCAGTCAGTTCAGTCTATTTAGTCCCAGTTTAAACCTCAATTTTCAGTCTTTATACAACCTAAAGCGTATTTGCATCTATGTCTTCTGTTTTCCACAGGTTTTATACAGAAAATGATATTTGTTCAAGAGGGTGTCCATTGGATCCTCACAATATTTAAGGCATCTGGGTAGCAAAATTTACAAAGTGTACAGCTCTAGTGGTCGTAAACGTCTTCCTCAATTCAACCTTTGGTCCCCCATATGTTTTTAAAAAATTTGGTGACAAAATCCGGGATATGGGCATACATAGGTAGGGCAGCACCAAAAATTCTGGGGGTGCAAGGGTTTTCAAGGGTAAAAAATGGTCTTAAAAATGGTTTGCGAAAAACACTCCATTTTTCAACGTTTCTTATCGAATACTATCCATACGTGGGCAGCAAGAAAATTCTGGGGGTCCAAGATTTTTTTGAAGGTCAAAAAATGGCCTTAAAAATGGTGGTATGGCGATAAAAAAACACCATTTTTCGACGTTTCTCATCGAGCACTATCTGTTGGCATCCAAAAAATTGCGAAAAAACGAAAAAGATTTTCAAAAAATTGAATTCTGGGGGTATTTTGATTTCTGGGGGGTATTTTGGTTTCTGGGGGGTCCAGACCCCCAGACTCCCCCACGCCCATGCGTCGATGCCGTCCATTGGCATCAAAAAATTGCGTGAAAAACAAAAAATTCCGTTAATTGAATTCTGGGGGGTATTTCGGTTTCTGGAGAGTATTCGGCCTTCTGGGGGATGCAGACCCCCCCCACCGGGGGACGCCACCCTCCCCACGCCCACGTGTGGATACGGGCACAGGGACCATGTACAATAAAAAACTGGTTTTCCAATATGAGCGCTGCATTTTTTGACTCTTAAGAATGTGAATGAAAATCTGCAATCATTGAAACATCTCCTAGGCTATTTCTTCGCTGGTCCAGAATTTAGAAAATTAACTTCTTGTTTAAATCTGGACCTTTGGTATCTACAGGGTGTCACGAGACGATAGCCCTTTTTTAAAAGCGACTTTAAGGTAGGTAGGTATGATAGAAAAAATCTGTATGTGCCATCTTGTAGTGCATTAAATTCTGCCTCAAATAATAAAAAAGCAAGATACACTTTGCAAACAGGAGGTTTCCACAAGTAGCTCTGAAAAAGAGTTGCATCTTAGTGAAAATGTGGAGGATCGGTAGGAACAGCTCATTCACTTGAAGTTGGAAGTTCTTCACGCTATTCTGCAGAAACGGTATCGAAAAATTCTGCATATGCATAGGTGGAGCAGCGCCGAAATTCTGGGGGGGGGGGTGAAAAAGACGCCACGGTCCGAAAATGGTCATAAAAGTGGTCGTATGACAAAAAAATACCATTTTCGACGTTTCTCATCGAGCACTATCCAATGGCATCAAAAAATCGCTAAAAAAGCAAAAAAAAATTTCAAAATTTGAATTCTGGGGGGGGGTATTTTTGGATTTCTGGGGGGGTATTTTGATTTCCTGGGGGGGTATTTTGATTTCTGGGGGGGTATCAACTTCTGGGGGGTGCATACCCCCCAAACCTCTTGACGCCCATGTGTGCGCACATGGTGTTAAAGGGATTCAGCATTGTGATATATAGTTGTCTGGATGCTGAGGGCGGTATATTAATTTTAAATCGGTGTAGACGTAAAATCCGATATACTCAAATATACTACTCTGTTCCTAATCAATAAAAAATTATTCGGGCCTATTAGATGTTACAAAAATCACGGCTGCCGGCACAGAAATGGATTCTCTACAAAATGTTATTTGTATATTCTCTCCATGATTCTTGGAAATCGATTTCTGGAGGGGGCCTATCATTTCGTGATACCGTGTACTATGCTACTATTTATATCGTTTTTTTATGTTTAAATGGGCTAATATTTTACATTCCGGTTGAACCAAACGATGAGTACCAAGTGGTAAAGTTTGCTGCTCGTGAAATCCGTACCTTTTATACGTATTTTATGACTCAGTTCCTGTCGCAGCTATCCGTTTACATTTATGGAAAGATCATTCTTAAATTTAACCGAATTGGTCAAATGGCTGGGTATTTCGGTGTTCGAAATTTGGCTCCTATTCGTTTCATTCTTCGTATTCACTGTTCTACTAACTCTGCGCCTGGAAACAGATTTCAACTTGTCCTGGTGGACAGTTTTTAGCCCCCTTTTCATCGGTTCGACCTGCCAGGCCTATTTTACGGTCATAGTTTTCGTTCGACAGCGTTTCGAGGGCGTGGCGTTGAAATCGGCGTTGAGTCGGTTGGTTTTGGTGGGAACTTTAGTATTTTTGGTGATCGCATTTGAATTTTCTCTCTGCCACATGCTGGAAACGACGACGAAAGACACGAGGGGCGATTTGGCGCCCGTTTTCTGCTCCCTTTACGTCATCATGGCTTTATTATTGGTCAAAGCGTGCATGCTGCATTCTTAGGACATCGCGTGATATATTATATGACAAGAGCTCCGTGTGAAGAAAGGTGATTCTCAAAATGATATTTTTAACAGGGGACGATCAAGAGCGGACCCTCTCTTCGTCGAAACATATTTGGGCGCAATGAAGAACATGTGGATGCAAATTTTAAATGATTTTAGCCATTTTTATCGTGATTTTTCAAATTTTTCGATGCTTAGTGCATTCGCTGACTTTCTTGGCGCTCTGAAAGCCCTGTCCCCATTTATTTTTTCGGAATTTTGATAGTTTTTAATAAAAAACTTTAGAAAATTTTGAAAATTTGTAGCTTTGCTCCGCATCGGAAATGATTCTGCTTATCAGAAGTCGATAAGAAATCGCTGTATTGAGCAATAATGGACGAATTTTTTGGATGAAAATTTTTGAAATTATTAGAGAAATTTGGAAATCCGCTCTTCCTATAAGATAACTCTAAATCCTCCGCTGAAATGAAGGCTTTCTTCGCACCTATAGTCGGCCTTCCTTCCCATCCTCTGAGAAGCTGATATCCATTCACCCATACGTGGGCATCAAGAAACTTCTGGGGGAGGGTGCAAGACTTTTCAAAGGTAAAAAAATGGCCTTGAAAAGGGTGGTATGGCGAGAAAAACACAATTTTTCGACGTTTCTCATCAAGCACTTTCCATTGGCATCAAAAAATTGCGAAAAAAACAAAATTTCTAAAAATTGAATTCTGGGGGGATATTTTGATTTCTGAGGGGAGGGGGGTATTTAGGTTTCTAGGGGGCATACCCCCAAACCCGCCACGCTCCAGGTGTGCCCTTCACCGAATTTCGGCCGCAAGCTAGCTTTTTCAAGCATTTCGAAAGGAAAAATGTCAAACTTTTCGGCGCTTCGCGCCGTTTTAAGACGATTCTTAATGATTTTTGCCCTCATAAACTCAGGAATTAGTCAGAATACATGACCAAAGGTCGAACAACGCTGTTTTTACCACACTAAAGTCGCTACCGTACAATATGTATCATAGTACCCAAAAATTTGTGTGTACAAAATGTACAAAGACTTTTAGGGACCATGTACAAGCGCTTGTATCCGTTTGTACATGTACAAACGGACGTTATACAGAAAAAACACTGCCTGTAAGCCATTTTCTGTTCATGTAGACGTCTATCCGCCTTAATTTCACAAATTTTCCGGCGCTTCGCGCCATATTTTTGTTGAAGTGGAAGAAAATAAATGATTTTTCCGCACGAAATTGTCTAGAATTTTAAAATTTTCAGAAAAAATATTTCGTCAAAGTGATTTTATGTAAAAGTATACAATGTAAAACACCTGAAAAACGCTATTTCGTGCGTTAATGGCAAATTTTTGGACCTATTTTTGATAGTTTTTGAAAAAGTTGGGATACCGTCCCCTTCAGGAAAATCCTAGATCCGCCACTGCTACCACCATACATGCACAGTATGGAATTCTGAGGGTGAAAACCTAAAGTGCCTTTTTTGGGCCCAAAAATGGCCGAGGCACGCTTAAAAAACATCGTTTTTTGGCGTTTCTGACGATAGTCTATCCTTCTAGAGCATAAAATCATGAAAAAAATTTCAAAAAAAGTCGAATAAATTGACCAATATATCGCTTAAAACATGAATATATGGCGCGAAGCGCCGAAAATTTGGCGATTTTGAGCAAATAGATAGCCAAAAACCCTTAAAAAGACACTTTTTCTACCAATTTTCAGGTAAGTTTAGGAAACTTTTGAAAAATCGCCAATTCTGGGTGAAAAATTTTTTGCGGGGGTGAAAAATGTATTCTGCGGGGTGAAACCCCCCCCAAGATCATGTATGGTTTCCACCTATTATTTTTCCTATTTTCCAATATTTTCATTCATTATTCTTACCACTTTTACTATTTCTGCTATACAAAAATCTAATAAAATATTCATCGGCTTTGTCATGCACACAAAAAGAAAATTCTGGCGTTAGATTTAATCATCGAATGCGTGAAAATTATAATAAATGAAAAATAAATCTGTTGCATCCAGTTCTCATTCGGCTGGCTTCTTCAACTAAGTGAAGTAGGACTGAATAACTATCTAAACGCTTTACATTCTTCCATTTTCTCAAATTATTCTGTCAGTCACTTACTACTGTTGAAAAAATTTTATGCAGTACAACTCTGGCTATTTCCATTCCAGGCACGTATCTCTGGGGGAATGGGGCGGGGGTTCGGACCACACATGGGCGTGGGGGGGGTTGGGGGGTATGCATCCCCCCCAGAAGTTTGGATTAATGCCCCCCAGATATCATAATACCCCACCCCCAGAATTCGAATTTTTGAAATTTTTTTTGCTTTTTTAGCGATTTTTTGATGCCATTGGATAGTGTTCGATGAGAAACGTCGAAAAATGGTGTTTTTTTGCCATCACGACCACTTTTAAGACCATTTTTTGACCTTTAAAAAAAAAAATTTCTTCACCCCCCAGAATTTTGGTGCTGCCCACCTATGGTTCGGACCCCCCAAAAATACTATGGGGAAAATCGGTAAAAATTGATTTTTTAAACGTTATTTTGTTGCTATTTTAGCCTTTTTGGGCTTAGTCCCCCAAAAAATTGTGTTGGTTCCCCAAAATAGGACGGCCAGCTACGTGCCTGTTCCATTCTAGTTTCCGTTCGAGCTTTATTTTCTTATATGTCGATTCTCATTTTACATTTGATATACTAAGTATTTTATTTAGGTTCTTACGATTCATTTTCGCACAATATTGTTTTTGACGGTTCATTTTTTTCCACAGACTCATTCGAGCGATTCACTGCTTGACAGGCGTTTCGGAACGAAAGCGAGAACCAAAAATAGATTTTATTTCTATTGTGTTCGAATTTTAAATTGCACCTATGTACTCGCGTAAGTGTCTTCACGTAGGTACGAGTATGTTGGACTACCACGCTGGATTTGTATCTGGTTTGAATAAATATCACATTTTGACCAGAGACATGTTCACTCTCGTTAGCTGGCCGTCCTATTTGGGGAGGGGGGAAGCAACACCAATTTTTGGGGGACTATCTTCCTATTTTTATGTATTTTACTATTTTTATTTCTATTTCTAATTTTTTTTAGACCATTTTCCAGATTTTTCTGAATTTTGAAGGTGAAATCGCCAGAAATAGCCAAAAATGTTACAAAGAATAGAATTCTGGGAGTCTACAGTAATCTGCGGTTTTTTTACCTTCGGCGGGGGGTGTTTTACCACCAGACCACTTCCCGACGCCCACGTGTGCTTGCGCTGCCCCCAGAAGTCGGAAAACTTTCGCAGATTACTATAAACAGACACTCCGGAATTCTACTAGTTACATTCTTGGTGGTTTTTGGCTCTTTCGCCCAGCCAGACCCCTCAGAATTTTTCTCGCTGCCCATATATGTACATATATGGACATGTTTGAAACGGACATGGGAGGCTCGTGAAATATGGGTTAAAAAAGACTTAAAAATTTAATTTAGCTGAATTTATTTTTCTATTTATGTCGAAAAATTCTCATTCCACGGGGATTGCGTCATTTGTAATTTTTCCAGTGCCATGATTGTTTTTCAAATATATTGAATTTTATATCAGCGCAATGTACATTACATATGTACTTACGTAGGTACTATATAGTCTTTCCATTCCAAACAGTCCATTTTCGCTTAACGGCTGGATTACTGTAACAGAATATTTACGGTTTAGGTTTGTTGGGTATGCACCGTATGTTAGCGGAAGCACTTAAAACATGAATAACGAAAGTTTAAAGCAATCAGCCGCTACGAGAGCATATTTCGAGAAGTCATTCGTGCTGTGAAAAACTGTTACATTTATAAAACTTCAGCGAAAATTGGCCGTTTGTAACGGAACAGACTATACCTTATCTACACGTGTACTACATACATATATACATAAAGTAGGTATACATTACCTAGAGTCCGTTTCATTTAACTAAGGTTTTTGAAAAAATTTAAATGCCTACGAAAGTGGTTTAAACTAAGAGTATAGTTGTGATATTCTGCAGTATATCGAGCCAACGTGAGACGCTTTCTGTTGCCAAAGCGCATTACTGCATCAAAACGTTAAACCACGTTTGTAGCCTGTTTCATGCGGATTAAGTTCAAAAGAAAACCTCAAACTAAGGTCTGTTTCGCACACTTAGGTCATAAATTTTAAAACCATCTCCGACGATAAGCTCACAGATTGCGATTATTGCATTGATCTGATATATAATTATCGTAAGCCTCGGCTTACTGTCGATGAGAATTCTTAGAATTTATACACGAAGTTATGTGAAACAGACTATACGTACACAGATACATACCTGCCTGCCCTATTCCACAATATGTACCCTGTGCATGGAAATCAATTTTCAGCACTCAAGCGAATAGTTATAAAAAGTGGTTTTTAGTCAGCCTACTGTAATAACATTTTGCTCAGCAAAACTTTATATGTTGATCACTTGCTTGCTACGCACAGTATCCTGACATTTGTTTTATTTCAAACCGCTTTTGTAATCCGTTTGCACTAATTCAGAAGTTGTGATCCACGCACAAGGTTTGGTGAAATAGACAATATGTAGGTAGGTATGTATAAACTACTTATGTACTTGTAAAAGAAGGATATGATCGTTATTAGCAAACACGTGTACATACATACATCATATATATGTTATATGTACCTACATATGTAATCGGCATGCAGATATAGTCTGTTTCATTTATCCAAGAGCTTTTTCAGTAAATGTTTTCGGAGGCTACAGTAACTCCTTCTTTCGTTTTTACCGAAGATCGTAGAGCTCACTGTACCTTGTATAGCTGCATTTCAAAGAAGGGTTGTCCAATAAATTTTTTTGCGGCATAATCTGTTCACGTCTTCGCATAGATCAATCAAGTTGCAGAGAAAAAGTCGCGCATTCAGCTTATGTTAAGTTAACAGTTAAAACACAATATACTGAAGTTTCAAGAAGCGTCACGAAGTCCCGCATAGCTGAGTTGTAAAACGTCTGCTTGACGTCGAAAGCAACCAGGGCTCGAATCCAGCCCCTAGAGTTTTATTTAGCGCACTCACTGTGATATGTCCTACTACTATTTGCCTGAGCTGAATTTTACATAGACGATCTAGTGCATTAAAATGAAAGCATACCAGCCGCTCGCCCTCACTGAGCTTATCTGTCGAATGACAGTGAATGATTTTCTTACGCTTACTGTATGTAGCCTTAAAAAAATTTGCTGAAAAAGGTCTCGAATAAATGAAACAGACTCTACCTAAAGAAAATAATTATAGTCATGAAAATATGTATAATAGAGTTTTCTGCAGCAGTACATTTTGTCGATTGTATTAAATTTAATCGTTTTCGTATTAGTTGTAGGAACACTAAATTAAAAACGGAGATATTATGTGTGCATTAGATTTACACAAATGTACACAAAAATCAGAAACCATTAAGAAATTACATAAGTACATAATGGCGCGCATATATAAATTCGATTACTGTATTAATTCTATTGGATTACTTTGAAGACCAACACTATTCATTCGTTCACATTTGGCGCGGACTTGCAGTTCGTGATACTTGTTACGCTTTTATTTTCTAACGTCTAGGTCACACGTCTAGTTTGCTTCCTTGACGAAAAGAATATAATTTTACTCTTCTCGCCCGAATCAAAGAATTGCTTAATCAAGTTAATCATCAAAATTAGAAATTAGCACGGCAAAACATGGTAAGGAATAGACTTTTTGTCGTCCCGGCGTTGTTTCAGATACCTTACCTAAAACTGGTACCTACTTTTGCAGTTTAGGAGGAACGGAACATTTTTTTCGGGATTTTCTCAAGTTTTGGTCAATTCTCATACGCTGATTACGAATATGACATTCATTCTTATCACAGTCTAGTAATTTTCGAAAAATTCGATTTTTTTAGACAAGACAAGACAAGAACAACTGCTGAACGAACTGTACCGAAATAAGTTATTACTGAAAACGCGAAAAAAAACTATTGATAAAATGTTTATTGTCCAGAAAAATACACAAAATTTGATAAAACACGAATACCTGATATTTTTGAAATTTGATAAAACACGAATACAGATTATTTTGGGATTTCTGATTTTTTCAGTTTTTCTAATTTTTTTAGATTATGGTCGATTTTTGTGCGCTGATCACTAATACGACATACATTTCCGGACGGAGATACCTAATTTATTCTTTGATTATTTTACTTAAAATATTGTTTTCTATTGGAATTTTTTTGTAAATTCTGGTGTCTTATGGTCAATTTTCATAGGCATAGCCAGGATTTTCGCAAGGGAAACCGAAAAAAATTTTTCAGTCTAAGAACCCATAAAAAAATTGGCAGGGTCTCAAAAATAATGTGTTTTTTTGGGATTTTCACATCGTTTTGCCTGCACTATTAAGGCATTGAAAAATTTATTTTTTTGAATCCTTTTTACGTTTTAGGCGAAAACATGCTATTAAGCGCTTAAAGCGCTAATTTTTTGAGTTTCCCTGCAATAAAACGATAGAAACTGCCAAACGATAGAATAACTAAGCTGCATAACTAAGCCTAGCCTAGTTCTAATTGAGAATCAGACTGTAATTAATATCTTAGGCTTAGAATATGCGCATTCAATGCTCGGTATCAGGCACAAAATAAACGAGCTAATGGGGTTGCAGCTAGTGATCGACCGGGGCCCCGGCCCCGGCAATCCCCGGCCATTTTTCAGCATCCCCGGCCCCGGCCGGGCAAGGTCAAAAAATGGCCGGGGCCGGGGAAAAATTTAGTGTAATTCGTATTTTGTACAGGCTGTGATACTGGCACTTATTTATCAATGAGCAAGTGTTAATTTTGAGAACTGTACTGATTAGACCATATGTATACTTACTTAGTCCTTGTTATAACTTTGCTACTGTGTATAAATGAGCTTTTACTGAATAAATGTTCAGGAAAATCTGCATGTTTTCGATTCCTCCACTTAACTTATTTAAACTAAATGCTACTTTTAACTCATTCATTCATAGCTATGGCTAAAAGATTTAGAGTTGACAAATACGTTCTATTTCTAGTTGGAAATTGTACGTTTTCAACAAACTATTTTTACAAAAAACACTTTTACATTTAATTGAATGGGAACCGCGTGCTTTAAAACGCGTTTCTTGTGTAATAGTTATTAGGACGGAGGTTAATTATAGGCGAATGTAAACTACGCTGCAGAATTGCGTCCGATCCGATAAACTAAATATGTCTCAAATAGTTTCCTAAGGTCCAGAGTTGAGGGAGGGGTGAAATCCCAAATTGGAGGACCAGAAAATTAAGTGGTGGACTATTATTAGCCGACTCTATTTTGTTGTACGAGCTTCTTGTGCTTGTACAAAGATCTCCGAAAAGGTCTTTGTATGAGCTAACAAATTTTTGTAGCTATATTATATAAATATATTTTTAAACATACACATTTTCGCATACTATCAGTATGTGACAGTGTTTTTTTGTACAATGTACCTTTGTATATACATGAACAAAGATGGTACCCAAAAGTCTTTGTACATTTTGTACCAGTGTTTTTTTGTACACGGTCCGTTTGTGCATGTACAAAGATGGTCCCCAAAAGTCTTTGTACATTTTGTACACACAAATTTTTGGTTACTATAATATGGTACAGTAGCGATTTTAGTGTGGTAAAACAGGGTCTTTTGACTTTTGATTGTATATTTTAGCTAATTTCTGGGTTTCTAACGCCAAAAATTACTAAAATTGTCTCAAAACGGCGCGAAGCGCCTAAAAATTTGACATTTTTCCATTCTAAATACAAATTTTGCCATTTTAAAGATATATAGGACAGACAATTTTTCATATCGGAGCGAAGCGCCGAAAATTTTTGGAATTTTACACCTTTTTACAGTTTTTATCTTCCCAAAAATCTTTGTACATGTACAAAGATAGTCCTGAAAAGTCTTTGTACATCGGGAAAAATCTTTGGCGAATACAAAAAAACACTGTTTTGTACATGCAAATTTTTGTATACTTTAATATGGTACAGTAACGATTTCAGTGTGGTAGAACATAGTTTTTCGACCTTTAGTAGTGTATTTGGCTAATTTTTGGGTTTCTGAATATTTGACATTTTTCCATTTTTCCATTCTAAGCGCAGTGTTGCTTATTACAAGATTTAATTCGCATATTACAATTTTTGTAATATTTCTGATTTTGTAGTACAAGTTGTTTTAGCTTTCTCAGTCGAGTTTTATGTGTGAATTCCATCAAAAGCTCATAAAAATTTCGGCACTTCGCGCCGAACTAATATTATCAACTAAATTCAGGCCGAATTATCACATTTAGAAGCACGGTCTTTTTGTATTCGGCGAAGATTTTTGCTGATGTACAAAGACGTTTCAGGACCGTCTTTGTACATGTACAAAGATTTTTGAAGAACAAAAACTGTAAAAAGGTGTAGAATTCCTTATTGCAAATTCTACCATTTTAAAGATTTTCAGGGGGTAAGCGGCTGCAAAAATGGAGCCGCTTACACCCTTCCCCTGAAAATGGCCGAGAAATATACATGTGACAGGGGTTTGGGCCATCCCCCATCCACGCTTTGAAGCCCCGAACTTCCTTGAAAGTCAGAAAATATTTGACCACCCTCCCCCATTTTTTGGCGAAAACCTGCGCTTTTTTTGGCTGTTTTTATGTGTTTTTACCATTTTTGATCTAGTCGCTAACCCCCTCCTTCTAAAAATGGCGAGGGACCCCTACCCTAGATTTCCAGCCGTTACATGTATACTGAGGGACCCTCATAAAATTTTAAGCGATTACATGCATGTTTTATAGTGATAGTTTATCTATTTACTCTAGCTCACATTCTAAAATAATGTATCACTTCGTGAAATTCTAATAGTTAGGTACACTTTTGCCATACTAAAAAATTAAGTTCAAAAAATTCAAAAGGTTTTCACCAAAAATCGTCTGACAGTGACTTGTGTCTTGGACCCTGAGGGGGTATCCCCTCCCCTTATGGGAATGTGCGATGTCTCATTTATTACATCCAATACCTATTGCATCCAATCGCTACAGCAGCAGTAGCAGTAGCGAAGATTCAAATGATATAGAGTGTGCTAATAGCAGCGACATAGACTTTATTGATGATTCAGACAATGAAACACTGGACTAAATTTGTTTCTTGTGACATAAATAGTAATAAAACTTGATATGAAAAGGCGCACCTAACTTTGCGCTTGCCATTTACTACTGAATGGAGCAGTCGCTCATTATTTCTTTTCCTATGCCCACCCCAAGTATGTGTCATGCAATAATATTTTCCTTGTCTGACCCGGCCAGCGCCCCGGCCGGGGCCGGGGATTTTTTTCAGCCCCGGTACCGCCCCGGCCCCGGCCAAAAAAGTCGCCCCGGTCGATCACTAGTTGCAGCCATACATAATCTTAGGGGGGGGGTTTCACCTCCCGCAGAATCATTTTTCACCCCCGCAAAAAATTTTTCCACCCCCCAGAATTGGCGATTTTTCAAAAGTTTCCTAAACTTACCTGAAAATTGGTAGAAAAAGTGTCTTTTTATGGGTTTTTTGGCTATCTATTTGCTCAGAATCGCCAGATTTTCGGCGCTTCGCGCCATATATTCATGTTTTAAGCGATAAATTGGTCAATTTATTCGACTTTTTCGAAATTTTTTTCATGATTTCATGCTCTAGAAGGATAGAGTATCGTCAGAAACGCCAAAAACGATGTTTTTTAACGTGTACCGGCCATTTTGGGCCAAAAAAGGCACTTTGAGTTTTCACCCCCCCCCAGAATTTATACTGTGCATGTATGGTTGCAGCGAGTGAAGCGAGCTGCAACCTCACATTATTTTAGGCTTATATTTTGCCTGGTATCGGTAAGGATTCGCAACATCATCCAAGAGTTATTTAGCTGAAGTCCGACCACAAGAGGCTTTATAAAAAAATTTAAAAAAGTCAAAAATCCGAAAAATTATACTTTGAGTTTTTCGAAAACAGATGGTGTGCGATCAAAATGGAGGAGCAATTTCAGAATATTGTCCAATCAAAGCTGTCGAAAATCCATGAAAATGTCTTAAAAGCAAATTTTCCAGATAGGTAACCTTAAAACAAAGCCTCGGAAAAAAATTTGATGGAAAACCAACAATTACTTCTCGAAACGTTCAAGATTTGCTTGCATAAAAATATCCAACTTTCGACACATTTGCAGAAATAGGCGATTTAGAACCCGGCGAAGTTTTCCGATTAAGAATTCCCTTTTTTGGGCTTTTTCTACAAGCTGAGCATGACTATGGAAATAATTTTGCGAAAAAATATGTTTCTGGCTGTTTGTCGACCTAAGCGAAGTATGTCGACCTAAGAGGGAGTATATCGACCTGAGCATGTTTAAGGCTTATAACTTTTTAACTAAGCCTAAGCCCGAAGAATTATGAGGCAGGTAAAACCAGCGAAGTAAGAGTTAGTGTAAAAACTGTCCATACTTTAGCATTGGAAAGTGCAACGTTTGAAGTCTTGTAGCTCCTTTAATGCTGGGTCTTTCTCGGTCACATATTTTTTCTGCGCTTTCTCTTGAGATGTCCTCCTACACACCTGGGCGTGGGGGTTGGGGGTATGCACCCCTAGAAACCAAAATACCCCCCCCAATTCAATGTTAAATTTTTTTGTTTTTTTTCGCAATTTTTTGATGCCAATGGATAGTGCTCGATGAAGAACGTCGAAAAATGGTGGTTTTTCGCCACACCACAATTTTTTAAGGCAAATTTTTGACCTTTGAAAAATCTTGCACCCCCCTCCCAGAATTTTATTTTTTGCTGCCCACGTATGGTCCTACAACGTAAAAACAGTTTAAAGCGAATTCAAAATGAAATGCCAATTTTTTGTTTGGGTAATATTCTGAAGTTGTGCTAAAATGGATGTCATATTTGTGATCAGCGTCGTGTGAGAATTAACTAATTTTTATCAAATTCTGAAAAAAATTTACGTACCTTTAAACTGCAAGCCAAAACGGCTTGCTTGTTAACCTTTGCTGTCAAATTGTTGCGCATCTTGCGATAAAATCAATTATTTGCTCTCATCTGCGATCGTAGGCGTAGCCAGGATTATTGGGGGAGGGATGTCTGAAAAATTTTCTTGTTTTAAAAGTCGATAAAAGCGTGTAAAAATACTCGCAGCTGCAAAATAATGTTTTTTGGACTTTATTTAAATACATAACAACGCAAATTTTTTTTGCGAAAATTTTTCACCAATAATTCTGCATACTTCTGCAAATTTACTACTCGAGTAGTACCTTAAGAGGAAATGCAATAAACCCTCTCCTTAGCAGCTGGAGGGGGGGGGGTCCGAGAGGTGCGGTCAAGCGCCCCTGCGGGTGTCGGGCAGAGCCCCATGAAAAGTTTTGCGAAATAAGCACTTAAACAAAATTGAAATGTTACAATTTGCACAAAATTGTCCAAATCTTGATTTTTAAATTCAGCTAATTAATACCTATATTAAATAGATTCGCACTAAGCACGGAAATTTTCTGATATTCCCATGCAATGCAAGATTGACTAAAAGAATACTTAAAACGCATGAGATGCGAATGTTTGATACACTGTTGCCATGTCTTGCTATGCAGCTTTAATGATGCCAAAGGTTTTGTGGCTATTTGTGTGATTAGGTCAAAATAATTTCCAATACTAGAAGAGATCAGCGTTTACTTCTTTTGAGCTTATTCTAAATAATGATTGCAGAAAAGCGTAACACAACCGCATAGCTTTGTTTCTGGAAATTCGAAAATTTTCACAGGGGTGGGGCAGGCCCGTATCCAGGATTTTATTTCGGGGAGGGCGAAAATGTTTGAGGCCAGATATCTCGAAAATCATTAGGAGATAGACGAAAGAAGTTTTGACCGTATATCGGCGAGCTTTAAATGATGGTGAAAAAAATCTCGGAAACTTTTTAAAAAATTTTAACCGTATTTGATATTGATAAATTTAAAGCAAATTTATCATTTAAGCTGATATCTCATCACTTAATCGACGAATTATTTCTTATCTCTTGCCTTTGTATTCAATTATTGTCTTTACAGAGAAAAGCGACAAAAAATGGACATATTCTGCATGTCAAGCTCAAAGCGGTTTTGAGCGGGCTAGAAGACAAAAACCATAATCAATAAATACGGCGCGAAGCGCTGGAAAAATTTCATGTTTCCCGCGTCATAACTCAAATTTGAGCTATTTTTGAGTGAGCTAAAAGGCAAAGAATTAAAGCTGATCAATGAATCCGGCGCACAGCGCCGGAAAAAATTGACATGCTCTCTATGTCTATCTCAAATTTGAACGATTTTTAGTGGTTTAGAAGACAAAACTATGCATAAACAATAAATTTGGCGCGAAGCGCCGGAAAAATTTCTCAAACTGTTGTTATCCTATCCTCAGCTGGTAAAAATCTAAACAAATCAGCTAAGATTCGTGTGTGTTCTGAAATCGTTCACTCTGTGCGCTCAGAAGGATTACTTATTGGTCTGAGCTGGGCTGGCTAATAGTCTGAAGGGCGTTACCAACGTCTGATTTTAAGAAAAGGTTTGATCGTATTGAATCTAATATTTAGACAGAGGTCCTGTGCTCATCATCAAACGTTCTAAGATAAAAATCGCAAGAAAGTAAAAAATCGAGAGATTTTTTGGTACTTAAACCTGGTGGCAGAAGAAGTTACCTACTAATGGTAAGAAACGCTCATGAAAAGGTTCGGAAGAAACATTTTTTCTCTTAAAACTCTTGGGTATTTACTTAGGTACTAACTGAAATTGTATTCTTTCAGCAATTTGTTTGGCATTTTTCGAAGTATTTGAGATTGTTTGAACCTATGTAAGTTACATACTTCAACTACTCAAAAGACTTCGATAAATCCAGAACAATAAATTTAGTGTACTCGTACACGAGTTTTTTGCTATTCAAACAACAAAAATGATCAAAATATAAAAACGGTTTTTTGTGGTAAGACTAGAATTTTAGTCCATTTTGTCTGCATTATATCGGTTTTAGGCACTAAAAAATGAATAAATTGATCACTTTGAAACGCTTTTTTCAGTAAAACAATCATAAAAGTATTAATCCGCCCGAAAATTTTGACATTATTGCTGCGTTTGCCCTCAACAATGATGCAAAAACGTTGTCAGCTCAAAATCGCCAGACAGCACATGTCTGGTTGACCCTCCGTGTGGGAGTCAATAGACCTTCCCTTATGTATGCTTTCAGGGCTGCCCTACTTAATGCATCAAAAATTGGCAACTTTGGATTTTCCTAGCTAACATCTTTATGTGTCCATTTTCAGCCGCATTTATTTTTTGCGTCTCTTTTTAGATTCTTAATGGGTTGATTTAAAGAATCTGGAGCTGCGAAACTCTTCCATCCTTATAAAAAACTTAGAAAAATTGAATACTTTTAAAATATCCAAAAGTGCGGAATGATGAAGTTTTTGCGTAGGGTGCTCCGCGGCTTTATATATCAACTTTTCGTTTGTTTACGTTATGTTTGTCCAGTGACAATTCTTCTATCTTCTCGTACGCTCTAATCTAATCTCACGTCAGTGTTTTTTTGTTCAAGGTCCGTTTGTTCATGTACAAAGATGGATCCCTAAAAGTCTTTGTACATTTCGTACATACAAATTTTTGGGTACTATAATATGGTACAGTAGCGATTTAGTGTGGCAAAAACAGAGTTGTTCGACCTTTGGTTACGTATCTTAGCAATTTCTAGGTTTTGAGGGCAAAAATCAGTAATAATCGTCTCAAAACGGCGTGAAGCGCCAAAAATTTGGCATTTTTCCTTTCAAAATGCAATTTCTGAAATTATAACGATATATAGAACACAATTGCTCATTTCGGCGCAGAGCGCCGAGAATGTTCGCGAATTTCGAACCTTTTCTGCAGTTTTTGTCTTCCAAAAATCTTTGTACATGTACGAAGACGGTACCAAAAAGTCTTTGTACATCGCGAAAAATCTTTGCCGAATACAAAAAAACCATGCCTCACGTTACAATTGATTTTTAGGCTTAGGCATAGGTTGATCTTAATTCGACACGCCTCATTTAGACTAGTTAGCTATCTAGAGGACACTGTTTTTTTATTCTATACAAGGTCGTTTATATATACGTATTCGAAAGCGGTTCCCAAACATTTCACGCAGTAGTAAATTTTTGGTGTAGTATTAATATGGCGCTGTATGCTTTCTATTTACTGTATAAAAATACGTATGTAGCTATGCGGTTTTTTACCTTTGATGGTGTATGCTATACTGTAACGAATTATGGGCCTATTTCAATAAAAACTACAAAAATTTGTTTCCGCTGCGTTAAGCCTCGAAAAATTCGGGTATTTTTATCGGTTTTATGCCCGATTTTAGACAGCATCTAAATTTTAGTTATTCTTAACGTTTGAAACACAATTTTGACGCTTTGTAGTGACAAACGAAACCCAAAATTGCTAGACAGACGACGTTAAAATAAAGCGGACTCGCGTAGGCATGACATCAGTGTCTTAAATCGTGAAATTAATGTGAACTTGAGAAGCGCTATAATATTTTGGCCGATAT
This sequence comes from Mermis nigrescens, assembly GCA_036768485.1. Lineage (NCBI taxonomy): Eukaryota > Metazoa > Nematoda > Enoplea > Mermithida > Mermithidae > Mermis > Mermis nigrescens. Next base: position 124 of record JAVLUZ010000233.1, on the reverse strand, counting down.
AAATTCGAGGAACTCAATGCTGGACTTTTATAAAAATAATGCACTAAAGGGCGCCAAAAAATCGTAATATTTTTGACCTTTAAGTCTATTTTTGCTGTCATGAACGTAAAATTTGTCTTCTGCT